>JAKFHU010000445.1:6915000-7402500 GCA_023783475.1 Daubentonia madagascariensis
GTCATTTTTACTACATTACATTGCCTCTGCTTTGGAGCTTCACCATTCTTTTTATTATTGTAGTTGCCTTTAATATTTTAACCTTTATATCATTACGTAAAAATTATTATTAAAACATATTTAATGTTTATTTCTATGTAAGTGTTTCCAAAGTACTGGGCAGTGTCAGTTTTACAGACTTGACATAGATATTTAAGGAGCTTACACTTTGAAAGAAAAACTGGTCCATTACTCACTTATTTATTGACAATTTAAGCCTACCTTTCACAATTCTAACTTAATTCTGTGGGAAACCCCAAGTCAGACTTGCTCTTTCTGATTAGATAGACTCCTAGACACTTGAACCTGTAATACCTAAATCTAAAAGCTCTAGAATAATTGTGGCCAGCCATACAGGTGGATGTTTACAGTTTGCCAAAGGGACCCTATGCTGCTATATCTGATCCTATTTAAACTCTTGTACTTTAAGCAGCTTGTCAGAGTGAAATCAGAGAGGGACAAAAAATACAACCCAAGGCAAACGGTGCAAGAGAGCAATTGCGATAGGATTGTCCACCGTGTGTCAGGTACTGTGCTGGGAGTTGGGAATATGGAGATGAAAGACATATATCCTCTCCATTGAGAGATCAGTTTGGTGGAGAGAACACAAAAATTAAATTATAACTAAATAATAATAAGGTGATTATTCTATGATGGAATAATTAATAATAATAATACCATGGGTTTAAAAGTTTGGATACAATTCACATAAATGAGGTGAGCATTGACTTATGAGCGTTATTAAAGCATTAGAAAGCACAGTATGCATTCAGTTAGTTGGAGCTGTCTGTTGGGGGCTTCCCATATGAATGATCCCAAATGAAGTAGGGCTTTTGAAGAAAGAAACAGAATGAACTGGTGAAGAGGACTGAAAGAGAAGAATAGCATGTTTCAGATGGGACAACTTGGTTGATTGGCATCCATTTTCGCAAGCAACCATAGAGAAATGAAGGAGAAGGGGATCTTGCAAGTAATATTTTTGCAAGGGGATCTAAAAGCATAAAAAATTAGCGGGATAAATTTCTTTTTCCTTGTGGTTTTATCTCAGGAAAGGAGAGCATCTACCTAGATGAATTCAGATTGGTCCAGCATCATTAATAGAGGGTTAAAGATATTGCCAAGGAGCATCTATTTAATTGGTGCACCTTAAAAGTATTGGAACTGATTCTGTCATTTATGACTTTCTGTTGGTTATTTTGTAGTAAAAATTCACTTTGAGATTTGAGATTTTTCAAAATCTATGAAGTGAGGCCAAAATTTACAGTTTGGGCTTCACGAAATTTATTTAGACAAGAAAATATTTCCTTGGGGAGGTGTCTTTATTATAGATAACAATTAACTTAACAAATAACAGATTAACAAATAAACAGGACATTGAAAACCCTTCAAATGGATTGAAATAATAAATATTGCAAAATCACACTTTTGAAGCCTCACTGTCTTATTCAAAAGAACTTCAAAACTGTCCGTTTTAATCTTTCCAGCACCATAGTGACAGTGTAGACTGGTTTGCGACCTAGAGGAAATTGCAATGGCTAAAATGGGAGCTAGGAAACTGGAAATGTTAGTTAAACTTTGAGTCATGACTAACATGCATTTTGGCATCTTATCACTGATATATGACTCTCCACTTGTAGAAATAAAAGAGTTATGAAACCCTCAACACAAATATATAGACCTATGTGTAAGTCAACATATATGAATATGTTAATATATATCGATAAAGTGGAAAACAATATAGTGAAATAGTTTTGTGTGCATTGTCAATAAAATAAGTTTGTTATCCAGAAAGTCAAAGAAACTTTTTCACCTTGTACTTCTGTTTCTCTCATTCTCTGTTGCCCTTTGCAGAACATTATTCTTCTATCCATAGGTTTCCTTAAACCTTAAAGTTCATGTCACTTGTCCATATAATCCTCAGTCCCTCGCGTTTGTGTCATCTCTCGGCTCCCTTTTCTATACCAAAGCTTCAATACCCGGCTCAATACTTTCTTCTCCATCCTCGAGTCCTGCCACAATTCCAAGGATTTTAACTTCCTCTCGACCCATTCAACACTTTGGCCTCCAGGTTTATTCACTTTTATATTTCCCAGGACCTTTACCTCTACTCTATTTCAGATAGCCACAGAAATGTGTGGGCCAGGCCTGGGCTTGGTCATTACCTGGAGATGTCCACTTCTACAATCTTCATTACAGACCCTCCATTTTCTGATCACATTTCTGTGTTTTTTTCATCTCACTTAAATATATTCAGTTTTTTGCACAGGACCACCTATAGTCATTTAACTCTTCTTTCTCCTCTTCATTCTTTTTCCAGTTTAGTTTATACCAGTTAGTTCATCACTGTACAAATCTCTTATTAATGCCTCAAACCCTTTGCTGAACTATTCTTCTGTACAGCTCACACCGACGTCTGAATGAATCAAATTATCTGCCCTTTCCACACCTATGTGGCTGAATACTGCTAAACACACACATATACATATGCACACAAAATAAAAAACACACAAACTGGTGCTACCACAAGTCAATCACATACAGACTAAACTAGGTCCTCAAGTGTTAACTGGACACTCTTTTGTGTTTAGCTTTTCAGCTCTCAACACTCTGATTTCTCACTCTTTTCAATGTTATCTATTTATTTCAAGCCCCAGATCCAAGCATTTTTCTCTTTACTCTTGGCCAATAGCTTTACTTTCCTACTTTCCAGATAAAATATTAATAGAAGCCTATAGATGGGAACACACAACTTGCAATTATTTTCTAACTTATTTCAGTCTATGCCCGTTCTGTGTTATATCAGAATTATCTGTCATCCTATCTAAAGTTAATCTTCCTATCTCTGGATTTTAAGCCTCACTGCCTACATATACCCTGTTATCAAATCCAGTTATTTCTACATCTTAAGTATTTCTCAAATCCATTCACTGCCTCTATAACTGTTAACACTACCCTCATTCAAGTCATCATCATGTCTCTCCTGTATTACTCCATCAGGCTCATATCTGAATTTCTCATTCCAGTCTAGGCTACCTTCAATCTATTTTCCACATAGCAACAAAGGTAAATTTTCTACAATTCAAAAGTAATATTACTCACCTGCTTAAAACCATTCAATGCCTCCTGATTACCCTTGCGCTAAAATTCTAACTCCCTAATATAATAGGTAAGATTCTTCATAATATTTGGCTATCATCTTCACATGATCATTCAAGTCACTATGCCTTGTCATCTACATTCCAGCCAATACCAACTCATCTTATTTCCTCAAATTTGCCAATCTCTCTCTCATCTCCAAGTCTCTGCACATGTTATATTCTCTGCCAGGGAAGCTCTCCCTCTTGCCTCTTCGTCTGACTCTCTGCAAGTTATTCTTTCAGGTACCAACCTAATGACATTCTTTAAGGTATCAACTTAATGAAATCTTTACAGAAAGCTTTTATTGATCGTCTCAAATCTGGCTTATGTGCTCCTCTCATAGGCTTCAGAGCACCTCACAATTGCATTCATTGTACTTTCTCATATGTGCATTTAGCACATTCTATTATAATTGTTTATTTACATGTCCCATTTATCTCACTTGATGCCAGGTTCCTTGAAACGAGGAGATTGTGGATCTAGTTCACAACTCTTCTGACAGCTAGTATAGTTGTTTGTACATAATAGTTTAGTAAATGGATGGACAGATACATAAAGAATTATTTTAAAACTCTAGTATTCCATTCTAGGATTGCTAGAGTATCATTGGGTAATTGTTGCACCTGTTGCACCTGTGCTAGCACCGTAAGATTTCCTTTTTGATGCTGTAGAAGAGAAGTTATTAACATAAATGCCAGCAAAGACAAGGTAGGGAGCATAAATAAATGTAACCAACTGGGTGGGAATATTATAAGCAAAGAGCAGATTCCCTGGCTTAAAGGGGCTGTCACTACTTAGCCTCAGTTGATTGCTAGGTAGAAACTAGACCCCAGTTTTGCTAGATCATCTGAATTTTTTTTTTAAGAATCAAAAAATCAAGAGATCTTTGTGTAAAATTTTCATTTTTGTGGTAATGATTTAAAAATGTGCAGGCCAAACAAAGCATATTTTCAGCACAGATTCAACCCTTTGGAATCAGTTTATGACTGTCCTAAAACAGTGGCATAGAAGGAATATGGACATTTATAAAAGTATATCTTTTCTAGTCTTCTCTTTTAGGTAGAAATAAGTTTTGAAGATGATTATATTGATTAGTTGCAAACAAAATTAGACATTTTTATTTTGTCTTAACTCTCTTATGATGAGATAAGGAATATCTTTTTATCTACACACATGAGTATACTCATTTGTGTGTAATGTATGACAGAGAAAATAATCATGAAAGTGCTGTTATGCACATACTGATTTTATAGCTTTTGAAAACTTTCTTTTTCTGATTGTCTGCTTAGTCTGTTACCTTTTTGACTTTTCTCTATTGTAGATTATTGTTAATCTATAGTGATTTTACTATTTTGCCCCATTTCTAATCTTTATATGTTTCTTTCTAACCTCCCTACCAATTGTTTTTGTATAACATAAAGGCAAGCAGCTAAAAATTTTGCTAGAATTTGTTTGTGTGAGAGCACAGGTATGTACATGTGTGTACATGCACTTGTAAAGGTAAATGGACAGAGAAACCAGGGAGCTTTTTTTATAACCGGGGTTAGAAAAGTCACTGGAATTTTCTTATATTAAGAAATAGTCTACTATAGCACTACTACTCTAATATCATTCACCTTTACCACTCAAATGCCATTATACCAGAATACAATTCTGAAAAACTCTCCTCATTTTGGATGTCAGACCTGAAAAAATAAATCAACTCATTTTCTCTATCTGACTTCTTTTCAAATAATGTTTACCTGGGCTTCCAAAAAAACATTTGGTCCAATTATTTCTGATATGTCCAGACTTGCTCTACCATAAGGCACAAAATAACAGGTAATTTGAGCAAGGTATTTTATGCCATTTTTAAAGGACCTGTAGAATATTTTTGAGAAAATAAAAAAAAGGAACCTCAGATTTATAGAGAAAGAACATAAACTTAAGTTTTTAAAAAATTGGGCAAAAAAATATTCAGTGCTAAATGATTGCACTTAGTTTTCACTTCGCAAACCATTGAAATTCGTTGTTTGAACAAATCATTAAAGAATAGATACACTCATGGATGGATGGATAGACAGGTTCATTGTTTTATTTTTATATCTCTGAACTGACTGTAGGGGAATTATTAAGAGGACAATTTACTGTTCGCTTATTACACATTACCCTAATCCTATGGCTTCGGCATTCTAATTATCACGGTCTACAATTGGCATATTTTAAGTAAGATTTACCTTTGTTACTGTTCTCCCTTCAAGTTAATATTTGTTAACATTTATTAAATGTTTACTACTTGTCAGGCACAATGCTAAGTGCTTTACATACATTATTTTGTTTTATTCTTATACTAGCCCTATAAGGTTGGTGCTATAATTATCCTTTCTCTTTTTCTCCCTTTCTTTTTTTTTAAACAATTGAAGAAACTAAAGTTTAGAGAAACTAAAATAATTGCCCAAGATTACGGAATAGTGAGTACAAAAAACCAAGTTTGAAACACGGGCAGTTACATTAGTTTCCTAGGGCTTCCACAACAATCCGCCACAAACTGGGTAGCTTAATAGGGATTTATTCTCTCACAGTGCTGGAGGGCTGTAAGTCCAAATCAAGGTGTCAGCAGGGCCGTGCTCTCTCTGAAGGCTCTGGGGCAGGATCTTTCCTTGTTTGGTCCTAGCTTCTAGTGGTGGTGTCAGTCCTTGGGTTTTCTTGGATTACAGATTCATTACTTCAGTCTCTGCCTCCATCATCACATGACCATCTTCCCTGCGTGTCTGCTTCATCTATGGCTGCTCTTCTCTTCTTATAAGAATGTCAGTCAGGTTGAATCAAGGGCCCACCCTATTCCAGTATGATTTCATCCTAAGTAATTACATCTGTAAAGACCCTATTTCTATATAAGGTTACATAGAGTTAGTTACTAGGGCTCAGGACTTTGTCTTAGTTTATTTTCTGCTGCTATAACAGAATAGCACAGACTGGGCAATTTATAAAGAAAATAAATTCATTTCTCATAGTTTGAGAAGCTAGGAAGTCTGAGAGCATGGCACCAGTATCTGGTGAGCATCATCCCATGGCAGAAAGCATCACAAGGTAAGTGAGCATGTGAGACAGAGAGAGACACCAGGGGCCAGACACACTTTATAACAACCCACTCTCATAATAACTAGCCCACTCTTACTTTAATGATGTAAATCTATTCATGAAGGCTTTGCCCTCATGGCCCAATCACTGCTTATTAGGCCCCTCGTCCCAACACTGTTGCACTAGAGGTCAAGTTTCTAACACATGAACTTTTGGGGAACACATTCCAACCAAACCATCTGCCCCTGGCCCCAGAATTCATGTCCTTCTCACAATGCAAAATTCATTCATCCATCCCAATTGTCCCAAAAGTCTTGACTAGTTTCACCATCAATTCACAAGTCCTAAGTCCAGAGTCTCATCTAAGCCGTATTTGGGTGAAGCTCAAAGCACAATCCATCCCAAAGCAAATTCTTCCAGCTGTGAGCCTGCAAGATCAATGCAAGTTATCTACTTCTAAAATATAGTAGTGGAACAGGCATAGGATAGACATTTCCATTCTGTAGGGAGAAATAGGTAAGAAATGGTGGTAACTAATCCCAAGTAAGTCCAAAACCCAACAGGGCAAACAGCATTAAGTTTTAAGGCTCCAGAATAATCTTCTGTGATTCCATGCCCTGCTTCCTGGACACACTTGGGGGAGGGAGTTGAGCCCCCAAAGATTTGGGCAGTCCCACTCCTATGGCTTTGCTGGACTCGGTCTGTGCTTCAGCTCTCTCTGGTTGAAGTCTTATACCTATAGCTTTCCCAGGCTAGAGTTGCACGCTGGTGGCCCTATAGTTCTGTGGTTTCAGGGGTGGCCCCACTTCCACAACTCCACTAGACCTTGCCCTAGTGGGGACTCTCTGCAATGGCTCTACACCTGCAGCAGGTTTCTGCCTGGGCCCCCAGGCTGTCTGTGACATCCTTTGAAATCTAGGTGGAGAAAGCCATGCCTCCACAGCTCTTGCATTCTTCATATATGCAGAATTAGCATCTTATGGATACTGCTAGGGTTTATGGTTTCTATCTTCTGGAGTGATGGGTCAAGCTGCACCTGGGGATGCTTGAGCAATGGTTGGGGCACCAAGGAGTACTGTGCTGGAATGCAGGGAGCAGAGACTCAAGGTGTCCCTGGGCAGCAATCCCCAGAAATCATTCTGCCCTTCTATAGCTCTGAGCCTCTGATGGGAGGGGCAGCTTCAAACCCTCTGAAATGCCTTTCTCCCATTGTCTTGGTGATTCACTTCTATCAGTACTAATCTCCTCAGCAAATGGTTCCTGAGCCACATCCTTGGTTTTCTCTCCTGAAAATGCTCTTTCCTTTCACACATGTCCAAGCTGCAAAGTTTCCAAATCTTTCCACTCTGCTTCCCTTTTGAATTCCATCTTTAAGTCTTTTCTTCCTCTCACATCTTACTGTAAGTGGTTAAAAGTAGCTACACAGCAGCCTGAGTGCTTTGCTGCTTAAATGTTTCTTCTGCCTGCTATTCTAGTTCATCACTCTTAAATTCTATTTTCCATAAAGCCTTAGGGCATAGACAAAGTTCATCCAAGTTCTTTGTTACTTTATAACAAGGATGGCCTTTACTCCAGTTTCCAATAAAATATTCTTCATTTCCATATGAGACCGCATCAGAATGGCCTTTACTGTCTGTATTTCTATCATCATTCTGATCACAACCACTTATGTAATCTGTAAGAAGTTCCAGACTTTCCCTACATTTCTCATCTTCTTCTGAGCCCTTACCAGAATTACCCTTAATGCCTCATTAGCAGAAATCTTAGCTTTTTCTGGTCTGCTTTTCCAAATTCCTCCAGCTTCTGTTTATTACTCAGTTCTAAAGTCATGTCCACATTTTCAGGTATTATAACAACAGCCTCACTCCCAGTACCAATTTTCCATCTTAGTCCATTTTCTGCTGCTATAACAGAATACCACGGCCTGGGTAATTTATTTTTAAAACAATTTTCTTTTTCTATTTCTCATAGTTTGGTAGGCTGGGAAGTACAAGAGCATAGCACAAGTATCTGGTAAGGGCCATCCTATGACAGAAGGCATCACTGATGAGTAAGCATGTGAGGCAGAGGGAGACATCAAGGGCCAGACTCACTTTATAATGACTCATTCATATTACAGCTAATCCACTCTCATGATAACATTTATCCATTTATGAAAGCTTCACATTCATGACCCAATCACTTCTTATTATGCTCCATTTCCCAACACTATTGCATTGGGGATTAAGTTTCCAACACATTAACTTTTGGGGACACATTCAAAACATAGCAGACTTCAACATATCTTTTTAGGAGGGGGGTACAATTTAACCCACAACACCAGTCAGTCTTGAGTGTCTTCTCTTTCAATTTTTCCTCTGCTGTTTGAAAGTTTTCCCCTCTCTGCCATCTTTCCATTTCTCCCCCTCTTCCCAACTTTATATCATACCCTATTTTCTCAGGGTAACCTACTGTATAATCAAACTCTTTTCTGGGAAAACAAATTAGGAATGCATGCTACAGAATTCTCTTTTCCCCAAACTCAAATTAAGATGAAGTTTTAGTATTTTATTCAGTGCTTTAACCAACTACAAGGGAGTAGTTAATCACAATTAACCAAAGGTAAATCTGTCTGACCATCTGTTTTATATTAATGTTGTATAGGAATATCCTTCACAGGTTAAAAAATAAATAAATGAAAATAGAAAAAAAAAGAACTTCTGTAGATTTAATGTCTTTCCACAAGAAAAGTTGTTACAATGATATGGGAATTTCAAAATGTCACATAGGCTGATTGGAGGGCTCTCATGTCATGCAATGCTGATTTCCTTTTACTCAATCAGTGTGAAAGATGAGCTCATAACCTAGGCCTAAACTAGCAAGTAGATCTTCATTATGATAGTTTTAGATACCTAAGAAAATGGCCACCTGTTTTTCAAATTTTGGAAATATCCTATACTCTCTGATATTGCAGGTGGAAAGTATAGTTTCTTAATCCATTTTCGAGGCTTTAACCCATCTTTATAGACCAAAGAATAAGTCAGTTAATCTAACAACATTGGATTGGTAACAGCCCATGGAAAACAAAAGTATTATTACATAGAATGTCAGAAAAATGATAAACATGCATAACCAGTCTAAGTTTCTAAACTATTACTATAATTCTACCTTGAAACTGAATCACACTGACTTCTGGCCATGTTGGAATAGTAAATACAGGATTTACCCTCTCTCCATGAACTAGTTAACTGAAAAAATATATAAAGAAAAATTGTACACATTAGACAACAGGCAGCATTGGATTGTGAGTCCTAAAAAAGGGAAGACAAATAATGTAAACTTTATATTGGCCCAGCTCCCTGCCTAGAGGCACTTTCCAGGCAGCAACACAGAGAGTTCAACACTTGGGACTGCCAAGCTCTGAGTTAAGGAGATAGAGATCAGAATTCAGAGAGATCAGTTTTTAATCAAATTACCAGAGAGAATTACTTCTACCAGAGAGAAGAGAGATGCACAGAGAAAAAGCTCCAGAGATCTCCAGAAGCATTACTTCAAGTCTTTGGATGAATAGTGATTGATCTGAGAATACATGAAAAGAAACTTCCTGAAGCCAGGGAAATAACTAATGGAAAAAAATGATAAACTAAATGATTACCAGGCTCACACAGGGATGGGAATAGTTCCCAAGAGTCAGAGATGAAAAACCTTGTAATACATAGGTCATCAGTACAATCATCAGAGAGCATCTCTGTAGGAGTAGGGATTAAATCAGCCCTAGACTAAATGAGGGTCTGGACTCATCCTAACAAGACTTAACAGTCTCAACAAACTAGTATTACAGGTTAATTTTCTTGGCCTGATATAGGGCATCTGTGAAAAACCTATAGTCACTACAATACTTAATGGTGAAAGATTAAGTGCTGTCCTGTTAAATTTGGGAACAAAGTAATGATGTCTTCTGCCACCACTCTATTAAACATTGTACTATCCAGTGCTATAACAAACAAAAAGAAATAACATGCATAAAGTTTAAGAGAGAAAAAGTAAAATTATTTTTATTGACAGATGGCATGATTGTATGTGCAAAAATGATTAAAATCCACAAAAAAGATTTTAGAACTGATAAGTGAAAGTAGAAAATTTGCAGGATGCATAATTAATATACAAAAATCTACTGTATTTCTATATATAATCAATGAGCAGTTGAAAATTTAATTGGAATACAATATGAAATATTTAGGAATAAATTTAATAAAACATAAACAAGACCAATACACTGAATATTATACATTGTTATCATACATTAGAGTGAACTAAAAGGAGAGATATTTATGTTTATGCATTAGAAAACTCAATATTGTTAAAAAGTCAGTTCTTCCTGGCTGGGCACAAAGGCTCATCCCTGTAATCCCAGCATGTGGGAGGCCAAGGTGGGAGGATTGCTTGAGGCCAGGAATTCAAGACCAGCCTGGGCAACATAGTGAGACCCCAACTCTACAAAAAATAAAAAAATTAACTGGGTGTGGTGACACATGCTTGAAGTCCTAGCTACTTGGGAAGCTAAGGCAGGAGAATCACTTGAGCCCAGAAGTTCAAAGCTACAGTAAACTATGATTGTACCACTGCACCCCAGCAGGAACCTTGTCTCTAAAATCAGTAAATTCTTCCTAAATTGATCTACAGATTTAAGTTCTTCCCAATTAAATCCCACCAGGCATTTCTATAGAAATTGACAAAGTTGATTGATTTTTTAAAAAATATTCAAAAAAATCAAGTGAATGTCAATTTTTATTTCAATTAAAATGTAAAGACTTTAGATATTATTGTTATTTTTTCCCCTGGATATTGCACCATTGAGTAGAAAGAATGAAAGGTGAAGCTGGAAAATATTCTATATTGTTAACTAATAATTTGACCTTAGATAATTTAATTAACCTCTTCAATTTTTTCATCTATTGAATGCCTACCCTCTATACTGCATAGGTTTTTGTAGTGATAAAATGAGAATAAACTTTGATCATTGAAAATCAAAGATTTTGAACTCAAATTATTGCAAGTACTGGGAAACTATTGTAAATGTATGAAGCAGGCAGAGTGCAAACTGCAGAGAACTGACACACAATCTAAAGTGGGAGAAAAGATGGCACTTATTACCTGGCTTTGTCCAATTACTGTCATAAAACAATCCTCATACTGACAATAAGAATGCTGTGCTGCCAGATCATCCAAATTATTAAAAATAATAGACATTGGGATTGTTATATAAAATATCCCATTTTTATTTTAAAAAATTCTTTTGTTTTTGAGACAGAGTCTCTCTCTGTCACCCAGGCTACAGTGCAGTGGCATGATCATGGCTCACTGTAACCTCAAATTCCTGGGCTCAAGCTATCCTTCCACCTCAGCTTCCTGAGTAGTTAGGACTACAGGTGCATGACACTACATCCAGCTAATTTTTTCATTTTTTGTTTTTTATAAAGTCAGGGTCTCACTATGTTGCCTAGGCTGGTCTCAAACTCCTGGCCTCAAGCGATCCTCCCATCTCAGCTTCTCAAAGTGCTGGGATTACAAGCATGAGGCACCATACTCAGCCAAATATACCATTTTTAAATGTTAGCTGTTGATTAAAAATGATTAAATGTAATGTGGACCAAGAAAATGTCTGTAGGCTGCATTCAGTAAGTGATACCTAATTTGTTTCTGCTGCTATGAGCTATTGCACAAATATTGGGTATTATTAACATTAATTATAGCTATGCCAAATACCCAAGTGGTATAAGCAAGAGAAGAATATAATTGTCTGTCAGAAAGAAAAAAAAACTATATCTGGCAGAGCTACTCTTCAGAAATGAAGGAGAAATAACAACCTTTCCAGATGAAAAAAAAGCTTAGGGAATTTGTCACCACCATACTGGTTTTAGAAAAAATGCCTAAGAGAGCACTACAACTGAAAATGAAGAGACAATAATTACTCTGATGAAAACAAGTGAAAGTATAAAACTCACTAGTAGAGATAAACTCATAAATCAAACTCAAAATACCTCAGTGACATAATGGTGCTATGTAAATCTCTCAATCCTCTAGTATAAAGGTTTAAAGTTAAAATGGTCAAAAACAACAAAGCTACAAATAGTAGTTTTGTAGTTCCTTAGTGGCTAAGGAACACTTTATAGAAAAAAAGTAAATTAAGGTAACAAAAATATAAATTGTGAAGGGGAGGGAAAAAGTCTAGACTATTTTTATCCAACCAAAGTTAAGTTGCTATCAGAATAAAATAATCTATTATAACTACAAAACTCTTTATGTTAGCTCCATGGTAACCACAAAGAAAGACACTACAGCAGATACACACACAAGAAAGACAAAGGAAACAAAACTTAGCACCACAGTAAACCACCAAATCAGAGGTAAATAAAAGAGAGGAAGAAAGGAACAAAGGATCTACAAAATAACCAAAAAACACCTAACAAAATGGCAGGAGTAAGTCCTGGGGTAAGTCTTTATCTATAAGTAATAACCTTGAATGTAAATGGGCTAAATTCTCCAATTAAAAGATATAGAGTGGCTGAATGGATTTTTTAAAAAAGACCAAACTATATGCTGCCTACAAGACCCTCACCTCACTATGGAAGACAAACAAAATGAAAATGAAGAAATGGAAAAAGGAAAATATTCCTTGCAAATGCAAAACAAAAGCAAGCAGGAATAGCCATACTTATGTCAGATAAAATAAAATTTAAGTCAAAAAAATGTAAAAATAGACAAAGACAGTAATCAATTCAACAAGAGGATATAGCAATTATAAATATATATGCACCCAACACTGAAGCACCCAGGTATATAAAACAAATATTAGACCTAAAGGGAGAGATAGACTGCAATACTGTAATAGTATGGGGCTTCACCACCCCACTTTCAACAATGAATAGATCATCTAGTTAGAAAATCAACAAAGAATCATTGGACTTAAACTGCACCAGAAGACCAAATGTACATAGCAGACATTTACAGAACATTCCACTCAATGGGGAGTGCAGGATATACACATTCTTCTCAAGTACACATGAAACATTCTCCTGGATAGATCACATGTTAGGCCACAAAACAAGTGTTAACAAATTTAAGAAGATAGAAACCATATCAAGTATCTTTTCTGATCACAATGGAATAGAACTAGAAATCAACAGCAAGAAAAACTTCAGAAACTTTACAAATACATGGAAATTAAATACATGCTTCTAAACAACCAATGGGTCAATGAAGAAATTAAAAGGGAAATTAAAAATTTTCCAGAGACAAATAAGAATGGACACAAATCATACTAAAACCTATGGAACACAGAGAAATTAGTTCAAAGAGGGAAGTTCATGGCAGTAAATGCCTACATCAAAAGAGATGTAAGATTTCTAATAAACAACCTAATGATAGACCTCAAGGAACTAGAAAAACAAGAACAAACTAAACCCAAAACTAGTATAATGCAGAAAATGATAAAGCTCAGCACAGAAACAAGTGAAATAGAAACTAAAAAAACAATTCAAAAAATCAACAAAACAAAGAGTTGGTTTTTTGAAAAGATAAACAAAATCAACTAATCATTGGCTAGACTTAAAAAAAATGAAAAAAGATTGAAATAAAATCAGAGATGAAAAAGGAGACATTAAAAATGACACCACAAAAAGACAACGGCCCATAAAAGACTATTATGAGCAACTATATGCCAACAAATTTGATGAAATAGAAGAAGAAATGGATAAACTCCTGGACACATACAACCTACCAAGATTAAGGAAGGAAGAAATAGAAAATCTGAACAGACCAATAATAAGTGAGGAAATCAAATCAGTAATAAAAATTCTTCCATCAAAGGAAAGCTCAGGACCTGAAAGCTTCACTACTGAACCCGATTCTACCAAATATTTAAAGAAGAACATCAATTCTCCTCAAACTATTTCAGAAAATTGGAGGGCAGAGAATACTTGAAAATTCATTTTTATGAGGCCAGCATCACCCTGATTTCAAAACCAGACAAGAGCTGGGCGTGGTGGCTCTTGCTGGTAATCCCACACTTTGGGAGGCCAAGGTGGGAGGGAGGATCACTTAAAGCCAGGAGTTCACGACCACCATGGGCAACATAGCAAGACCCTTCCCGTACAGAAAATTTTAAAAATTAGCCAGGCCTGGTGGCATGTGCTTGTAGTCCTAGCTACTTGGGAGGCTGAGGCAGGAGGACCACAGGAGTTAGAGTCTACAGTGAGCTATGATCATGCCACTGTACTCCAGCCTGGGTGCCAGAGGGAAACACTGTCTCAAGACCAAAAACAAATGAAACAAAACAGAAAAGGACACAACAAAAAAAGAAAACCACAGACCAATATTCCTAGTGAACATAGATACAAAAATTTTCATCAAAATACTAGCAAATTGGATCCAACAACACGTTTATATTGCCCCCACCTGGTCTTCATAAATTCCCAGTCTTGCAAAGGCAAGAGGGAAACACAGCAAGGAGTAAGGGTGCCTACCAAATATCTACAATGAGGAGGTTTGGGGAAATGCCACCTGTAGCAATTCAAAGTTGCATAATCTCTCTCCTTGTAACTCTTTGGATTCTCAGTTCCGTCTCCTGAGACAGATAGTAAGTGATGCTAGTGCTACTGTGCTCCTTCATGGGTGAGATTTAGCATTTCACACTCAACTGCAGTGAGAGGGATCTATTGATAGACTTTTTTTTCTTTGTAGAAAACAGTAGCTATCTGATTACTTATTCCTCTTTTTTATTGCATTAACTTTTTTACTGAGGTGAAGTTCACATGACATAAAAGCAACCATTTTAAAGTGTACAATTCAGTGGCATTTAGTACATCTATAATGTTCTGCAACCATCACCTGTACGTAGTTCCAACGTATTTCATCAAAAGAAAGCCCTGTACCCATTAAGCAGTCAGTCCCCATTCCCCCCTCTCCTCAGCCCCTGGTAACCTCTAGCCTACTTTTCTTAAAAATTTTATTTACTTATTTATTTTTAAATTGACACATTGTAATTGTACATATTTATGGGGTACAACTTGATGTTTTGATACATATCTATGCTGTATAATGATCTAATCAAGGTAGTCTGTGTATCCATCACCTCATGCATTTATTATTTCTTTGTGGTGAGAATATTCAAAAGCCTCTTTTCTAATTATTTTATAATATACAACATATTGCTGTTAACCATAGCCATTTTACTGTGCAGTTTTGTTTGGAAGATAGTTTATTTGAAAAGACATAAAATGCAGGGAAGCATATACAAATAGTATAAGTAGAAAAAGACCAGTGTCTGAGACTCACCCTATGTCTTACCAGCTATGGGGCCTTGGGAAAATTCCTTCACTTCTTTAGGCCTTAGTTTTCTCATCTACGTAATTGACCTAACAACTTCTGTTTCTGTCCCATTGGCAGATTGTGAAGCGTAAGTGTGATGATGCTGATAACCCACTATTCAAAAGCAAGACATAAAATATTCTAATTAGAAGGAATAAATGAACTTAATTATCAAGAGTTTATAAATCTGAAAAATTCTGTGCATTTTTAATAACAGGAACCATAATTTGAACAATTTTTAGCTCTTACAGTTGACGTTGGATCTTATCACTAGATTTTGTTTCTTTATCATTAATGATCTTGAAAGTTGACCCTATTGTGTAAAAGATCTTGAAATGATCTAATTTTTCAAAGTAAATACTCTCAAAATCATCAAGAAAGCATGCTGGCCTACAAAATATGTCATGGGGCAAGGAATCACACTGAGAGCTGGGCCATCACTCTTGACTTTTTCCTATAACTTTAAAACAATACTCTCAAGAACCAATAATCACATTCTACTTACTCATAAAAGAACATGTCCAGCCAAGTGCAAGTTCAGGCATGTTGAATTGGGCTTTTTGAGAACCCATTACACCATTCTCATACTTAACTGTACATTCTGAATTTAATGTACATAGAATATTTAACCATCATTTTGCTATCATTGACCTGTAATGTAATAGAAGTCTCAAAAGGATCTGATAAAATCAGGGAAAAGACATCAATAGGAGATATTCCTTAGGAGTATTCACTTCCTGTCTGTATTAATTAGAGGTAGCCTATTTGCTATAATGAATAGGTCCCAAGATGTATGATGGCTCAAACACAACAGAAGATTTTTGCTGTTGTTGTTTTAAAATTTTATGCTTATGTGAAAGTACTGGCCTGGTAAACACATCTGTGGGATTGCCCTATTTCACATAACTATCCATAGACCCAGAATGACGGAAGCTCTGCCATCTTCAACACATGGTTTTCAATGCCATGCTGGAATCATCTGAATTCCAGCTAGCTGGAAAGAAGAAATAATATGAATGAGCACACATGGAAGGCTTTTATGTCCCAGGACTAGGAGTTGAACATATCACTTCCACTCACATTTCATTGACTAGAACTCAGTCCTATGGCCACACATAACTGCAAAGGAGGCTGGGAAGTGCAGTCTAGCTGTGTGCCCGGGAACAAGAGGACAACCCAGATTTTAGTGAGCAGCTAGCACTGTATGCCACAGTACCATCTCCTGAATACCTACATGGAGGTTAACCAGATTTTTGATAGATAGCCTAAAGCCATTTTACACTCATTAGGTTCCCTATGTCATCCAATAAGCATTTGATAAACATCAAAAATTTGCTAAACAAATTTTGTTATCCTTCTACCAGGTCCAGCCTCCTATGATTTCATGGACCTCACTGCCTTGTGATTATTTCTTTATGTAACCACTTGCCTTCCTCTGGCATAAGCTTTTTAAAGAAAGAACTTGTGTCATACTCATCTTTATATCTGTCCCCACCCCAGCACTGTGCTTAGTGACTATTAGTATGCACTCAAAAAAGATTTAGTAGACTGAAAAGATATTTTGGGTATAAAGCAACTCTGTAATAGTAATACACAGAAGTCAGTTAAGGGGTGAAACTGAGTTCACAGAAGCCCTCATATGGAGCTGAGTTCATTAATCTGAGAACAAGCAGATCTGAATTCTTCCCTAACAGATTCAACACTGGAAAACTAAGATGGCAGTGGACGTGGGATGAGGAGAGACCTTTAGCATTGCTATGTTACAATGTTGAGAATGTTTTCCCCTTTTAAAACTTCTGCTTTTTTTATTCCTCTTTAGTCATTGTTTTCTTTCTTTTTTTTTTTTTTTTTTTCCTGGGAAGATGAGAGCTCTTATTCAAAGATTTTTTTTTTTTCTGGAGGACCCACCATGGGCTTAAGCATGATGTCCTAGAACAAAATATTCCCGGGAGAGATGTGAGTGAGGAGACAGAAACAAGGTCATTTTTAAAACTGCTTCAAAAGTAAACCTGCCTCCAAGTCTTTTCCCAGAAGCAGGACCCAAAAGCTAAAAAGGAATAATCTAGGTTAAACCACTGATTCCCTGAATGTAGTTGCACATACTCATTGCTCATTATTAAAATGTGGAATACATTGACTTTTCTCTGGGGGTGAGGTGGGATGGGGCTATAAAAGGATGCTATTAGTGCTAATTACACCTTGCCTTTCACCTTGTTAGCAGAGCAAAGCTAAAATTTAAGTTCCTTGACAGATAGACAGTTTGACTATGCATTCTTTATTTTAGTAGCCTATGATTGTTCAGTTTTAACTAGCAGAGAAAAGAATCAATTTGTTGAGGATAAAAAATCAAAAATGCAGTGTTGTAGTTGTTACAGGCTGGGGCAGACCAGCAGCTGATTTAGCCATCATCTGAAAAGCAACAACATCCTGGCAGTGGAATTCAGACCATTTAGTGAGAAAGTCTTGACTTATCCTGGAAATCAGCGGCGAGTATGATGAATGTAGTGACTTCACCTAAATAGGAAACTGCAAAGAAGGTACAGAAGAGGTCTGGTGGATACTGTGAATGTAGAGTCACAGATAAATTGAAAACAATATTTTGATCTGCTTATTCCTAGACCAGTGCAGAAAAAGGTCTAGGAAAAAGATCAATAGCTTAAGAACAGTTATAGATCTTCTTAAATTTGAAACCCCTATGGTTAAGGGAAAAGCAACTGAACCAGGATGAGGTATAATAATAGAGTATCAGAATATGTATGTGGTAATTTGACTTCAACTAAGCCCTACGCCAATTTCTATTCTTTAGTTTGTTTTATTTCAATAGATTTAGGGTGTACAAGTGTTTTTTGTTACATGGATGAATTGCATAATGCTGAAGTCAGGGCTTTTAGTGTGCCCATCACCAGAATAGTGTATATTGTACCCGATAGGTAGATTTTTATTCCTGATCCCCCTCCCTACCTCCCCCTTCTTAGTTTTCAATGTCCATTACACCACTTTATGACCGTACACATCCCTCGTTTAGCTCCCACTTTCAAGTGAGAACATGTGGTGTTTGTTTTTTAAAAAGAATATTTTAATCTATGAAATGAGTTTAACTATATCTTATATCTGTGCTGCTTATATTCATGGTAAAGAGTGTCAGCCCTTTACTAAGGGTTGAACATGGATTATCTCATGTAATCCTCACAACCCTATGATGTGGAGACTATTATCACCCCCATTATCATCAGATAAGGTACAGAAATTTATCCAAGTTCACAGAGCTAGAAAATAACTTTAAATGCAGGCAGCCTGACTCTAAAGCCAACACTTCACTGCTTCCACAGTAAAAATGGGGAAGATGCAGTCCTTGTAAGAATTTCTAAGGAACATGTGAAATTAACATTGCAGCGAATACATTTTATTAGTGCTTTCAGAATCTTCAAAGAGGCAATAATACAAATGATTGTAACCACCAAAAAATGTGAAATTTACTCTACCAGTGTCTTTCAAACATGTTGAGAAGGTCCAGCCTCTGCAAATGATAGCATTCTTCTCAGAACATCACGAAATAGTGATGTAGCCAAGGACATCATTTAAAGATGGAAAAAATTTTACTCTCAGAAAATATGCTTGCATTACGAACCTCTAAATAAGACCAATAATACATATAATATGTGGAGAAATTACATTTTCAAGGTTTTACTTTAACAGTTTTGCCTATTAGTCATTTCTTTTACCCTCTGCTAGCAAGTCTCAAAGATTTCAGAAAAATCAAAGATGAAATAAATAATACTCTGTATTAATTCATTTTTCTATAATTTTGAAAAAGAACATTATGTTTTATTTCAAGTCAATAAGCTTTTTCAGCTCCTGGTACACTGCTGTCTCCCAGAGAATGGTCACGAACTGCTGATCAGACCAGAAATGTCCTAAAGCTTGGTTAGTTTGAGAATACCATTAGCTACAAAAGCTTTTTTATTGTTTATTTTGAGAATAATTTTATAACTAATGAATGTTTATTGAAAGTTTTGGGAAAATAAGTTAAAGGTACTCACAATATCACCCTTACCCAGACATGCTTTTAACACTTTGGAAGAATTATAGCCAACAAATATATATCCTGTTTATTCTTTAGCCCTTTATAGAGGAGACACTCCAGAGTATGGGTTGAAAGAATCTGAATCCATGTTGAGCTCTGCCACAAACTCTTTGTGAACTCAAAAAAATACTGCTCTTCCTGGTCTCAGTAGAGAAATAGGAATAATCTATGTTGCCAACTAATTTCCAGGACTTTTGGTAGGAATATATTTTTACATGATATTAGAGCCTGAGCTTTCTCAAAGATGAAATAATATAAATGTCAGTGTTGTAACCAGTGCCAGGCAGCCCTTAGTGTAGGTGGAACAGATTTCTATACAGTACAAAGATTTCTATACAGAAGAATCTAACTTATTTGTAGGTACGAAAAAGAGAAAGAATAAGAGAGAGAGAGAGAGAGGGAAAGAGTTCAGTAGGAATACTGGAAATTTTCCAGACCTGAACTTATTAGTCAATAAGCTAGTAAACACATATTTAGCACCAACTGTATAATCATAACAACCATAAATTTAATTGGTACTATTTATAGGAGGGGAAGAAAAGGAAAACAGAGAACTGGGTTTGTGTCTGACCACATGTTCTTCATACATTTTCCGATATTTACTCCTAGATTACATATCCTAATGTAAGGAGTTGAGAATCAGTTCCATCGCTCCCCATCCTTTGAAGTCTTGAAAACACACACTCAAGAAAATAAAATCTGTGTTGGAAGGAGGCTTCTCTTCCCTATAAACCCAAACTTAGAAGAGTCTAGGGCTAATAGTATAACACATGGCAAGCACAAGGACATAATTTTTCGAGTTTATTCATGGCATTACTGAATAGCAATACCTAGTTGTTTCTCTGCAAGGCTACTTTTTAAAAGGTACTTTTTAAAGGGCTGGTAACAAAGGTTTAAAGGGCACCCTGTCACTAGCACACTTTGACAAAAAACTGTTGCAATACCACCAGCAACTCCCTCCCTATTCTCTGGATATTATATGCCATAAAGAACATGCTACATTGTGGTTTCAAACTCTATATTAGACTTTAAGAGGGCCAGCTTCAGACTAGTGTTTCCTCATGGATTCTCTCACTAGGTTCTATACTTTTGGGCAAGTTACTTAACATTGCTATATTATAGTGTAAACTTAGTAGCAGCCAGAACCCCTCAGAAGCCTTGCAATCATCACTTTTAAACTAGTTATGGCTGACAACTGTTCTCCTGAAGTCTTGCCGTTAAGAGATCATTTATCCCAGGCCACTATAAGCCATAGATTCTGAGTATATCATTTTCTTTTGTCATTGAGGTTGTTTCATGTTCAAGCACAATCTAGCCAATAACAGATCCCAGATCCCCAACTTTGAGGGTTTGTTTCCTAGGATTACCAGGTAAACCCTTTGAGGGTTTGTTTCCTAGGTACCAGGTATTATATCTTGACTAGTGATGAAAATGGAACTCACTGTAGATTTGTCGAACAGAAGATTGAGTCAAGGGAGTTGGTTATAAAGTGCTTTAGGGGCTAAAAGAGCAAAAAGAAAATGGGGTTACTTAAAAATCGTGATGCTACTATTGCTTCTGAACCTGAATCTGGTATGAATTTCAGAGGTACTGATGTCCTTCTGCTGCAGTTCAAACTGCACAACCACAGCTGAATGGGAATGCAGGAGCCTACACTAGTATGGAGGAGCCACTCCCTTAGGGCTACACGCGGCTGGTACCTGAGCACCAGCACAAGCAGGAAAAACAACCAAGGCACTTGCCCTTCCTCCCATCTTCCCATTTTCTGCTAATACTTCCCATTGCAGGACCCAGCTAGAGGCTAGCTTGCAAAGGAGTCCTGGAAATACAGTTATGCAGTTTGCAGGCTTCCACATCATCCCGTAGACCATGCAGTTGAAAATGGAGCTGTTCAACAAGATAGAAATAACCTATTCAACAGGAATTCGGTTCATATATGTTAGCTCACTTCTTTCCCCCACCACATCCATGATGCACATGCCATAAAATACCCATCTTCAACTTTCTGACAGTCCTTTTGGCCTGGGGCAAGGCTGGAGAGAAGTTATGAGAAGAGCTGACCAAGTTGTACGAAAGCATAAGATTCTCTCTGTATTTCAGGTAGTGAAATTTCAATTTACATGTATGCCTATAAATAGCTAGCACACCCTTTGCAATAGCATCAGTGCAATGCCTTAGATAGACATCTTTGACAATGAATATTTCTTGGGTGTCCAGGGAAGTAGTGTTTTGTGACAAAGAAATGAAGCAAAATGAGTGGTATAAATGAACTTCTAGAAAGCATAAGTCTCTGCTTTAAATTCTGGCATTAAAGATTATGATCAGGCTTCCCATATCCTGATTGATTTGGTCACACACATCTAAGAAAATTCATATCACTTTTTTGTGCCCAAAGATGAATAATACCTTGATCAATCACATTATATAAATTTTACTGTCTTTACAGACATAAAAATGTGATTTCTGTTCTGTAATTTACAAAGTAAATAATTTTATAGTTTGACTGGAAATCATAAGTCTCTGACTCCGAATTGCCAGAATTTGTAATCAGTTAGACTCTAGAGATGTAAAAAATGTGCTAGTGTACTATATTAAAAGCATGTTCTGTTCTGATCAGATGAAATCAAATGGGCACAAAATCTTCATTCAGACATCAAATAGAGTTAAATTTATCAAAAATCCATGAGGAATTTGAAAAGCAGCATTTTTTAAATTAAAAAAAATCCAATATCCAAAGTTATAAAAGTCTCGTACGAAGACTATTTCTACCCCTCTCTTATTTATGTGTCAAACTTTTTATAAAACCCTCTTACTTCAATCACAAATATTTATTAAGATATTTATTTATCTTATATTAAGTGTCTACTGTATATCTGGCACAGTTCTAAATGTTTATACATTATTAAACAAAACTGACAAAGCTCCCTGCACTTTGTCCTTGTAGAATTTATAATCTAACAGAGAGAGACAACAAATAATGCATAATAAGGAAACTGTATGGTATATTTGAAGATGACAAGTAATGGGGGAAGGAGAAAAGTAAAGCAAGATGTGATATTATGAAATATATATTTGGTCTTAGTCCCTTTTTCCTGGCATACAACTCCTAAAATCCTTGGAATCTCCAAAATGCTGTCTTTTTTAATGCTAATATTTGCTGATAACTTTGGGAAGGGGCTGGTTGCCAGAAAGACAAAGGTATGACTAGAGTGTTGGGACTTTGAGCCCCACCCACTCAATCCCCAAGTAGGGCATAGGGACTGAAAGTTAAGTTGATGACCAATTGCCTATGATTTAATCAATGGTACCTCTGTAATGTAGCCCCCTTAAAAACCCAAAAGGACAGGGTTTGGAGAGCTTCTGGATAGCTGAACATGTAGAGGTTCCTGGTGACGTGCCCAGGGAGTGCATGGTAGCTCTGCATCCCTTCTCCCATACCTTGCCCTATGCATCTCTTCATCTGTATCTTTTGTAATATCTTTTATAACAACAAGTAAAGGTGTTTCCCTGAGTTCTGTGTGCTGCTCCAGCAAATTAATTGTACCCAAAGAGGGGATTGTGGGAACCCCAACTTGAAACTGGTAGGTCAGAAGTTCTGAAGGCCCAAGACTTGTGATTGGTGTCTGAAGGTAGGAGGCAGTTATGGGGACTGATCCTTTAACCTGTGGAATCTGACGCTATCTGTAGGTAGATAGTGTTGGAATTTAATTGGAGAACACTCATCTGGTGTCTGCTGCAGAATTGATTGCTTCCTTGGTGGTGGGAAGAAACCCCCGACACACATTTGGTCACAGAAGTCTTCTTCTGTGTTGATGATTGCTGTGGTGTGAGAGCAGAGGAAAAGCTCGGTTTGAGTGTTTTCCACAAACACAAGGAAAGGGAGATTAGAAGCAGTAAATGTTAAAGTTCACAATTTTATTACAACTAAGGTGGGCCAAAAGGAATCTCAAGAGAATTTTTAAATATTTTAACTAAATTAAAAATGAAAATACAATTTACAAAAATTTGGGGGATATAGGGAACTTGATAGCATTAGATATATATGTTAGGAAAAAAGAAAGAACTAAAATTATTCATCTAAGTTTCCACTTTAGAAGACTAGAGAAAGAAGAATTTAATCTTAAAGTAGCAGAAGAAAAGAAAATAAATATTAGAGCAGAAATCAATGAAATTAAAAACAGGAATACAACAGAGGAAAATCAATAAAACCAAAAGCTGGTTCACTGAAAAAATTCAATAAAAATGATAAACCTTTAAGCAGACTAAGCAAGCAAAAAAGAAGAGACACAAATTGCCAATAGCAGAAATGAAAGAGGGGTCATCACTACTGATTCCACGGACATTAAAAAGATAATAAAAGAATACTGTAAACAATGTTATGCTCACAAATTTGATGGCTTAGATGAAATGGACCAATTCCTTGAAATGTACAAACTACCAAAACTCACACAAGGTGGACTAGATCATCTGAATATTCCTATATCTATTAAAGAAATTGAATCAATAATTAAGTATCTTTCCAAAAAAAAAAGCATCAGACCTAGATGGCTTCACAGATAAATTCTACCAAACATTTATGGAAGAAGCAAGACTAACTCTCTACAATCTCTTCCAGAAAATAGAAGCAAAAAGAATATTCCCTAACTCATTCTATGACGCTAGCATTACCCTAACAACGAGCTATACTGTTAGTGACTTAATTTGCCACTCCTCCGAGGAGACTTTTAAATTGCAAACAAAGATTTGATCTCTACTAATGTAAGCATCACTCTCTGTGGTACCTGGATGCCTTTGGACCCTCTTAATCATGTGACAGAGGAGATGATCCTGAGTAAAAGGCTGCTCTTTGAGCTAAAGGTCAGGAAAATATGAAGAATCTTATGCAATATAGGACAAAGCTGATGAAACTAGTTTCTTGACTTTTTGTTAAAAAAAAGGTTTGAAAATCTTTGGTGTATTCTTCATTACATTAGCGCTATCTAGCTTTCATTTCAGCAAAGCCAAAACCTAACATTAGCTTAAATAAACTGGCCTTGCTTTGACCTTCAGCTCCTTTATAAGCCCCATCCCTCTTCCTTGACCTTAATATTCCAGGAACTTCCTGTGTGTGGTCTGGCCCGCTCCTTCTCCCCAACCCCCCCTTTGCTGGTTTCCCCTTGGTTCTGGTTCTCTTAGTCCTGGTTCTTCTCTTTCTGCCTACCTCTACTGCCACCCACGGTCCTGGCACAGAGCGCATCATCCAGATGTGTTGTCTGCCCCATATCAAACATCCAGATATCTGGATATCATATAATGGACCGAATTTTTCATTTTCCTTCCGAGAGTTTGCCTGTGATTCAGAGTCTTTATATTTTCTGGTTCAGCTCTGGGAATTGTCAAATTATCTGTAAAGAAGAATAAAACAGACACGAGGGTGAAGGAATCCAGTGAGTTTAAAGAGATCACCCTAAACTTACCTTTGTAGGCAGTTTTACCGAGATAAGAAACATCTGCAAAATCTATATCTGTGTACTAAAACGCCTTTTGTTTAGAAACCCAAACTTTGAGGGGGTGAGGTCAGGGAACAGTTGGGAAATTGTTTCTCCTTTGTAATATGCTAAGAACTTCCATCCCAGAGAGGGGTAGGAGGATAAACTTCCTCTTTAAAAGCTATTAACCATATCCCTGGAAAAAGCAGAAACTTAGACTAAATGAGACGATATAATAGAATTTCATATTCTTTGATGAGGGGAAAATATTGATTCTGAATATATGTAACACACCAGGTCATTTCCACTTGACTTTTTCAAAGATGCTGCCCCACCATATTTGAAAATTGGAAATGACACTTTACAAAAATCTAATCTGGAAATTACAAATAAAATATCACTCACAAATTAAAAACAAACAGTCCTAAGAAATTTATGTAGGCTTTAGGACACAGAACTCTTGAATGTCAGGTTAAATCAATTCCTTGAAATCTGTTAAATTGGACAATGATGAAATGACCAAAAATTTTTATCCCTATTTTCTCTCCAAAAATGAATTAACCCACAAGTCTAAAAACAAACAAACAAACAAACAAAAAACCCTTGAAATACTAAAACAATTCTTGATATGAAGCTTACAAGGACTTGGCTGGCTGGGGATTACAGGGATTTTAGCCATTTACAATCTCCAGAAGGTTTTTAATTTTCTGCTTTAGGTGCTTGGCCCTTTTACATATAAAATAAGTATCTAAATCCAAAGATCAACTATGGTCCTCCTGCTATATCCATTCTCCATTCTTTATGTAATTTAAACTTTCAGACATGTTCGTAAACCCAAAAAAGAGGACAAATTTTATAATCAATTAGTGATCTTACAAGTAGCTTAAAGGTTCTGTGCTGTATTTGTTCTGTTGGGATGATTAATTTGGAAATACTATCTCAGATCTTTTAAATTCTGTATAAGTAGAACAGCTTAAGTAAAATACTTATGATACCAGCACTCAGAATTTGTTTACAACCAGGGCTTCTAGGAAAGGGATTCTATTTTAACTTGAGGACAAGTTACTTGTTTTTTTAAATTTTGAGATGATTAAATATTGCCTTTTGTAGGTAGTTCTTGTTTAGAGGTGATTTTTATCCATACATTACAAAAAATGACCACAAACTAAGTGCAGATATTTGACATTTGAGTCTAAAGTGGAAATAGCTGACATGTACCATTTCAAGTATAATTCATTGTAAATAATGACCATTATAACCAAAATTTGGAGGCAGCAGCAAAGTTCCTGAACTACAGTCTCCTTCTTTTTTTTTCCTTTCACTATTTTTTTATTTTGATAAAAATAAATAAATAAATGTACCCTCTTAACAGTCTTAAGTGTACACTACAGTATTATTAACTATATGTATTTTGTTGTACATCTCTCTAGAACTTTTTCATCTGACATGACTGAAACTCTATACTCATTGAGCAACTCCTCATTTCCTCCTACCACCTCCAGCTTCTGGCAACCACCATTCAACTTTCTGTTTCTATGAGTTTGACTACTTTGGGTACCTCATGTAAGTGGACCTAGGTCTCTTTTGGTAATTTTCTATTATGTCATAACAAACAATATTAATATGTGCTCACTATGCTCTAGTTTCATCATCTAGCTGTGGTGGCTATCATGGACTGATTTGCTCAACCGTATTTCTTGCTGGTTGTACCTTCTTGGACTATAGACACTGAAAAACCAAAACCAGTATTTTGCACACTCACAACTGAGTTCTGGGTGTGATTTTGGTTCTGCCATCCAGATCATTCTTGTAAGATTTGGAAGCATAAGTGAGACAGAGGCTGTGTTCCTGGTTTTGGCAAGTAAAGATATGGAAACATAGGTTTTCTATAATGGCATATCCATGTCCAGTCATTAGCTTTGTGGATGTTGAAAGGTAGCTGCATTAGTAGTATTGGTGGCAACTGAAATCAGCCTTCTGATATCTAGTTGCCAACTTCACTGGTGTCAAGAGGCAGTTGGAGCAGTACAGACAGAAGCTTCCTGATCCCAGACTGCAGTTCCAGCAGTTGGCTCTCGAACTCACCAATTCCAGCAGCACCCCACTGGATCCCCCAACTTTCTGACTGTAGTAGAGGGGAGCTGGTTTGGTAACAGGTCAACTTAGCCATTATTTTCTGGATGTCTTTCCTAGAGACTCAGCCTAGCACACATTCCTTTCAACCTTTTTAGTGATTTTTTTGCAAGCATCTAATTCTCTATAGTAAGCCACTTTTCACTTAAAATTACCAAAGTGTTTCTTATTCCTCCAACTGGCTGTTGGCTGATAACACCAGCTGAGAGAATTATAGCCTGTTTTAACTAGATTCCAGCTTCAATGCCCCTCCCTCTGTTTATTAGATGCCTTTGGCTTTAATTACTGCCAAGCAGAGATGGAAACTCACGATCAGTCATTTTAATGCTAGTATCTCCAATTGCTCTGATTGGATTGCTGCAGCAAAATAACAAACCAGCATTTCAGCTTTTATTCATTATAATTTTGAAATACCATACTAATACTAGTATATCACTTTAAAAAATATTCAGAATTCATAACATTCTGAATATTCATAACAATGAAACTAAAAATGTAATAAATTTTAAACAGAAAAAATTCTTAAGTAAAAACATAAATTAATGTGTATATAAGTATTAAACATGAATTCTAATCCTGATTTAACTATTAGATGATAACATTAATAGAATAAAGTATTATTGAATAATAGCAAGCTAAGTATATAAAATATAATGTAAAAATTAAAGATTTTCAGATGAAACATTATTTCAGCTATTTTTAAAATTGCAACCCTAAGAGACAAAGTGCAACAGCATGCATGCATTAAGATGCCAGCTATTTTGTGAAAAATATTTTAAGCATCAGTTAGAAATTCTGATTTTTACTTATAAACAGAATGTTGAGGAAATGGTATTATGCCAATCCAAACATTATCCCCTAGCTCTTTCATTTTCAAATAATCTTATCTCTTGTCTTATAATTTTAAAGAAATCTTTTTGAAGACTTTTATTTGGGGGGAGGCCAGAGACTGAAGTCTTTATATTGAGAGTGAAATGTTCTTGTTTAAAGAAAGCATTTCTAGCTTGACTTAGACTTCTTAAGTTTCATTGTGTGTAGATGGAGATTCTGATTTAGAATTACCTGTATCAATTTTGATGTCATATTTATTTTACATTTTCTTTGAAAAATCATCTAACTAAAATAAAATTTGTTCTTTCAGTAGAAGCTTTGTGGTACCTTAATAATGGCTGCTTACTTAAACTCATACAGACTAGAATGTGGATTGGATATCATTTTTGTGTTCTCACACATGCGTAATAACTCAGTCATTTTACTTAATCTCAAGATGTAAACCACTCAGATTTCAGATTTTTTTAAAATACCAAAAGAACAGTTTATACCCACAAACATGCAGTTCTCCAAACCCATCTCACACAGACCCCCTCCCCCACAGACATTTTTCTGTTCTACCTCCCCCTCCCCCTCCATCCCACCCTTCACCCTTCCCGACTCTCAAAGGATTGCACTTCCCTTCCCTGTTGTAAAATGAGAAGCCGTCTAAGCAAAGCCCTTTCATCGCATCTCATCACTCCAAACCCTTTTGTCTTTCCCTTCCCTTCCCTTTCCTTGCCTTTCCTTCTTTTCTCTTTTCTTTCTTCCTGTTCCAAGGGAAGAGGTGCTCTTGCTTCTGTGAAAGTTGCCAAAATCAAAATGGAGTCACCTGTGTTTAAAAAAAAAAAATACAAAACCTGACAATTAGAGCAGAGGAAGACCATGAAAAGCAAGGTTATCATGCATGATGCCTAATAATAAAAACCATCACAAGAGACTCTGCAAAAACCACAGACTTGCACAAAGGCCATCACAACCTTACACAAAAATAATTCTGCAAGGACATCTGCCCAGCAAGTGTCCTGTCCCACCTGACTGATGGCACCCTTAGTATTGATGATCCTTGTAGCCAAGGATAATTATCTCAAAACGGTTATGTAATTCTCCTCATTTTTCCTATAAAAACCCTTGTCTTGCCTTTACCTCCCTAAATGTGCACGTAGTTTACTACATGTGTATTTCCATTGCTGTGCCCTGTTCCCAAATAAATATCATTTTCTTTTCAAAATCCTCTCTCTATTTGTTATTTAGGTTGACACTTCTCACCAGCTTCTAATTCTTTCCCCTCCTGCTTCCTGGGAACCTCATTCCATGAATTCTCTGTCCCTCTTCCCAAATTTCAAACATTTCTAACTTCTTTCTCTCTATTTCCAAATGTCAATTCTCCTTATATTTTTAAAATTGCCCTTAACCCTATAATTTCCTATCCATCATCTTTCAGTCTCACAGCAGCAGTGCAGTGTGGGAGTCCTGAGTGGGCACCGTGGTTCCTGGATTTGCATAACAGCTCTACCACCTATTAAGCGGTGTGACTTCCAGCACAGTACTTATCCCTGGGTGTAAAATGGTAATGATGATATTACTATTATTAGCTTAATATTTTTTATTTCAGAAAAATTGACCATCACATCACAGATATGTAAGAATGCACTGTTTTTCTGTAAGTGAATTTAACTTGCTCATCAGCCCCATTTTTGCTTCAGAGTCAATAACACCGAAATTAGCCCTGAGAGGAAAACAAGGAGGGGCTGAATTTAAAGGTTGCCTCTGGTACATCCAAACTGTTTCAACCTGCTCCATTTTATGTGTCTCATTACATCTAAAGGAACAGAAGGAAGCTCAAGTCAGCCAACATCCTACTGACAGCCTTCTTGGTGAAAAAGACCGCATAGCAGGTTCAGTCCTAGAGTCAGAGATTATCCCACAGCTCAGTTTCAACTTCATTGACAAAGGCAGTGAGATGTAGCCTGTGAGGGAATGTTACTTGACCACAGCATTATATCTGAGAAAATAACATCCCTGTGCAACTCAGTGTGTATCTTTCTGAACGCTGGATGAGAACAGAAAAAATACTGTGAATAGTATTTCATTTATTCTCAATTTTTTATATAGTTGTATGACTATTCTGTAAAATTTTCCCTTATATGTTATTCTAACATGCATCTAAAAATATATGTATTTACTAGAACAAAAAGATTGGAATTTTTAAATAAAAATAACCTTAGGGCATTGTATTAATAATATAAGGAAATCTTAGTGTTGAATGCATTCTTCACAGTAGCGGCTAATTGACCCACACCAAAAAAAAAAAAAAAATCAACAAAACATAGTTGTGGAGAGTTTTATCTCTGACTACACAGCCTTTTCTTTCCATGGAGTGTGAAAGGATCAAAGGTTGCATTCCTCTGACCCTGCTTTCTCTGAGGCATCAAGTCTTGCCTCTCTTGGCATAGTGGGGCATAATTGCAGGGTAAAGGCAGGTTAAAGCGAAGAGGCTATTCTGATTAGATGAGACGCCTAACATAATCCATCCAAGTCTAAATGAGATTGGGGTTCTAGAATGAAGGACGGGGGGTAGGTAATTAGGCAGATTGTGGGTGGAAGATTATTTATTTCTGCTCCAAGAAAAAAAGTGTGCTTTGGGAGTTCCTTCCCTCTTAAAATCAGCCAAAACTCAGCACCTCTTTCCCCCTTCACTTCCTCCTATTGCTTCCTATAGAAAACAGTATTCACAAATGCCAATTACACAAATTAATTATTTGGATGGCCAACCTCCCTGAGCAAAATACCAGTAGTATGTGCTCAGCTAGTGAGCCCAGCTTATGCAAGAGTGAAGACATCTGGTCCTCTGGGTCACTGTGACATAGAGCTCAGATACGGAGACAAGTGCACACCATGACATCAAGGCAAACTGATGGTCAGTCACTAAACTGCAGCTGACAAAAAGCATCATTTTAGAGTTGAGTTGTGATCATTGCATTTTCCTGTAGGCATTGGAAAAGAAATAAATGTGAAGTAATCTACTCGTAATGGAAGTATGGGAAATAAATGAACAATTCATGTACTGAAAAAATAAATTGCTGCCTTTATTACTGGGAAAAATATAGGTACATTGCACTAAATATTTATGCTTATTTTCCCAATGAATATTCTGATGAAATAGATTTACCAGGATCTTAATATGTTACACAAATTCTCAAATTATACATTAATGAAGCCCATTTGTTTATCTATAGAAATGCTAAAACATTTTTCATTACAAAGTGCAATTAGTAGTTCAAGGCTAGCCCTACAGGCATGGCTAACACGAAATATCAGAAAGTATACGCTGCTTATTTTTTGTTTTGTTTTGTTTTGTTTTAAGTACAATAGACATAGAGAAAAGTGCACAGATTTTAAATATACAGCTCAAAGAATTTTGTGGTACACCCATCTAAGTACCACACAGATCAAGGTATAAAATATTACCAGCATCCCAGGAATCTCCTTTGTGCTGCATCCCAGTACTTACCACCTCAATAGTTACTGCTTATCTAACTTCTTTCACCACAAATTAGTTTTGACTGTTTTTGAACTTTAAATAAATGGAATCATACAAAGTGCATGTACATGTGCTCTTATGTGTCTGGCTTCTTTCCCTCAGTAGTATTTCTGTAAGATTTCTCCATGGTATCACAGTAATTTTCACTGTCGCTTAGCTCCCCTTATGAAATGTATCAAAATTTAATGATCGTTCCATTGATGTGCATTTGAGTTGCCTGGAGCTATTACAAACAACGCTGCTCTGAATGTTCTAGTACTTGTCTCCTGGTGAGTATATACTGTATAAGCATTTATCTTGGGAATAAGCCTAGGAGTGGATTCACTGAGTCAAAGATTATGTGTACTGTCAAGCAGTTTTCCAAAATGATTTTGCAAATCCAAATTCCTACCATCAATATACAAAAGTTCCAGTGGTTCTACATCCCCACTAACTCTTGGCATTGTAAAATTTTTTATTTTTGCCATTCTGGTAGATGTGTAGTAGTATCCCATTGTGTTTTAACTTATATTTTCCTGTTGACTAAAAAGTTGAGCATCTTTTTTTGTAATATTTGTTGGCCATTTGGATATACTCCTTTGGGAAATTCTGGTTCAAGTCTTCCTCACGTAGTAATTAGATTTCCCTGCCTTTTTCTTATTGATTTGTTAGACTACTATTAGACATAATATATTGTAAATATTTTCTTCCTTGTGTATCGTCTTTCATTCTCTTCATGGTAACTTTAAATAAAGAGGAATTCTTAATTTTAATGAAATTAAATTTATCAAACTTTTATGCTTATTGCTGTTTGTTTTCTACTTATCAAACCTTTGTTTAATCTTTGCCTATTGATCATAAAGATATTCCATCTCTCAACAATATAGTGGTTCTTCAAAAACTAAAAACAGAACTACCATATGATCCAGCCATCCCACTGAGGGAATATATCCAAAAGAAAGGAAATCAGTATATGAAGGAGATATCTGTGCTCCCATGTTTATTGTAGCACTATTCACAATACCTAAGGTATGGCATCAACCTCTGTGTCCATCAGTGGATGAATGGATAAAGAAAATGTAGCATATATACACAATGAAATACTATTCAGCCATATAAAAAATGAAATCCTGTCATCTGCAACAACATGAATGAACTGGAGGACATTATGTTAAGTGAAATAAGCCAGGCACAGAAAGACAAATTTTGCATGTTATCACTCATATGTGGGAGCTAAATTTTTTTTTAAATGTGTACTCATGGAGATAGAATAGAATGATGGTTACCAGAGGCCAAGAAGGGTAGCAAAGAGGGGGAGACAAAGTAAGGATGGTTAATGGGTACAAAAGTACAGTTAGACAGAATGAATAAGATCTAGTATTAAGTAGTACAATAGGGTGACTATAGTTAACAATAATTTATTGTATATTTTTAAATAATTAAAAGAGTAGAGTTGGAATGTTCCTAATATAAAGAAATGATAAATCCTTGAGGTGATGGATACCCCAATTACCCTGGTCATTACATATTGTATGCCTGTATCAAAATATCACATGTACCCCATAAGTATATACAATTATTATGTACCCATAATAATTGAAATAAAAAGTTTTTAAAAAAGATATTTCCTCTTTCATATTATCTTCTAGAAGTTATATTGTTTTAATTTTTTTGGATTCCACCTGAATTTGATTTTTGAGGCTGGTATGAGGTAGGGATCAATGTTCTTTTTTTCTCCCATAGGGGTATCGAGTTGATCCAGCACTATTTAGAGATGAGACCATCTGTCACAGTAATATTTTGTTTCTAATCAGGTGATCAAATACCTGTGGATCTGTTTCTGAATTACTCATTCTGTTTCATTGGCCTGTTTGTCTAACCTTGTACCACTTTCATACTCTTGATTATTATATCTTTTAATAAGACTAGATATCTACTAGGCTAAGTCTTCCAACTTTGTTCTTCAAGTTTTCAATTTTTTGCTTTTTGATATAAATTTTAGTATCAGTTTTATATTGTCTCTAAAAAAATAACAGGAATTTTAACTGGGATTGCATTAAATCTGTAAATCAATATAGTAACAAATTACATCATTATAATATTTAACATTATTCATAGACACAATATGTTATTCTACGTATTTAGGGCTTCTTTAATTTCTCTCAGTAATGTTTTCAGGTCTTCTGTGTTCTTGTAGGTATTTCTTTAGATTTATTCCTAAGTTTTTGGTAATTAAAATTTTCATTTTAGAAGTTAATTTTTGTAACAAAAAAAGTTTTAAACTATCTTAATTGGTTACTAATATATAGAAATACTACTGATTTTTGGATATTGATTTTATATCACAGATGTTTCTGAAGCCATTAATTAATTCTATAGCTTTCTATAGGTTCTTTTGGGCTGTCTGCATACATAATGATGAATGATGGAAATGACAACAGCTTCATTTCTCTTTGGCTTTACCTTTGATTTCCTTTTCTTTCTTTATTCAACTGGCTAGGACTTCTATTATAATCTTGAATAGGAGTTGTATTGGGTCTTCAGTTTTACCTCCAAATCATTCAATGTACTATTATTAAATATGAAGTTGATGTAGATGTTTTATAGATATCCTTTACAAGATTAAAGAGAATAATTTCTGTTGTTAATTTTTTAAGAATTATATTTAAAATTAACAAGTAACAAATGTTATAAAATGTTTTTATGTATATATTGAGATGACCATAGGTTTGACCTTATTTATTCTTTTAATGTTGTTAATAGCATAGATTGACTTTCACCTTGCATTTGTAGAATAAACCCCCTGAATAATGATGTATTATCTTTCTAATACATTAATAGATATTATCATTTTTCACTCTCAATTACCTTTATTGGGATCTTTTTCTCTTTTCTTTCTTTTCTTTAATTGATATGTAATAATTGTAAATATTCATAGGATACCTGTGATATTTTGATACAGGCATACAGTGTATAATGACCAAATCAGGGTGTTTAGAATATCCATCACCTCAAACATTTATCCTTTCTTTGTGTTGGGAACGTGTCAAATCTTCTCTTCTAGCTATTTTGAAATGTACAACAAATTATTGTTAACTATACTCACCATACTACGCTAATGAACACAAGAACTTATTCCTTCTATTTAACTGTATATTTTTACCCATTAACCAAGCTCTCTTCATTCCCCCTACCCTTTCAACCTGTGGTAACTATCAGTCAACTCTCTACCTCCATGAAATAAACTTTTTGGCTCCCACATATGAGTGGGAAGATGTGGTGTTTGTTTTTCCATTCCTGAGATACCTCACGTAGGATAATGGTCTCCAGTTCCATCCAAGTTGCTGCCAAAGACATTATTTCATTCCTTTTTGTGGCTGAGTAGTACACCATGGTGTGTGTGTGTGTATGTGTGTGTGTATAGGGCTGTCAGGAAAGGTATCCAGACATGTAATATGAAAAATTATATTAACAATGGCTGGACACTTTCTGGACATCCCCTTTTTAATATATATATAATGTATATATTTTTGTATATAAAGACCATATATACACCACATATTTTTTATCCGCTCATCAGTTGGTGGGCACTTAGGTTGATTCCATATCTTTGCAATTGTGAATTGTGCCACAATATTTGGGTGCAGGTGTCTTTTTGATATAATGACTTCTTTTCCTTTGAGTAGATACCCAGTAGTGGGATTGCTGGATCAAAAGGTAGGTTTCTTTTTAGGTCTTTGAGGAATCTCACACTATTTTCCATAGAGGTTGTACTAATTTACACTCCTACTAACAGTATCTAAGTGTTTCCTTTTCACCACATCTGCACCAACATCTGTTGTTTTTTGACTTATTAATAATGGCCATTCTGACAGGGGAAATGTGATATCTCATTATGGTTTTAATTTGCATATTTCTGATGCTTAGTTATGTTGAGTATTTTTTCATATGTATGTTGGCCATTTGTATGTCTTCTTTTGAAAAAATTCTGTTCATGTCTTTTGCCCAATTTTTGATAGGATTGTTTGGGTTTTTTTCTTGCTGATTTGTTTGAGTTCTTTATAGATTCTGGATGTGAGACCTTTGTTGGATAAATAGTTTGTAAATATTTTCTTCCATTCTGTGGGTTGCCTATTTAGTCTGTTGATTATTTCCTTTGCTGGGCAGAAACTTTTTATTTTAATTAAGTCCCATTTATGTGTTTTTGTTGTTGCTGTATTTGCTTTTAGGGTCTTAGTCATAAATTCTTTGCCTAGGCCAATGTCCAGAACAATTTTTCTTGAGTTTTCCTATAGAGTTTTTATGGTTTCATATCTTAAATTTAAGTCTTTAATTCATCTTGAGTTAATTTTTGTATATGGTGAGAGATAGGGATCAAGTTTCATTTTTCTGCATATGGCTATCCAGTTTTCCCAGCACCATTTACTGCATAGGGCATCCTTTCCCCAGTGTATCTTTTTGTTTGCTGTCACAGATAAACTGGTTGAAGGTGTATGGTTTTATTTTTGGGTTCTTTCTTTATTACGTTCCATTGATCTACATGTCTGCCTTTATACCAGCACCATGCTGTTTTGGTTAATATAATCTTGTAGTATAATTTGAAGTCTGGTAATGTGATGCCTCCAGATTTATTCTTTTTGCTTAGGATTGCTTTGCCTATTCAGGCTGTTTTTTGATTCCATATGATATTTAGGATTTTTTTTCTAGTTCTGTGAAAAATGACATTGGTATTTTGGTAGGAATTGCATTGAATCTGTAAATTACTTTGGGCAGTATAGACATTTTAACAATATTGAGTCTTCCAAATCATGAGCATGGGACATTTTTCCATTTGTATGTATCATCTAAGATTTCTTTCATCAGTGTTTTGTAGTTACCCTTGTAGAGATCTTTCACCTCCTTAGTTAAGTGTACCCTAGGTTTTTTTTTCTTTTGCAGCTATTGTAAATGAGATTGAGTTCTTGATTTCATTCTCAGTTTGGCTGTTTTTAGCATATAGAAATTCTCCTGAGTTGTGTACATTAATTTTGTAACCTGAGAATTTACTGAACATATTTATCAATTCTAGGAGTCTTTTGGAGAAGTCTTTAGGATTTTCTAGGTATAAGATCATATCATCAGTAAACAGGGATAGTTTAACCTCCTCTTTTTTAATACGGATGCCCTTCATTTCTTTCTCTTGCCTGATTGCTCTGGCTAGGACTTCTAGTATTATGTGGAATAGAAGTGGTGACAATGGAAGTCCTTGTCTTGTTCTGGTTGTTAGGGGGAATTCTCTCAACTTTTCCCCATCCAGTACTATGTTGGGTGTAGGTTTGTCATATGTGGCTTTAATTATTTTGAGACATGTTCCTTCTATGCATAGTTTGTTGAGGGTTTTTATCATAAAGGGGTGATGGATTTTATTGAATGCTTTTTCTGCATCTATTGACATGATCATATAGTTTTTGTTCTTAATTCTGATTATATGGTGAATAACATTTATTGATTTGTATGTATTAAACCATCCTTGCATCCCTGGGATAAAACCCACTTGATCATGGTGAATTATCTTTTTTATGTGCTGTTAGATTCAATTTGGTAGTATCTTGTTAAAGATTTTTGTATCTATGTTCATGAGGGATATTGGTCTGTAGTTTCCCTTTTTGTGTGTGTCCTTTACTGGTTTTGGTATCAGGGTGATAATGGCTTCATAGAATCAGTTCAGGAGGATTCCCTCCTTCTTGATGTTATGGAATAGTTTCAGTAGGATAGGTGCCAGTTCTTTGTACGTCTGGTAGGATTGAATTGTGAATCCATCCAGTCCTGGGCTTCTTATTTTTGGGAGGTTTTTTCAATTTCAGTCTTGCTACTAGTTATTGGTCTGTACAGGATTTCTATTTCTACCTGATTCAAGCTTGGGAGGTTTTGTGTTTCCACAAATTTATTCATTTCCTCTAGATTTTCCAGTTTGTATGAACAGAGGTTTTCATGGTAGTCTCTGATGACATTTTGTATTTCTGTGGAATCAGTTATAATATCTTATTTCTAGTGTTAGTCTGATGGGTTTTCCTTTGTAAGTTTCATTCCTGGTTGTGCTTAATCCTTTCTCTCCTATTCCTTGTGAATCTAACTAGTGGTCTATCAATTTTGTTTACCTTTTCAAAGAACCAATTTTTCATTTTGTTGATCCTTTGTAATTTTTTGGCTTCAATTTCATTTAGTTCTGTTCTGATCTTTGTTATTTCTTTTCTTCTGCTAGCTTTGGGTTTGGTTTGTTCTTTTTATTCCAGTTCCTTGAGGTGTGACACTACATTGTTAATTTGTGATCTTTCTGTCTTTTTGATGTAGGCATTTAGTCCTATGAAGTTCCCTCTTAGCACTGCTTTGCTGTATCCCAGAGATTTTGGTAGCTGTTTCACTTTTGTTGTTCAATTTGAATTTTTTTAAAATTTCCGTCTTGATTTTGTCATTGACTCAAGGATCATTCAGTAGCAGGTTGTTCAATTTACACGTACTAGTGTAGTTTTGAGAGTTCCTCATGAAATCGATTTTTAGTTTTATTCCACTATGCACTGAGAGGGTATATGGTTTGATTTACATCATTTTAAATTTGCTAAGACTTATTTTGTGATGTAATATATGATCTATTTTGGAAAATGTTTCATGTGCTGGGAAGAATGTATATTCTGCAGTTTTTCAGTAGAATGTTCTGCAAATGTCTCTTAAGTCCATTTCTTCTAAAGTCCCATTTAATTCCAGTGTTCCTTTGTTGATTTTCTGCCTTGATGATCTGTCCAGTTTTGTCGGTGGAGTGTTGAAATCCCCAGCTATTATGATGCTGCTGTTTATTTCTTTCCTTAAGTCTAGTAGTATTTGTTTTATAAATCTGGGAACTCCTGTGTTAGGTGCCTATATATTTAGGATTGTTATATCTTCTTGTTGAATAGAACCTTTTGTCATTATATAATGACCATCTTTGTCTTTTTTTACTGTTGTAGATTTAAATTCTATTTTATCTGATATAAGAATAGCTCTTCCTGCTTGTTTTTGATTTCCAGTTGCATAGAATATTTTTTCCACCACTTGACCTTGAGTCTATGACAATCTTTGACTTAAATGGGTTTCTTGGAGACGGCATATATTTGGGTTGTGTTTTTTAATCCTTTTTGCCAATCTATATCTTTTAAGTGGAGCATTTACACCATTTACATTCAACATTAATATTGATATGTGAAATACTGTAGTAGTTGTCATGTTGATTACTACCTACTTGCTTTGTTTTCTTCCTTGTGTTACTGTTTTATAAGAACAGTGAGTTCTTACTTTCAGTTGTTTTTACACTGGTGAATATCAATTGTTCTGTTCAATGTATAGAGTGCTTTTAAGGATTTCTTGTAGGGCAGGTCTAGTGGTGACAACTTCCCTTAGTGTTTGCTTGTGTGGGAAAGACTTAATTTCTCCTTCATTTATGAAACTAGGTTTTGCAGGATACAAAATTCTTGACTGACAGTTCTTCTGTTTAAGAATACTAAAGATAAGACCTCATTCCCTTCTGGCTTGTAAGGTTTCCTCTGAGAAGTCTGGTGTTAGTCTGATGGATTTTCCTTTGTAAGTTACTTGATGCTTTTATCTTACAGCTTGTAGGATTTTCTCTACTTTGACTTTGGCCAGTCTGATGACTATGTGCCTTGGAGATGTCCTGTTTACAATGGATCTTCCAGGAATTTGATGACCTTCTTTTATCTAGGTGTCTAAATCTCTAGCAAGACCAGGGAATTTTTCCTCCATTATTTCCTCAAGTAGGTTTTTCATGCTTTTTGCTTTCTCTTCTTCTCTGAACAATTTTTCTAGGGTTTATAATTTCAACCCTTTGAACTTTATAGAGATTTATTTTATGGGCTCTTGAAAATGATGTATATTCTGTACTTTTATGTATAATGTCCCATATATTTTACTTAAGACAAATTTTAAATTTTGGTTGTTTAAATCTCCTATATTCACCTGTCTTTTTTTGTGTGTATATATTTGTTACCGAGAGAGGTCTGTTAAATCTCCAACTCTATGGGTGGATTCATGTATTTCTATTTCTCTTCTTAATTCAGACATATCTATCTATCTACATATGTGTGTACATATATGTACACACATATATGTATATATATATAGAGAGAGAGAGACATACAGAAACAAACAGACAGAGAGAAACAGAGAGTCAGAGAGAGTGGGAGAGAAAGAGATGAAGAGGGAGGCAATATTGTCTGGATAGAAATGTAAGTTCACTATATCTTTTTGATGAATTGACACTTTATCATTATCAAGTGTTTTTCTTTGTCCTGAGTAATACTCATTTTTCTTCAATATGTGCTTCATCTTACATTTAGTATGACTAAACAAAGCTCATTTTTTGCTAATGTTTGCGTAGTATATTCTCTTCCATTTTCTGCTTTCAACATTTTTGTTTCCTTATTTTGAATTGTGTCTGTTATAAACAGCCAAGAGTCAGATTTTGTCTTTTAATCTAGTCTTCAGAGCTGTGTTGTTTAATTGCTTTATTTACTCAATTTACATTTGATGTTGAAAGTGCTAATCTTGGGTTCAAATCTTATATTTTACTATTTGTTTTTTACTTGACCTACCAGTTTTATGTTTTCTGTTTTTCAAAATTCCTTGTCTTTTTTGTGTTAAGAAATTTTTTTAACTTTTTAATTGTTATTTAATATTAACTTGGTAGTTATACATGTTTATATTATTCTTTAGTGTTTGCTTTAGCTGTTAGAGCAGACATCCTTTACTTATAGAGTTTACCTTAATTCTTACTTTTACTACTTTCTTAGCTCTCTATGCCCTACTTTCAAATTTGTATTATAATTTTCATATTTTTCATATTATAATTTTCATATACTTTAATTCTACATATATTTACAACTCCATAGGACCATTTTAATTGTCTTAAAAATCAATATTTGTATAGCTTTATTCATATTTACACTTTCCATTGTTCATTCCTCATGCATTTTCATTATTTCATCTGGAAGTATTTTACTTCTGATGAAAAACTTGCTCTAGTATGTGTTTGCTGATGACATGTCCTCTCAGGTTTCTTTGTTGTTGTGGCCTACTTTACTTTCATTTTTGAAGAATGTATCATGGGTGGCAGTCATTTTTTATAAGACTTTAAAAATTATTTACTTTGTCTTCAAGCTTTGATCATTTCTGCTGAAAGGACATCTTTAGTATTAATGTATTCTTTGTTTTCTCTGTATTGAATGCTTTAAGAATTTCTTTACTTATATTTTTTAAACAATTACATTATTATGTGCCTAAGTGTGCTTTTCTATGATTTTATTCTTTGTGGGATCTTTAGAGTTTCTTGACTCTTTCCTGATATTTATAATCAGGTAGAATATTCTTAGCTAGTATATCTTCAGCTACATTTGTATCTCATTCTTTCCTCTTTTATGGTACTGTGATTACCTATATGCTACATCTTTTCCCACATCTCATTTGTTTCTTAATTTTTTTCCAAATGCTTTAATATATATACATTTCCTAGGAACCTGTTCTCCAGTTCACTAATTATTCTTCTGTTCTGTCTAATCTGCTATTAAGTCTGCCTATTGTATTTTTAATTTCAGCTATTACAATTTTAAGCTCTAAAATTTTTACTTGATTTGTTTTTATATTCCAGATTTCTGGCTATAGTTTTTAAAATTTCCCCCTATTTTTATACACATATTATTATAATTATCATTATTTTAAAGACTATCTGGTAATTTCAATATCTAGATCACTTATGAGTCTGTTTCTCCTGTCTTTTTTCTCTTGACTTTCATTCATTTGGTCCTTTTTTCTTACATGCCTATTAATTTTGGATGGTGACATTTTATGTAAAAGAAACTTTAGAAGCTATGAATTATATTACTTTCTCCAGAGAGGATTTAGTTTTCTTATGGCAATCAGATAGATTATTGGTAAATCGTTTTTATTAAATCAAGGATCGTGATGATTCAAAGTGGTATCTCACATGTTGTGAGTGCTATTCTATTTATTGTTTTCCCTTATATTCAAGGAGCACCCCTTCAAATATCTCAAGTGAACACCTGGGCTTCTCCTTCCAGGGCAGCCCTGAACTTCACGTTGACTCCTCATCATAAGACATCAAAACAAACAAACAAACAAAACTCTGCTTATATTTTTGTACCTTGGCAGTACTTTTGCTTATTTTTCAACCTCTCACCTCACATACACAGCTCAAGAATTGGCAAATTTCTTGAAGGGAGATTTTGTACAGAATGCTGAGCTTACTTCTCTGCAGTTCCCTTTCTTCAAGTCCTGGTCGCCTTGGCAGCCCTGACCTCCAAGGTTTATCTCTCTTACCCAACTAGTTTGTCACAACCTCTAGGCCATCATTTTCTTCTCAGCCTGTATATCCCTCAGTGTGAGTTGGGAGATAATCTGATGGGAGAAAGCAGTAGGTCTGTATCACTTACTTCACTGTGTTTTCCTTCTCTCCAAAATTTTGACCTCATAAGCTCTCTTTGTTTACTTGTTCTAAATACATTTAAACAGCTGGAGCTTTGTTTATGATTTTGTTTTCCTTTTTTGAATTTTTTCTAACTTTTATAGTTATTCATGGTGGGAAGTTTGGTCTGATCCAACCTACTCTTCATAGCCAAAACCTATAATTAATTCAATATGTTGTCTCTTCCTAAACATTATTAATAGTGATAAATAGATATTTATTAAGAAGTAAATTCTATATTTACTTTTAAAAGAATGCATTTTGTTACTATATATGAAAATCTCAATATTGCTAAAATCAGGTAATCTACATAGTTGCTTTTTTATTGAATAACATAGCAGAGATAAAATATCAAAGGATCTGAAATGGGAGGTTTTAATTTTGATGTATGTGTAAGTTATGATTTTCTACTTGTTTATGATATTAACTGTGTTAAACAAAAAAAGATAAATTCTTAGAATGAAAACACAGTTTGGTTGAGTATTTGCTTGCTATGGAAATCAAAAGCAAACCGACTGATAGGTCACAAAGCCTCACCCTAAATTTCCTACAACTTTCTCAGGGTGACAGGAAGTGGGTAGCTGTTACAAAAGAAAAAAATAAATGAAATCTTCTATGGCTTGTAATTTCCATGATAAAGAAAAAATACTGCACATGATAATATCTCAAGCAAATTGTAAAAGCATCATAAAATGCAGTAGAAATTAGCATATTACAAAAGAAATGCAAACACAGAAGATTGAGAAATAGCATCGTCATAGCTTACAAATCACTTTCACCTACACTATCTCATCTGATCCTGGCAACAACCTTCAGAGCAAGGTATTGTCTTCAGTGCTATTATTCAAACTATTAAAGGTGGAATCAACGGGTATGGGAACCTGGGCTCAAATGCAAGTCTTCTCAGACATTCACCCAGTCTTCCAGTGTTTAATGATAACTTACCAATGGCAGGCATTAGCTGTGACAGGAGAAATAATACAAAGAATAAAACTAAGGTGTTCACTGGTGTCGTGAAGCTTATGAATCATGAAGGAGGAAGAAAATAAATCAAACTATCACAATACAGTGATAACATCTATGATGGGGAAAGTGTAGGGTCATAGCACAAATGAGGCAAATCAAAATCATTTGGAAGACAGATAGAAGATTAGGGAAGTCTTTCCAGAGGAGGAGACGTCTAAAATGGATGCAATAAAACCACAAGGTGGAAAAGTACATCTGTTTGAGGAACTCAAAGGAGGTCACCATGGATGGGCTATAGAATGGAGGGGCCCAGTGGCCATGGATGAGACTGTACACTTCTCATCATATTGTTACCCCCTACTATTGAATTAATAAAAGAATATTGCCAATTATTATAAGTGTTTAAGAGCTTTATAGGAATGCTAGAAAGTGTATTAGATTGTATTAATGGATTGTAGTTCTCAAAGCAAATTTATCTAATTTCTAACTATAAGTTTATTGACAAAAATTTTAAAAGGATGGTTTTACTCAGATATTTTGGATGCCTTGCAGAGATTTGCAGAGATCTAGTGGGTTCCTAACACATATTTGTGGTGTTGAGTTATCAGAGATTTTTAAATGAGTGCCAGAAATAGGAGATAAAACACAGAACAAGCTGGGAGAGCCAAGTAAAGCCCAGAATTAGAACCCTAGGCAAGATTGGAGCATACAGCGCATTTCTAGAGCACTGTCCCAATCAGTCAGCAGGAAGTTAACCAAGCAAGAATCAGAATTCAAATTCCAGGAATCAAGATTGAAGTTGGAAAAATTAAGAACAGATCATTACATTTGGACCACACAGGAAGGCAGATGTGGAAACAAGGAAAGCTCTCAGACACTCTGCCTCTTTAGAGTGAAGCTGCACAATCCCCAAAACACCTGGGTAAGGCCCTTTGAGAGATTGTTTAGTGTTCAAAGAGTACTCTGGCCTTTTTCAGAGTAGATCCTGTCTCTTAAGCCACAAAATGGAGAAAGGTTATTTTGGCCATTCTTTAGTCATGTTGCCAACCTGGAGAACTCGTCTGGGAAAATTCTGTTTCTGGTAGCAAAAATGGTCCTTTCATTGGGCAGCTGTGGGAATGCATAATGCTGGACTAGATGGGCCACTTTAAGCTGAATCTCATCAAGGTCAAAAACTTGAAATGTGCAAGCAGTGCTTTATGGAAGAAAGATATACTGTTCCTCAGGCAGAGTAAGCAGAACATCAGCCAAGCCCAAGGCATAAATCCTGTTCATTCATGTGACCGCATAAATAGATTATTTATCCCTTTCCGTTGCTGAGTAGTGCTCAAAGAAGTTTGGAAATCTATACCAAACCTCTTCTAGCATCATTCTTTCTGCTTCCCAGCATGGGTGCAAATGTCAGTATCAATATTCATTTCATTCTATTATAAAGGATTACTTTATATGTTACTTCTGGGATTTACTGTGAACTAATGTATTTCTTAGGTATAGAAAGTATAACTTATTTGAACAAATAAAATTTTGGATCTATAATTCTAGAACTTGAAGGTTGTTTTAATAAGTCAAGATAATTAATGTTCTCTGAAATTTTAATTCAGCCTCATACCTGTGACTTCATAAATCTCTCTCATAGTCACATAAGGGATGCTTACATCTTCAAAGGAATCAGGATAATTTTAAGAAGAATAAGGAGGCAATGCAACTTCTGGGATATTGAAGATTTGGCATCACCTTTATTTCTCTCTGTATTGACTTTCACATTGGGGATGTTGTAACTGAGTGATGCTTAACCTACCATCCAAATCACTTAATATCATGAGCCTAAATTGGTAAAAACTGGTGAATTGATTTCTCTATAACAACCAGTTGATTGACTAATTGTTCCATTTTTAAACCTTGTTAAAACTCTTTTGGTGCCTGTGTGGAGGTACTGAGTGCATATCCACTGGCAGAGTCCTCCCCCCCGATATAGGCCACCAACAGGCAACTTGAGTCAAATTCCCCAACAGTGCTGATACAATTAGTTCCCTCTGTCTCCCCTATCAGATTATTCTAGTGTAGAAGCAGCAGGAAGTTGAACGGAACTGATCCGAAGCCTGGCTCTGATATTTACTAGCTATATAATCTTGGTAAATTACTTCACCTCTATGAATCTCAATTACTTTATCTATAAAATAACAGTGATGTTGATAGTTACCTTACAGAATACTAAGTTGACTCAATGAGATATTTGTGAATGCTCCAACAAAGAGTTTGATACCTAACAGAGAGACAACACATAACTATTTTTTCTATCTGGAATCTACATCCTAAGCTTTTCTCTCAACATTTTCTCTAACCTCTTTGCCTTTAAGAACAAACTCTCCCCAAAGCCATCATTCAAATGTCATTCCTCCTTGTTCCCATATAGTTAGGTAAGAAGAGGCTGATTCTTTTTTACCTGTTTATCAGGTCTTATAGACTTTATTTTTCTACTCTTCCTTCAAGACGTTTTATTCAATAACTTTATCTTCTCCCGCCTCATGATTTATTTCTTTCACCTGTGAACATATGTAAACATTTCTTATCATAAAAAAACTAAACAAACAAAATAAACCTTCCCCTTGACTCTATGCCCTTAATTACTTTAAAAATCTTTTTCTTGACTTGAGAGACGAATATTAATATACACCTTCCTCCAGGCCTTATGCTAAGAGCTGTAAATCAAATGAATAAGTCATAATTCTTGCCCTGAAGTTGTTCATGGTTGTAGAAAAAACGTACAAGCTGAGGATCACTTGGGACCAGAAATGTTTTCAATTTGGGACTTTTGCAGATTTTGGAATATTTGCAAATACATAATGATATGTAGGGGATGGGACTCAAATCTAAACATGAAATTCATGCATGCTTCATGTAACCTAATATACATAGATTGAAGGTAACTTTATACAATATTTTAAATAATTTTGTGCATGAAACAAGTTTGTGTGCATCAAACCCCAAACTAATGACAAGTACTAGGAAGGCTGAAAATGTAGTCTTTATGTGTTTCCAGGAAAAGAAAACTATGGTGAATACAGCATTATCTCTGCTAAATGTTATTAATATCATCTTTTTATTACTATTTCTTTCACTAGTATGTAAGCTCCTAAAGTATATAATTTCAAATTCACTTATCTTTTTTATTTCTCTAGTTCCTTACACAATACCCAGCACATGGCAAGCACTCTGTAAATGTTTATTAGGCAACTAATTCATTGAGTGAATGATTGAGTGACTGACTCACTGTCTCGGTGAATGAATGAATGAATGGTTGATTGTCTGAAGTTAACTGCTAATGGCTAAGACTAGAATCTAATATCACAGCTCCCAAATACTTCTATTGGGAGACAATTCTCCCTGGATTTCTCACATTTCTATACATCTTGCAAGTCACGTCACTGGCTGTACTTTGTTCTGGACTATTATTTCAAGTATGTTCATATAGCAAACAACCTTGGAAGATAGAGATAATATCTCCCATGGCTAAGAGAAGGTTTGCCTACAGCCTAGTAAGATAGAAATAATGCTCTGAAGCAAAGGGCAAGCATGACTATATTCAGTAAAGGTAATATCTCACTTGAGAGCAAAAGGAAAACATATTTATTGCCAAAAGATTCAGGCCCCCAAAACTAAGAATTCCTCTGCTGTAATGCAACCCTATATTTGTGAAGGTGTCATGTGGCTCTCTTTGCATCACCCTATGAGAATAGAGGCGCAGGGAATCAGCACAAACAGCTACTGTCTACTGCTATTGCTGTCAGTAAAAAATTGGCCTTCGTCTCTGACCCAGGAGTCTCATGTCTTCTGCCACCATCCGTGAAGCTGTGTCAAGCTAACTTGTTAGCTTGTAAATGGAGTAAACTCTCAGACCCTTCACAGTTCTTGACAACTCCTTCCACTAGAAATTTGCATTATTTGTATTATGTTCATTTCACTTTTGGCTTGGTTTGCTTTGCATGACCTTTGTACATAAAGCTAAAAATCCAGCTCCAAAAAGAAAATGTTCTGCACGTCTCTACTTGTTTTGATTCTTGTTTTTCAAATAATTATAAAAGCAGTTTCCTGTATTTATTTATCAAAAAAAATTCATTTTGTTATTGATGTAAAAAAATTGTCATGTGGGTGACAATTATATATTTTTGAGATCTAGTAAAGGCTGTTGATGTCATTACTTCCCCTCACTAAAATTAGAAAAAGTTCCTGTTCACAAAAGGCATTAGCAGACATTGTGATTAGAATGATCTAACACACAAGAGGATCTTTTAATACATGGCATGTTCCAAGCAGTTTGGAATGTTTCAGAATGTCTTTCCGCCTCCCCTTTGTTCCGGTGAACAAAATCTTTACTAGAGTGCAGGTGTTTTCCTGAGATGATCATCCTTGAAGGGAACAAGCACTGTGCCAGAAACCAATGGAAATATTCTTTCAATTTCCCATAGGAAAAATCTAATGGAATGGTAAATCATTTGTAAAGCCAGATCAAAGCAGTGCATTAATGCATGGATTTGTACTATTCCTTGTTCTCTTCGACGCCCACCAGTTTGTCTTTTGCTACAAACTACCCACTGGTGCAGAAGAGTCAAATGAAGAAAAGTACATATTTCTGAAGAGTCAAATGAATTTTCCATCATCTGACATTGATGAGTTCTCAGTCTCTAATGAGTTCTTCAAACTCAGTTCTTCAACACTGATTCTCTCAGAATCTTATGGAGAGAAGCCTTTCTTTGTGGTCTTAATAAGGATGGAAAGAATCAAGCTGATACCTGAAAGAGTAGCTTGAATGGAAGCAGAATGGTGTCTTCTCTATACCACTGTGAGCGAGACTAAAAGCACAGTGATTCTTGCTATAATTTGTTTGTAATAGAGAAACAATTTCCCTCCACCTAATGGAAGATTTTTAATGAATTCATCTATATGTTAATTTATAGCAATGGCAATGTTGTTTTCCTAAAAGAAATTGAATCCAAGCAGCCATAAAACCCTAGTATCTTGGGCATTCTAAAAAAACTTTTTTCTTTTTTCATTTCAAATAAGATTATGCATCTATAATATCCAAAAACAGGGTCAGAAAGGAATGACCAGTTTAATTTTCCACAGATTAGGTTTCTTAAATGGTATAAGAAAACATGTTTTTATCAAAGTCTTTTGTAGCTTCAAGGCACCATACAATGAAAAAACATAGTACACAAATAATAGACAAACTATAGTGCTTTATCTCTGAATTTACCCTTTTAAAACTAAATCAAGACTAACATATATATGCAGTACACTTAAGCATATTGATTTTCAACAGCAGGAACCCTTCACGAGCTGAAATACTGTCTCCTTCATCTTGCTGTGTGGTTTGAACCAGGCTGCTAGCAAGCCTGCCTTACCTAGTACTGGAAGTACTGCCTTACCTAGCTTAGTTCCTTACCTAGTACTGGAAGGCAATGCATATTTTGATGTTATTCAAGGATAATGCCTAGTAAACTATTGTAAAATTGTGTTAAGAGGTCTAACAAAATCCCTCATTTAAAATCAAAGTAAGATTACTGAACTATCTTTTCCCATGCTCCCATTTGCGTAAACATACTCTTTGAAAGCTGATTGGGAACAATGTGTGTGTGTGTGTGTGTGTGTGTGTGTGTGTGTGTGTACATGGTGGGGAGGCAGGGGGCGTAGTGAGGAGAGTAAGATTTGAAATCTCAGTTCTTCGAAAGTACAGACAATTGTTCACTGTATTTTTTTTTCCTTTATAGCTACCACTCAGTACAAGTTATTAATATTTGGGGGGGCTTCATTTATCTTTTATATAACTAATTGCAACCACCATTACTAACCACTATGAGCATATTTATCATAGAAGGACTAGGACAGAAAAGTTAAAATGCCCTACCCCCAAAAAATCATTTTATTATCCTACCACCACAGATAACCACTGTTATGTGTTGGCATAATAACAGTAATCAGATCTTTAAGTGGTTACAGAGTGCAGCTGCATACTCTAGAAAATTCCAGGCCTCACCGGCAAACACCTCCCTACTGATAGGCTTCTCTAACTTTCCTTTCCCCTTTTCTTTCCTCGACATCCCCCCACCCCCCACCTTCTGTTGTGTCCTGATGCCAGGAAAATTGTGTTCTTCTGAGTGTGTAGGGAGAGTCATTCTCACCGTAGCCCCTCCAGCTCAAAGGTCTGCCCTTCATCATAGATCCAGCCTGGAGATGAGAGAACCAGGCCCTTCCTATGTGGTTGAGTGAATGGACATTTCCCTGTCATTTTTACAAGTCCAAGATTTTCCTCTGTTCAGAGATTTGGTAGAACAGAAGCCCACCTCATATGGGTGATTGACATTCAAGAATTTGCTTTTTGCCTGAAATGCCTTCTTGGTAACCATGGACAGACAGGTACATACCAAGTGATATACCAACCACTGTGTCCCAAAGCAAGTTTGGCTCAAAGCAGATGGTGGTGCCAGACAGGGGAGATGAATAGGTCAAACTAATCTCCTCTGGTTTTTGGGTTGTGTTCAAATGAGGTGTGTCTTCCCATAATGATTTTCATTCTATGCCAGGCATATGGGCCTGTTTCTGAAATGTTTGCTTTGTAAGCACCATTGTCACTACCTTTTCACTCCACCCTATTCCTCACCCCCTCCTTCATCAGGGGATAGTTTTTCAGTCTGAATAACCAAGCCAGGAGTTTCTCTTTCACACCCAAAGCTAGGAAATCAATTTGGTTTATGACAAGCTGAACTAGAGTCAGCACTGTCCTGCGCTGCTATGCTGTGGCTCTGCATTTTACATCAAGGCACACATGACACCAGATTTGCCTGTTTAAAAAAATGCTTCCTGGCCAGGCAGCCCAGCATTCAGTGTCAATTTTTCCCTGGTGAAGGTGACTTGTCTTCATTTATACTTACAAATCAGTGGTAGCAAAGGTAATACCTTGCCCTGCTCCACCCTACCATGAGCTCTTCCTGGAGCAGTTCCCATCACATTGGCAAAGCTACTATGCCAGGAAAGCAGCAGACAGGAGGAAGTCGGTCAGAGCCCTGGACTGTGCCATCTGTCACTTTGGTGCCAGAGTCACTGCACAGAAAACATGCTGTTCTCTCCTACTAACCTTTGCAAACAAGGTGATCACACCCTCTGCTTGGGTACTAGTCTATGAAAAATTCATTCCAACCTGAAATTATATCCATAGGACATGATCTTGTCTTTAGAAAATGCGTGATCTGTTTTGTTGATGTGTCTAATAATGAATGCATCCCCAATACTACCACAATAGGTCTTCATTAGGCACCTTTGTACATCACCACTCTAAAAACAACAATCAAAATGGGTGGAATATTCAGAGTTTATATAGGACTCCAAAGTGTTGCTGCCCCACATGAATATTGAAACAGATTTGGAAACAGACAAGCCCAAATGCAGATATCAGCTCTGCCATCTATTAGCTCTTGAACGTTGGGCAAAGTTCAGATTCAATTTCCACATCTGTAAAATGGGGATAATAATAATCACCATAGGTAACAAACAATGCGTTCTTACTGTGTCCCAAACACTATGCTAAGTGTTTTATACCCATGTTGTCCTTTAATGCTCACAGCAAGGCCATGGGTTAGGTACTGTTGTAATGCCCATTTTACAAAGGAGGATAATAAGGCTCAGAGAGGTTGTGTCCTTGCAGAATCGATGCGAGGATTAAATGGGATGAGTCACGTGAAGTGCTTCACACAATTTGACAACAATTATTGCTGCTGCTGTTGTCATCATGGTTGATCGCCTTCTCAAAATCAGCCTTTACTACTTTAGTCCAGTTGTAGACTCGCGTCACGGAACACAGCCCTGCTCCTTGTCATACTCTTTTCCGACCTCTTTCCCAGCCATCGCTCTTTAAGTTTTATCATTTCCCTTTCTCTATGAAACCGTCCCTTACCTCACTGAAAGTGAGTTGATTCTCTCTTAATTGAGTACAGTAAATACTTAAACTCTGAAGCTGATGTCTTTTACGTTTCTTGATTTGTGGATCTTTCAGACAAGACTTTGCTAAGGCAAAGTTGGTATTCCCCTTGAGTTTTAGTATTTATTTTTTTAATTGCCCAAATTATACAGAACTCAAATATTACAGAAGTCATTAACTTTGTAAAGGAAAATTCTCCCCCTTGGGAGGAATGTAACATATTCCTCCGCCTTTTTTCTATATATATATATATATGCTAAACTATTATTATTGCTATTATTCCTTTTTACACAAATATAGAGGTATAAATGTACCTCATCCTTTTTAATGACTGTAGAATTTTATTGTGTGAATATACATAATAATACATGTAATTCTTATAATTTGCCTCTTAAGAAGTCAAGCGTCTCTGGAGCACATATACACACACAATACACACACATACACACTCACTCGCAGATTAACTATTTCCCATAAGCTTGTTACTACTGCCTGGAAACTCTGTCATTATTTCTGCATGATTAAAATGCCTAATTTCTGGAGTGTTCTGTTCAAATGCAGGTGCCCTGAGTCAATAACTCACTAAGTGACTAACACAGGGTGGGTGCCTGGATGAACTGGAAAAAGAGGGACAGAAAAGGAAAATGGGGAGTATGAAACAGAAACCTTTGCCATTATAATTGTTTTCTGAGTGGTTGTTTTCACTAGCATTATCTTGTCTCTTTCAACCATCATCTCTAAAACACCAGCTGGCACTTTCTACGGTTATCTCAGTGCATCACTCAGTAGTAATGGTAATCCTGGTGAATATGTCCTGTCTTTAGAAATGAAAAGGATGCTGCCTGTATACCTACAGCACAGCCTGGGTGTTCACAATTCAGGGAGCAGCTATAAAAGATACTAAAGGAATGAGCCCATTGTCTTGATCTCCAGAGCACTGTTCTCTATGCAAATGAGCTGCTTTGCCTGAGGTCTTTAAAACAAGCCCAGATCTGTCATTTTACACCCCTTATTTCAGCAAGATGGGAAAATAGTAGATACATCTCTACTGCAGAAGATGAAAGCACAGTCCGAAGCCAGGATGCTCAAAATTTTTCAGTCCTGAGAATCACCTAGGATACTTTTCAAAATTGGATTTCTATTAATAGTTCCCATCCCCCAAAGATTAGAGTAGGGCCCATGAATCTGCATTGAACAGGTTCCTCAGGAGATAATAATATAGGTAATTTGTAGATCACACTTTGAGAAACACTGAAGGGTCTGTGCTCAAAATGGAATAATGCTAATCACCTCATTAAAAAGTTTTGTGTTGATTTCTGATTCCAACCATGATGGGTAACCAGAATTAAATTTACTCTCTCTATGTAAATACCTGAAAAACTGGACAAAATATGTTAAATAAATTTATTCCATACAATAAATACTCCAGGACTAAGTTTCCTGAGAAAATAAAAATAAGCAAAGTGAGCCCTCTGATCACCCTAGCCTTTTGCCTGGAGGCAGTTTCTGTATACAGTAGAAAGAGGAAGATCCCACAAAGAAAATAGTTATCAGCATTAACTATAATAATTATAGCTTAAAAAAATTTATTACAGTCTTTGTGTTACACCCTGTGCTAAGAAATTAACAAATCTGTCATTTTATTCTAATTTTTTCAAAGCTCCTAACAAATAAAATCACACTTGATGTCCATATCCCAGTGTGCATTTCATATTTTTTAAGTTAGTCATCTTCTTTCAAGTATGTGTTAGAAACATAGTTGAAATGATCTCTACTCTCATAATTCTTGACGAGCAGAAAAAAAATATATAAATCAATATGAAAGTTGTTCGTCTTGTTGCTACCATTTTGTAAACTTTAAATATACTGATATTATCAGCTAACTGGTCATTCAATGTAAGACAGAAAGACATTGAGTGTGCAATTTGTGGATTATTCATGTCACTGTCCTTGTCCTTCCTCCCTCCCTTTCTTCCTTTCTCTTCTCTCTCTCTTCCCATACTCCTTGCTCACTCTTCCCGCCTTCCATTCCTGTCCCTCCCTCTTATAAGGTTGCTCATATTTATCAGAAGATACAAAATATGTGATGATAATACCAGACACCTGTCAATATGTTGACAGTCCTGACAAGTACTTACTTGAAAGACAAAAGACCTAAGAAAGTGAGTTTTTATTTGTGTGTATTCCCATTATCTAATATATATTTCCATTCTAAGCTATGTTCATTTACAGTGAACAAATCTATTGCTAAAAGGCAAGAAAGGTGTACACTAGTGTAACAAAATGAGTTTGAAAAACTTAGTGTAGTTTGTTAAAAAAAAGGTTTTTTTACACTTTAATCCTGAAATTAATCAAAAGAAAAAAATGCTATTAGTGAACAAAGCTAACCTAGGCAACTTCATAATGTGACAAAGAAATGATGGGTATGAGTCACATTAGCTAGGCTAGTTACTAACAAAGTCTTTTAAAAATTTTTGTGATTAAAGTGACCAACTTAAGGACATATACATACAGTTTATTATATCATATTCATATGTTTGCAAAATTTATTTCTAAACTAATTCTTATACACTTACATATGACTAGCAGTCCTACTCATAGGTATTTACCCAAGAAAAATGAAAACTTAAACATTCATACAAAACTTGTATGTTAATGTTTATAGTAGCTTTATTCATAATCGACAAAAACTGAAAACAAATAAAATGTCTTCCAAGTAGTGAATGATGAATGGATAAACAAACTGAATTACATTCACACAATGGAACACTACTCAGTAATTAAAATGAACAAATTGCTAATATGCCCAACAACATGGATGAATCGCAAATGCATTTTGCTAAATAAAGCCAGATTCAAAAGGCTACATACTATATGGCTTCATTTAAATGACAAAACTATTGAGACAGAAAACAGATCTGTGATTCCCTGGATTAGGAGTTCAGAGAGCAAAAAGATGGAAAAACATATCATGCTTATGGATCTTCAGAATCAACATTGTTAAAATGTCTATACTACCCAAAGTGATCTACAGATTCAATGCAATCCTTATTAAAATACCAATATCTTTTTTCACAGATCAAGAAAAAATAATTCTATGCTTCATATGAAACCAGAAAAGACCCTGTATAGCCAAAGCAACCTTAAGCAAAATGAACAAATTGGGAGGCATCAATTTACCAGACTTCAAGCTACACTACAAGGCTATAGTAACCAAAACAGCATGGTACTGGCACAAGAACAGAGCCATAGATCAATGGATCAGAACAGAGAACCCAGATATAAAACCATCCTCATATACCCATCTGATCTTTGAAAAAGCAGACAAAAACATACACTGTGGAAAATAATCCCTATTCAATAAATGGTTCTGGGAAAATTGGATAGCCACATGTAGAAGACTGAAACATGACCAGCACCTCTCATCACTCACAAAAATTAACTCAAAATGGATAACAGATTTAAACCTAAGGCATGAAACCATAAGAATTCTAGAAGAAAATGTTGGAAAAACTCTTATAGGTATCAGCCTAGGTGAAGAATTTATGAAGAAGACCCCAAAAGCAGTCACAGCAACCACAAATAAATGGGACCTGATCAAATTAAAGCTTCTGCACAGCCAAGGAAACTATCATTAGAGTGAATAGACAACCTACAGAATGGGAGAAAATATTTTCATGCTATATATCCGATAAAGGGCTAATCACCAAAATCCACAAAGAACTCAAGCATATCAGCAAGAAAAAATCAGACAACCCCATTAAAAAGTGGGCAAAAGACATGGACAGAAACTTTTCAAAAGAAGATAGACTAATGGACAACAAACATATGAAAAAATGCTCAACATCTCTAATCATCAGGGAAATGCAAATCAAAACCACAATGAGATATTAGCTAACTCCAGTGAGAATGGCTTTTATCAAAAAGTCCCAAAATGACAAATACTGGTGTGGCTGAGGAGATATAGGAACACTTATACACTATTGGTGAGACTGCAAATTAGTACAACTTCTATGGAAAGTAGTATGGAGATACCTCAAAGAACTAAAAGTAGAACTACCATTTGATCCAGCAATCCCACTACTGAGTATTTACCCAAAGGAAAAAAAAATTCTATAGAAAAGACACCTGCACTCAAATGTTTATAGCAGCACAATTCACAATTGCAAAAAGGTGGAAACAACCCAAGTGCCCATCAATACATGAGTGGATTAATAAAATGTGGTATATGTATACCATGGAGTACTACTCAGCCATAAAAAAATGGTGAATTAATACCTCTTGTATTAACCTGGATGGAACTGGAGACAATTCTTCTAAGTGAAGAATCACAAGAATGGAAAAACAAACACCACATGTAGTCACCATTAAATTGGAACTAATCGATCAACACTTATATGCACATACGGAAATAACACTCATTGGAAATCAAGCAGGTGGTGGGGGGAGGAGGGGATGGGTAAATTCACACCAAACAGGTATAATGCACACTATCTGGATGATGGGCACACTTATAACTTTGACTCAAGCAGTGCAAAAGCAATTTATGTAACCAAAACCTTTGTACCCCAGTAATATTCTGAAATAAAATTTTACAGAAGGAAAAGGAGTTCAGAGAGGTTGATTACAAAAAGAATTTTGGGTGGTGATGTAATTGTTCTTAATCTAGATTGTAATGGTGATTAAATAACTGTATGCTTTTGTCAAACTCATAGAACTGTCACTAAAAAAGATTAAATTTTACTGCACATAAATATAATCAGTGAACCTAATGGGAAAAAATTAAGATGAAAAAGTAAGACCTATTTTATTTCATATACTAATGATTATAATTTTGAGAATTATATTTTGATTATAAAACAAATATTAGAAGAATATCAGGAATTTTCATTTGTCTAATTTCTTGTTTTGGTTAATAAATTCCTGGAATTTCCACACTCTTCAGTAACCAGTATCAAACATATTTTCTCAACTAACACTAAGAGGCATAAAACTTTGAATATAACTTATTTAGCTGGATTCTGAAAAATTACTTCAACTGTCAATTAAAATAAGTAACTAATATTGGTTTGAGTTTTTAACCAAAGACAAATGTTAATTCCTCCCTTTGTGTTTTGGCATAACCCTGCCCTCAGCTGAGTGTGAGTTTTGTCAGTGCTCTGGGCTCACATACAACTGACAAAAATTTTTCCCTATAAGAAGCTCCCCAAAGACAGAATTTAGTGGAAAGGAAAAAAGAGGAAAATATTTCAGCACTTCATGTTGCTCATGCTTTCCCAATGCCAAGCATTTTTTGAGTGAATAATTCGAGCTACAATTGTACACTTTGGAAAAACATTATTATTATCAGAGCCATTTGATATAATATCTTTGATTTACAGTTTGATCTTCCAATCTCAATTACTAAAAAAGATGAAAACAATTAAATTTACCAATATTATGCGATTCATCTGTTAAGTCACAGTGATCTAGCATAAAACCCATTTAAGACTAACTTACAATTACATAATATTGAATGACTTTGGTGTCTAAACATGGAAGAGCCATGGTGCCTCCATAATATTTCTTTAGAGTCTTTTTATTAATATTTTTACCGGATAGTCTTACTTCTGTTGCACTGAGAAAAGATGAAGTGCTTTGACATCTTATGTGGTATGTTTTAATTAAGCACATATTAACTGTGTTTTAAATTTCCTCCAACACCACTAGGGAAAAGAATTTCTAAATAAAATAATTTATATCTTAAGAAAAAGACACAAAGCTGTGATTTTGAAAATGTTTTCAATTCAGTAGTGTGAACTACAATAAAATCGTAAGCCCCCCAGCAGAATGAACGGCCAACGGGATCCCAGAAAAACTTTAAAGCTGAGTTGCCGGTTACGACGAGAAGGGAGGTTAGACGCAGCTCGTTGTGTTCCCTCCCTTTTTGGAGTTACTCTTTGTAACAATAAGATACTAAATCATTAACAGGCCTAAGGCCACTACACCTTCAGGCCATCAATTTACTTAATGGGTCACTTGAGTTTCGTAAATGGCTTGTTTCTGATTAACAGACATCCTTATCTTAAATTAAAACATTAACAAGCCTTTAGACAAAGCTTCATTTCTTTAACCAATTACAAATCGAAGGATCTTTAAACCCACCTATAACCTGTAATGCCCCACTTCACAATGTCTCACCTTTTCAGACCAAATCAATGTGTGCCTTCCATGTATTGACTTAGGATCTTGTATGTAATTCCTGTCTCCATGAATGTATAAAACCAAACTGTAACCAGCTACTGCAGGCACATTTTCTCAGGACCTCTTGAGGCCATATGCTCCGGGCCAGTCACACATATTTGGCTCAGAATAAACCTCTTTAAATTATTTTACAAAGTTTGGGTTTTTTCCTATTAACAATAGATGTATTTGTCCTCATTAGCACACTTCAACTGTGATGTATGACCAGGTGTTGGTTGTTTTTCTCTAATAAGTTCATGCTAATGAAGAAGCACTAAAACCAACTATGCCTTTTATACATGACATCAAAGCCAACCTTATAAATGAATTGAACTAAATGTCACTTAAATGTTGAACAATACTTACAGGTACAAGGGCATGTGGCAGCAGGAAAATGCCACTTGGTTCATAGAAGGCACACAGAGGAAAAATGGTTATTATTAATTGATCAGGTAAGAACTAGGGCAATAACCACCAATATTAGTACAATAGTAGAGAATAATAGATATTAATAGTTTAGACTGAAAATATGCACAATGTTGCCTACCATGAATAACTAAATGGATGTCTAAAAATATAAAATATTGTCCATAAATCATGTTCAAAAAGAGACTTCATTATAAATAGTTTATCTGAGATCCTTTTAGCTCTCAGTTATACAGCAGAGAGCTCACAGCTTTGCATGTTGATTTGCAGTGGCACCTAGAAACTCAGGATTTATTCTAAACTGCTTTTACACACTGCAAGATGTTGAAAGAAAGTTGCAAAGAAACACATACGACCTTAGTCCTACATTTTCTCAGTCTCATACTGTGTAAGGTAATAAGTTAGGTCAATTCTTACTCACTGTTTCAATTTACTGAATGAGAAATTCTTTATGACGACAATAGAGAAATGAAAACAAATAAAAAGCTTTCACATCTTATTGGCATTTCACAGACCTCAATTTTATAAATAGTCACTCAGTAAAAAAAATTCTGGAGAAGATTCAATATGCTTGTTACAATGCCAAAAAGTTAAAATGACAAAAGTAACTACAAATACCAGTAGATTGAAAAAGCACTCAAGACGTTTTAAAGAATATGTAGCTGGTTTAGTCACATATTGCTTAATAAATATCAATAATTCAGGATATACTAATATACTGATTGAACCTTTTTTTACTCAGCTACTTCATAACCATAGCTGATGGTGGTGTATCTTTTATTCAACAAAAAGAAAGCTAGCAAAGATCATTGTGGGGTTATCTTGAAGGGCAATAAAGCATTTGGTTGGTGATACACGTCACAGCTTGCATGATTTACATTCTGGCAAAATTAAAATGAAACTACTTTCCAAATTCTACTTAAGGTCAAGGGTTTTTCTTTTATTTCAAAATATTAAGGGGGTACAAATGTTCTTGGTACAGGGATACCTTGTATAATGCTTAAGTTGGGGCTTTCAGTGTGCCCATCACCAGAATAGTGTTCACTGTACTGCACAGGTATGTTTTTACCTCTCACCCTTTTTTGATTTCCAAGGTAAGGTCAAGTTTTGAAGGTTAGACTTCTGTCAGATATTAGGAATTCCCAGCAAGGCTTAGCAGCTTATTCAAAACATAACACAGAACCATGAGGAACGAAATCTGTCCACTAGGAAACGATTGGAGTAAGAGCCGTGCCCACGTCTTTGTGAGTGAGTCATATTTCCCTGTGGTGTGGGCAACCTCCAGTCACAACTAATTCAGGTAAAGAATGCTCCCTTAAGAGTCCTTTTGGAAGCAGCAGCTTTCTCCTCTGGCAGAGAACAGCAATGGGGGACCTAACATGGTAGCCAAAGGAGAAACTTATTTTGTGAATGTGGCTTAGGCAGGGCTCCAACTTAAGTCTTGGATACAAGAGCACTGAAAATAAAATAGAAATATTGCATCGGGCTGGAGATTTGGGCAGTTGGAAAGGAGACTGGCAGTTCTCTGCAAGATGGAGAATAATAAAGGGTACTAATAATGAACTCTGGGTCAGTCTTACTATGATGTTAATTACTGGTAAGATTAAGTACATGATATTTATTCTGAGTCAAGATTAATTTGTGATTCTGTCTATTTAGTAAATGATAAAGGACATTATGATATAATAAAAAGGGACATAGACTTTGTAGGCTGAAGACTTAGGTTCAAATTCTGGGTCTCCTACATATGAGCTATGGCAAAAACTGCTGGCTAATCACCAAAAACCTATCTTCTCTTTTTACTGGACACCCAGGGATGCTCCATTTCCCAGCTTCCATTACAGTTAGTCGTAGCCACATGTGACTGATTTCTAGTTAAGTGAATGACAACGGAAGTAACATGGATGTGACTTTGACAAAACAAAGATGCTAAAGAGTTGTTTCAGAGGGCAACTAGGCATTTGCAGCATGATCGATTGTAGGGTAAGCACTGTGCATACATTCAAAAGATAAAAACAGAACAACTCTCTGAGCTCCCCAAACTCTGTTTTTAATTAAACAAAATAAGTGCATGCCTAGTTCCTCTTCCCATCATTAATTACTTAGAAAGGAGGAAAATATGAGGCTGGGTACAGTGGCTTATGCCTGTCATCCTAACACTTTGGGAGGCTGAGGCGGGAGGATTGCTTGAGGCCAGGAGTTTGAGGTTGCAGGGATCTATGATGACTCCATTGCACTCTAGCCCAGGTGATAGAGCAAGACCGCATCAAAAAAAAAAGAAAGAAAGAAGGAAAATATGGTTTTTTAATGTACAAATCCATAACACTCAGGAAAAAATGGGAAGGATTTTTATCCATTTTTTATTATTGAATGTGCTTCTTCTTGTTTGATGTGAAATAGAATTAAAGAGCACAGTTTCAAGGTCACATAAGAGATGGTGACAGCTAAAGGGATGGCCGGGTTCAACTGCTTTCTGGGTGGTTCATTTGGGCACTTCAGTAGAAATAGCCCAGCAATTTAACTCTTCTCCATCATTTCCACTCATAAGCAAGGGAGCAAGCCACAGAGGTGTCTTCCTCATGCAGGGACCGAGAGTGTTAAGAAGATGGTTCAGAGAGGCAATACGGTGTCCCAAGTATCTGGCAACACCCACCAAGGTCAAAAGACTGCAGAGCCCAGTGCTAAAGTTTCTCACTGAGGCCACTGAGGCCAAAGACACAATGTTAAAATACCAAGGTAAACAAATGTTTACAAACCAAGTCAACAGTGTGTATTTTACAAACCAACTCAACAGTGTATATTTTAGTCAAAACTAAAAACGAGTTTCATTAACTAATAAAGGTATCTACAAAGTACCAAAAGGAAACATCACATTTAATGTTTGATAAAAATTAGAAACAAAGCAAAATTTTTTTTCTTTATCACTTTTTAACTAAAATGCTAATGGAATGTTAAGACAATAAATAAGAAGTATTTTGAAAACACTCTAATATAGTTAGAAATTAACTAAAAATATGTAAAACTTTTAAGAAGAAAACCATAAAATTATCCAGAATGACAGAAATAACATTCTGAATAAATGGAGAAACTTATTATAATTATCCAAAAATTAGTCCTAAATTTAGTATCATCCAAATCCAAATTCCAACAGGATTTTTTAAGGAATTTGCAAGACTTATTCAAAATTTCATGTAGGAAGCCTTAACCATAAGAATATCAAAGACATTTTTTAAAAAGAAGAACAAAGACAAGAGGTTATCAAAACATATCTAAACATATGAACAACATGTAGAAATTAAAATTGGCTAACATTAAAATAAGAATAGAATAGATATCAATAAATCAGAATAAAGAGTTCAGAAACATGTATGAGAACTTTGTAAAAGATAAAGTTAATGTTTCAACCCACTAAGGAAATAATACATTATTCAAAAAATGGGGTTGGAGCAATCTAGTGTTAATTTAAAAAATAATAAAGTTAAGTCCCTACCCCACAGAAATCATAATAACAAATTCTAAATTCGTTAAACATACAAATATAAAGCAATTTTTAAGGTAAATGTGAAAAATAGATCTATAAGTCCGGAATAAGAGAGATCATCTTAAATAAGACATAAAAAGCAAAATATCAAAAGAGTAATATATTTGACTATATCAAAATTTATATTTTTTATGCTAAATATGCCATAAGTAAATTTTTTAACCAAACAACAGAAATGGGGAGACAATGGAAATAAATAATTCCAAATTAGGAAACCCAAACAGCCAGTAAATATGAGAAGACATCCAGCCTCCCTGGTCAGGAAGGAAATGGAAATTAAAATAATAACGGGATACCATTTTTTAAAACAATTTAATTAGAGGGGGAAAAAAAGAGTATCCTAACAGCCAATGCTGCTGAGTCTGAGGAAGAAAAGAAACTGTCCAAAATTGCTGGTTATAGATTGGTGCAGCCAATTGGAGGGTCATTTTGTGGCATTTGTTAAATTTTTTAATACACGTATCCTTTGTCTCATCACTTCCAGTCCTAGAGATCTTCCGTAGAGAACCACGCTAACAAGTCTGCAAAGAGGCATGTGTAAGGTATCGTAGCATGAATTAAAATTTATTTTAGGTCATCCTGAAAAAATGGCGGTGTGATAGGGTCCTCCCGCCATACCGCTCCCAGGAAAGGACGTGAAGAACGCCAGCGGCTGCCTGCGAGCACGGACCGCTCACTCCGAAAACAGCATTGCAAATGACAGAGAAACAACGCCGAACGCCCAGCCCAAGAAAACAGGTACAAAATTTTCACAAAGATCGGAGGGCGCACGGAGCACAATAGAGCCCAGAGCGCGGGAAGGACGCGCTCGCCAGGTCGGCGCAGCGCGACCTGCCCCCCAAGCGGTTACGCGCCTCCCCATCCACTCAGTCAGGGACAAGCCCAGAGTTGGGACAGAGTGGTTGCTCGGGACGGCGAGCCCTGTGGAGAGGAAGAAGTAGCCAGAGCCAGACACAACTCGCAGCTGCAATATACAGAGACTGCCGAGGGCTGGGGAGGAACTGGGCGGGGACCGAGATTCAGCTTCCCGGGACAGTGCGCGGGAACCCGCAGGCCGGCACTGCGCCACTAGAAGTCAGTGGGACTGGGCCCAGGAGTTTATCGGAGAGCGGGACACGCCCTTAGAGGTTGCTAACAACTACCGGCGGAGAAAAACTGCGCTCCCGGCGCGATCGGAGCCCGGCTGTGCGCCAGGCTGGCGGCGGCCGCCATCTTTACAGCCGCCCGCGCGGAGCCGTGAGCCGCGTCTCTAGCTCCGCCCCGCCCCGGCCCAGGGCTCATCCGCTGGGGCGAGACAGGCTTTGCCTGTGGTGGCCAGGGACAGCTGCATCCGTGGGTTCCAGGTGGGACGAGATCCCGGAACTGTAGCGGTGGGACCTTTGGGTATTGGAAACAGTTTGCAGCTCGTCCATCTGGTTCTGCTACCCCGGCTCTGGCCTCCGACAACTCCGCTCTGTGCCGGTCCTAATGCCCGCCCCTCAGGTCCCAGCCCTCCTATACCCCAGAGATCGCTCATTTTGAAGGTTGCTGGCCATAGTGACTCATTTGGTATAACTGCTGGTTCCCATGACAACCAAATACCTCAAGAGCCACAGGCTAAACCAGAGCAGCTCCCCATAATCCTGCCCACTTCAATAGGGAATTTCTCGCCATCCAAGAGCGCTTCCAGCGGCCACTACTCCCCCCTCCCCATGGGAACATCCCCCCCCCCCCGGTGGAGACTGCTGGGGATAGAGACGGCCACCCGCCTCGCCTTGAGGTCTAGTGGTGGAAAAGGGGTGCACAATTGGAGATCCCCCTATCAACCAGTATCACGCGGAGACACACATCAGAAGGGCAGCCACACGTGGCTAGATGAGCAACCTCTGAGCTGTGTAGAATTTTCCCAACTCAGCTCTCACACTGCAGCCAAAGGAAATTGTGTTTCTACCAGAACCTCAGGAGGAGCAGGGTCAAAGTAACCCCTAGGAGCTACAAGACCCCTCCCAAAGAACAGGGCTTTCGCATACCCCAACTGGGGAATCAGAGTCTGCCACGGACATAACAGAATACCTAGCTAATAGGGAGCGGAGGATTCATATCCTCAAGTACAATGCATTAGCTCAGAGCCCAAGCTGGGAGGTCATTCTCACCACACTCCACTGGGAAGAGGAGAAGACCACAGGTCACAGTTAACTCAAGATCCAACAAACTTGCTAAAATACACCTAAGGCAATACAGGCCACTACTTCTCTCCCTGGCTTTGCCAAGGAACAATAATTGTGGGCCTGGTGACAGGGCCGTAAGCTAGCTCTAACACCCCCAGCTCTCGACCAAGAGGCCAGATGAGAAAAAACCAGCGAAAGAACTCAAGGAACATGAAAAATCAGAGTGAAAAGTCACCCCCAAAAGAAATTATCAGTTCCTCAGCAATGGATACCAACCCAAATGAAATGGGTAGAATGACAGAAGAGGAATTTCGTTTATGGATTATAAGAAAGCTCAATGAAATTCAAGAGAAAATTGAATCCCAGCACAAAGAAACCACAAGAAAAATGGAAGAAATGAATGAAAAATTCTCCAAAGAAATAGAAATATTATGGAAAAATCAAATAGAAATCCTAGAAATGAAAGAAGCATTCAAGGATCTACAAAACACAGTGGAAAGCCTTAAGAATAGGCTGGATCATGCAGAGGAAAGAATTTCAGAGCTAGAAGACAACTCCTATGCGCTAAAAAAATCAGTCGAAGAGAAAGAACACAAAAACAAGAGACAGGAAAAAAGCATACAAGAAATGTGGGATTATGTAAAGAGGCCAAACATAAGGATAATAGGTATCCCTGAGGGAGAGGAAGAAAATTCGCATGGGCTGGAAAATTTATTTGAAGGAATAATAGAGGAAAATTTCCATGGCTTAGCCGGAAATCTCGACATCCAAGTACAAGAAGCACACAGGACTCCTGGGAGAGTCAACGTGAAAAGGCATTCACCACGCCACATAATTATTAGACTGACCAAAGTAAACACAAAAGAGGCACTCCTCAGAGCTGTAAGACAAAAAAAGGAGGTAACCTACAGGAAACCCATCAGATTAACTGCAGATTTCTCAGCTGAAACCTTACAAGCCAGAAGGGAATGGGGAGACATCATCAATCTCCTAAAACAAAACAAAGGTCAACCCAGAATTCTGTATCCTGCCAAACTAAGCTTCTTATATCAGGGAGAAATAAAGACCTTTCCAGATAAGCAATCACTGATAGAATTTGCGAAATCCAGACCGGCCTTGCAAGAAATGCTTAGGCCTGCATTATACACTAAACAGAGCAACAGACACCCACCTATGTAAAACTATGCAAAGGCTAAAACCCCAGAAACCAGATTCCACAATGATGCAAGAGGTAAAACAAAAGATACCACCCAACAGAATAATCAGAAATTTACCCCAAATATCCATTCTCTCAATAAATGTAAATGGCTTGAACTGCCCATTGAAGAGACATAGGCTGGCTGAATGGATTAAAAAATGCAAACCAAGTATCTTTTGTCTTCAGGAAACACACCTCACACACAAAGACGCATTCAGACTCAAGGTGAAAGGATGGAATACAATTTTTCAGGCTAATGGAAACCAAAAGAAATCTGGAGTAGCCATCCTCATTTCAGATGACATCAACTTTAAAGCAATAAAAGTAAAGAAGGACAAAATGGACACTATATAGTGGTGAAGGGAAAAATTTCACAAGAGGATTTAACAATCCTAAACATTTATGCACCCAACACAGGAGCACCCAGGTACATAAAGCAAATGCTGCTAGATCTAGACAACATAATAAGCAGGAATGCCATAATTGCAGGGGACTTCAACACCCCACTGATGGAACTGGACAGATCCTCCAAACAAAAATTAAATAGAGAAATAAAAGACCTAAACAGGACTCTAGAACATTTGGGCCTAACAGATATCTACAGAACACTCCACCCAAATAACACTGAATATACATTCTTCTCATCAGCTCATGGAACTTTCTCTAAAATTGACCACATCCTAGGCCACAAAACAGATCTAACAAATTCAAAAAAATGAAATCATACCATGTATCTTTTCAGACCACAGCGGAATAAAATTAGATATCAATTCCAACAGAAACTCACATCTTCCTCCAAAAACTTGGAAACTAAACAATCTATTGATGAATGATTATTGGGTCAAGAGGAGATTCAAAATGAAATCAAAAGATTCTTCGAACTAAACGATAATGGGGACACAAGTTATCAAAATCTGTGGGATACAGCAAAAGCAGTCCTGAGAGGAAAATTTATCGCCCTAAATTCCCACATCCAAAGACAGAAAAGTCACAAATCAGTAAACTAATGAATCATCTTAAGGAAATGGAAAAGGAAGAGCAAAGCAATCCTAAAACCAGCAGAAGAAAAGAAATAACCAAAATTAGAGCAGAATTAAATGAAATCGAGAACAAAAGAACAATACAGAAGATCAATGAAACGAAAAGCTGGTTCTTTGAAAAGATAAACAAAATAGACAGGCCACTTGCCAGGTTGACCAGAAGCAGAAAGGAAAGGACTCTAATAAGCTCAATTAGAAATGAAAAAGGAGAAGTCACAACTGATACCATGGAAATACAAAACATCATCTTTGAATACTACAAAAATCTCTATGCCCACAAACACGAAAACGTGGAGGAAATGGACAAATTCTTAGAAAAACACTACCTCCCTAGGCTCAACCAGGAAGAAACAGAATTTCTAAACAGACCAATATCAAGCACCGAAATTGAAGCAGTAATTAAAAATCTACCCACAAAAAAAAGTCCCGGACCAGATGGGTTCACACCTGAATTCTACCAAGCCTACAAAGAAGAACTGGTGCCTATACTGCAGAAATTATTTGAAAATATCCAGAAGGATGGAATCCTCCCAAACTCATTCTACGAAGCCAATATCACCTTGATACCAAAGCCAGGAAAGGACACAACAAAAAAGAAAACTACAGACCAATATCCCTTATGAATATAGATGCAAAAATTCTCAATAAAATCCTTGCAAACCGAATTCAAATGTACATCAAAAAAATAATCCATCACGATCAGGTGGGCTTCATTCCCGAGATGCAGGGATGGTTCAACGTACGCAAATCTATAAATGTAATTCACCATATAAATAAAAGCAAGAACAAAGATTATATGATCCTTTCAATAGATGCAGAAAAGGCTTTTGACAAAATCCAACACCCTTTTATGATAAGAACTCTTAACAATATAGGCATAGATGGCTCATTCCTAGAAACTATTAAAGCCATATACGATAAACCGACAGCCAATATCATACTGAATGGGGAAAAATTGAAGGCATTCCCCCTTAAAACTGGCACCAGACAAGGGTGTCCACTATCTCCACTTCTTTTCAACATAGTGCTGGAAGTCCTGGCCACAGCAAATTAGACAAGACAGAGGAATCAGGGGCGTCCAGATAGGGGCAGAAGAGGTCAAACTTTCACTATTCACAGACGATATGATATTATACATAGAAAACCCCAAAGATTCAACCAAGAGATTACTGGAATTGATAAATGAATTCAGCAAAGTCTCAGGATACAAAATTAATACACACAAATCCATAGCCTTCATATATGCTAATAACAATCAAGCTGAGAAACAAATTAAAGATGCAATACCTTTCACAATAGCACCAAAGAAAATTAAATATTTAGGAACATATCTAACTAAGGAGGTCAAAGACCTATATAGAGAGAATTATGAAACACTGAGAAAGGAAATTGCAGAGGATGTAAATAGATGGAAAGCCCTACCATGCTCTTGGATAGGCAGAGTCAACATAGTAAAAATGGCTTTGCTACCTAAATTAATTTACAGAATCAATGCAATCCCTATCAAAATACCAACATCATTTTTTGCCAATCTAGAAAAAATAATTCTACTCTTCGTGTGGAACCAGAGAAGACCGCGTCTAGCCAAAGCAATCTCAAGCAAAAAGAACAAATTGGGAGGCATCTGTTTACCAGACTTCAAACTATACTACAAGGCTATAGTAACCAAAACTGCATGGTATTGGCACAAGAACAGACACGTAGACCAATGGAACAGGACTGAGAACCCAAATATAAAACCAACCTCATACAGTCACCTGATCTTTGACAAATTCCAGAAAAACATACACTGGGGAAAAGAATCCCTATTCAACAAATGGTGCTGGGAAAACTGGATGGCCATATGTAGAAGACTGAAAGTGGACCCACACCTCTCACCTCTCACAAAAATCAATTCACAATGGATAACAGATCTAAACCTAAGACATGAAACCATAAGAATTCTCGAAGAAAACGTTGGAAAAACTCTTATGGACATTGGCCTAGGCAAAGAATTTATGAAGAAGACCCCCAAAGCAATCACAGCAGCAACAAAAATAAATACATGGGACCTGATCAAATTGAAAAGCTTCTGCACAGCCAAGGAAACTATCACTAGAGTGAACAGACAACCTACAGAATGGGAGAAAATATTTGCATGCTACACCTCTGATAAAGGGCTGATAACCAGAATCTATACAGAACTTAGGAAAATCAACAAGAAAAAATCAAACAACCCTATTAAAAAATGGGCAAAGGACATGAACAGAAACTTTTCCAGAGAAGACAGAATAATGGCCAGCAAACATATAAAAAAGTGCTCAACTTCTCTAATCATCAGGGAAATGCAAATCAAAACCACAATGAGATATCACTTAACTCCAGTGAGATTGGCTCATATCAAAAAATCCCCAAATAACAAATGTTGGTGGGGATGTGGACAGATAGGAACACTCATACACTGCTGGTGGGACTGCAAATTAGTACAACCTCTATGGAAAGGAATATGGAGATACCTCAAAGAATTAAAAGTAGAATTACCATTTGACCCAGCAATCCCACTACTGAGTATTTATCCAAAAGAAAAAAAGACATTTTATAATAAAGACATCTGCTCTCGAATGTTCATAGCCGCACAATTCACAATTGCAAAGTTGTGGAAACAACCCAGGTGCCCAGCAATACACGAGTGGATTAATAAAATGTGGCATATGTATACCATGGAGTATTACTCAGCAATAAGGAACAACAGTGAATTAACACATCTGGTATTATCCTGGTTGGAGCTAGAACCCATTCTTCGAAGCGAAGTGTCACAGGATTGGAAAAACAAGCACCACTGGTACTCACCATCAAACTGGTACTAACTGATGAACACTTACATCACACAGGGCAATAACATTCATCTGAGGGCGGGCGGGCGGGAGGGGGGTGGAAGGGATGGGAAAAACTCTCACTGAATGGATGTGGGGAGCACAGTTTGGGGGATGACCACGATTGTGTCTCTGACACGGGCAGAACAGGGGCAATGTGTATGGCCAAAGAGTTGTACCCCCATGATATTCTGAAATTAAAAAAATAAATTAAAAAAAAAATTTATTTTAAAAAAGGAAATAAGAAAAACAATAGAGGAATAGTAATTAAACCAACATAGTGTATTTATTTTATCAACAGGTATATTGTGAAAAATGTTATTTGAACATAAAAACGTACAGTACACTATCGTTTATACTTTCAAAAAATCAATACCATGTACCATTTTTGAATAGAGACATTCACGCAAAAACGTACAAAGGCCTACTACCATACAAGTTGCTCATTGATGATAACAAGTACCGGAGGGAAGAGCCTGGAAATTAAATGTGATGGTGAGGTAAGACTTGGTTTTGCTGTGATATTTTCATATTTTACAATGAAAATGCATTCATGTATTCATTATGAGTTAATATTTTGGCATATTTAGACTCAGCTAAAATGGGATTAAAAAAGTATCTATACCCGGCAGCTTAGCCAGTGTGGCAGACAAAATAATGGTCTCTCAAAGATGTCCGTGTCCAAATTCTTGGAACAAGAGAATATGTTACTTTACATGGCAAAAGGGACTGTGCAGATGTGTAACCATAAGGTTCTGAAATGAAAAGAATTATCTGGGCGGGGGTGGGAGGGTAACAAATGTAATCATAAGGGTTCTTATTAGAGGGAAACAGTAGTGTCAGTCAGAAAAGGCAGTGACAAAGGAAGCACAGAGAGAGAGACAGAGAATAGCGTATGCTGCTAGCTTTGAAGATGCAGGAAGGGGCCATTGGAGGAAGGCAGGCAACCCCTAGAAGCTGGAAAAGGCAAGGAACCAGATTCTCCTCTGGCATCTCCAGGAGGAATGTAGCTGTGGTGATCTACTTTGAACTTCTGACCTCTAGAATTATAATATGATAAATTTGTATTTGTTTCAAGCCTCTAAATTTGTGGTAAGTTGTTACAACAGCAATAGGAAACCAATATAACCAGCTGAAATAATAATTTGTGAGCCAGTGAATAAGCACACATCAACAAGTAAAAGAGAGTTTACCGTATTTTTAAAGTTTCTACTCTATTTCATACCCGGAGGTATTAATTTCAGGATATGTTGAAAAAAAAGATTCTATATAGAGATAGTACATCAAGATACTGAGTAAAAGAGTGAATCCAAATTATTAACATCAGCAACTATTTTCATTAAAGATGAGGTTGTATATCACTTTTTTATTCCTTTCAGGTAAATTTCCAGTGGCATTATCTTGCTTCTGGTCAAGTTGTAGAGACACTTTTTAGTACTACCCATGAATAAGCTCTCTTTGGTTCCAACAAATATATATCTTACTTGCCAACTTGTTTATCTTTGTTTAATCAGATATTGGTCTTAACTGAAATTTAAAGCAAACATTTTACAATTTTTTCCCCCAAATTCTTCCACAGGGCAATATTTCAGCCCTCCAGACAGGCTATAGACATACAGGGCTACAAAGTGCATCTATAAATCATCCTCAGAAAACATTGCAGGTTATTCTCAGCAGTTTTGTCTTCTTAATTAACAACAGAAAAAGTAAAGGATAGTTTTGTTAAAATATTAATGACAGTACATTTCAATTCCTACTTGATTTTAGCTTCTGTTAAAGTCAGACTGATCAACTAAATTCACTATTTGTGTTTTCACTGACAGCATTTTTCCATATTAATGTTTCCTAATTTATTTTCCATCATCAAAAAGCACTTAAAATCCCAATGACCCAATTCAGAGCAAGTTCATGGGTGAAAGCCTCTCATTGGCTACTAACGGATCAAGTTCATAACCTATCTTTTATTTATTTTTTAAGCACTATTTTGAAGTCTAATACTTTCAAAAAGGCTACTTTTTATAGAATATTTTGGAAAGTCTGGAGTGAAGGATGCTATTTTTGTGAGAAAAGTGGGATGGGGAGAGAAGAGCTTTAAGATAAACTTTTCCATCAATGGACTCTTTTCCACTTCTATTGATGTCATCTTTTCAATGTATAGTGTCTTATGGTTTTAAGGGAACTACTGTGCTGACAGTCTCTCAGGAAGAAATTGCACGTAGCCCAGACAGACAGGGTGGAGGTTATGAGAAAAATAAAACACAGTAGTGGTTTATATAGGACAAACTTTGTGAAAGGAGAATGATTTTTTAAATTAAAACAAGTCTTTTTTTTTCTATTTTCAGGTCAATAAAATTTAACCATTTTGTTGAGTTGTTCCATCAGAATAGATAAGGTTTGTGTTCTCTCAATAATCTCAACATAAGCAGAAATACATAGTGGTCAGGAAAACAGAATTTGGAGTCAAGGGCATAGGATTTTAAATTCTAGCTCTGCCAGGTCTTAGCTGATGACCTTGGACAAGTTTCAAATCATTCTTTGAGCCTTGGTTCCTCATCTGTTAAATAGGAATAGGAATTCACATTTGAATGCCTTCATTTGGCTGTCATGAGTATTATGTGAGATATAACTCTCTTCCCACCGTGTCTGGCACATACTGAGGACTCACTAGATGACAACTGTTACTACACAGTTTGCATTTTTTAAGTCACTATGATAATCAGGAAACCTTGCTGTAGCTAATGAAATTCATTCACTCTGTTTAAGCCAATTTCTTCTTGCTTAAATCTCTGCAGTCCTTGTCTGAATACACACCAGGACACCTACTTAATTAGGCAAAAAGTAATTTATTCCATAAAGCCAATCAGATCTATTTATTGTTGGAATTTACTGAAGCAAAAAGCTATTTTGGATTAGATGATACAAATCTAAAGAGGATATATCTTATATATCACATTTCTCCAGTAATGGAACACTCAAACTGAATTTCTATCAAGACTACAGATTGGGAAGCGAGTATTAAATTCTGTTACTTAAGCTACACTCTGTCCACTGATGCATTTATCCTCAAAGTAAGAATGAACCAAAGGGGGTTGCATAGCAGCAAGCTCCAGGCCAAAGTATGGGTCTGTGAATAATTAGTCTTGTTTCTTATTCATTCATTTCATCAGTAAGTATGCTTTGGATATTCACTACTTGCCAGGCATAGTTCTAGGAGCTGGGAATAGAGAAGAGAATGATATAAAGTCCCTTCCTTTAAATACGATAGATCTTCTTTTAAACACTTTAAATGCTACAGACCATACTACATATTAGAATATAAATTAACAAGCTATAAACAAATAAGTAATAAATATACAGAAGGTCCTCAAATAACTTCATTTCATTCAAAGTCATTTTGTTATAAGGTCGATGAGGGAAAAAAAGTAATTCCTGGAAGGGACTACTGTGTGGAATTTGCATGTTCTCCCCATGTCTGCATGGGTTTTCTCTGGGTATTCCTGTTTCCTTCCATATCCCAAAGCTGTGCCCATTAGGTAAATTGACGTGTGTACGTGGTCCCAGTGTGAGTGAGTGTGGGTGTGTGTGAGCATGCCCTGTGATGGGATGGTGTCCTGTCCAGGGTTGGCTCTCTGAGCCCTGAGCTGCCCGAACAGGCTCAGGTCACCCTGACCCTGAACTGGAATAAGCGGGTTAGAAAATGAATGACTACAAATTATTGTCAAATAAATAGACATCAAGTCTACAATAATCATACAGATGCACGACAATAAACAATGTGGTGCAGAAGTGCTCAGCAAGCTGCCATATTTGGGATTGTTAGTTTTTGAACTGTGTGGTAGTAAAAGGGCCTCCTTCCAATTTTCAGTTTGCAAACATTTATTCCTTGATTTAACCCATCACCACTATGACCACCATCACTCACTGATTCACCAAAACTTAATCAAGGTAAATAGCTATCTTACTTGTTTTGATTAAAATTTCTTAAATGTATGTATAGCTCACATCTATTTCAATATTTAATATTAGAAGTGATTTGGTCTTCATTAAGAAGTTTGGTGATTTTTTTGTGACCAGAAATATGTCACAGGAACTTAACTCTTGGTTATATCAATTACCCTGTGGTAAAATTGGTTTCATTATAGGTTGTTTCACTTAAAGTTGCCAGTTTATAAGAACCTATCAACAACGTTAAGTGAGGATTTACTGTATAGGTCATATTCTAATATGTACTATTGTCAAAAACAATACAAAGTAAGGTTTATCAGGAGTGTCAGCTTAGGAGTTGAGGAAGAGGAGTCAAGGAAGGCCTTTCTGAAAAAACAATAAATGAGACCCAAAGGAATATGCCATGCAGACATCCAGGGATAGAGTGTTCTAGGCTAGGGTGCTTGAGTTCACTACAAAGATTATATTTAGTGATTAATGACAGTGACTCAGCACCAAGTAAACATCTTCCATAAAAAGTAAAACAAGATTCTAAATTTATATAACTCATGACTTTAAAAGGTATTTCCAACTTTACAATTCAATAAGAGCACCAAATCACCATGAATGAAATCGGAGATGGGTATAAGTTTCTAGTACTTTATAGTAAAATCAGTCTGTACTGGACTATGCAAAGAATCAATTGTAGGGCAATGTCTGAGGAGCTGTTTGATTGCAGACTGAAACGAGGTGATTCCAAACGGGAAAACAGGAAAATGCTTTACCATGTCATGTGGACAGATGGTAAACTGTGATGGTGACAGGACATTCGGTGGCAACCTTAGGAATGACGTTCCAAATCTTCAGGCCAACCAACAAGCGAGATTCTTAAATAGTCTTGACAGCTTTAGACAGGAATCACTATCTTTCGTCAAAAAATAGACCTAACACATATTCAATAAGAAAAGCCAAAAGCCACAGCTGCACAAGCAAGCAGCAACCTCTTTTAAAAAGACAATAATTGTGCAGCAACAGAAACAATCAACAGAGTGAAAAGGCAACCTACTGAATGAGAGAAAATATTTCCAAACTACGTACGCAATAGGTGTTAATATCCAAAATATATAAAAAGCTTCTACAACTTAAAAGAATAACAAAAAATAATCTGATAAAAAAAAATGGGCAAAGGACTTGAATAGCAATTCTCCAAAAAAGACAGACAAATGGCCAAAAAGCATATGAAAAGATGCTCAACATCACTAGTCATCAGGGAAATTAAAATCAAAACCACAATAAGATAAAACCTCCCATTCATTGAGATGGATACTCTCAAAAAATAAAAATTAATAAAAAACAGAAAATAAGCATTGGTGAGAACGCAAAGAAATTGGAACCCTTGTGTATGTTGTTGGGAATATAAAATGGGACAGCTTCTATCAAAAACAGTATGGAGAGTCATCAAAAAATTAAAAACAGAATGATCCAACAATCCCATTTCTGGGGATGTGTTGAAAAGAATTGAAAACAGGACCTCAAAGAGACATTTGCTCACCCGTGTTCCTTACAGCATTATTCATATAGCTAAGAGATGGGAGCTAAATGTCCACCAACAACAGACACATGGATAAACAAGATGTGGTATATATGCAATGGAATATTATTCAGCCTTAGAAAAGAAGGAAATGACAGAAAAAATGGCGGTGTGATAGGGTCCTCCCACCATACCGCTCCCAGGAAAGGAGGTGAAGAACGCCAGCGGCTGCTGGCGAACACGGACCGCTCACTCCGAAAACAGCATTGCGAATTACAGAGAAACAACGCCGAACGCCCAGCCCAAGAAAACAGGTACAAAATTTTCACAAAGATCGGAGGGCGCACGGAGCACAATAGAGCCCAGAGCGCGGGAAGGACGCGCTCGCCAGGTCGGCGCAGCGCGACCTGCCCCGCAAGCAGTTACGCGCCTCCCCATCCACTCAGTCAGGGACAAGCCCAGAGTTGGGACAGAGCGGTTGCTCCGGCCGGCGAGCCCTGTGGAGAGGAGGAAGTAGCCAGAGCCAGACACAACTCGCAGCTGCAATATACAGAGACTGCCGAGGGCTGGAGAGGAACTGGGCGGGGACCGAGATTCAGCTTCCCGGGACAGTGCGCGGGAACCCGCAGGCCGGCACTGCGCCACTAGAAGTCAGCGGGACTGGGCCCAGGAGTTTATCGGAGAGCGGGACGCGCCCTTAGAGGTTGCTAACAACTACCAGCGGAGAAAAACTGCGCTCCCGGCGCGATCGGAGCCCGGCTGTGCGCCAGGCTGCCGGCGGCCACCATCTTTACAGCCGCCCGCGCGGAGCCGTGAGCCGCGTCTCTAGCTCCGCCCCGGCCCGGCCCGGGGCTCTTCTGCTGGGGCGAGACAGGCTTTGCCTGTGGTGGCCAGGGACAGCGGCATCCGTGGGTTCCAGGTGGGACGAGATCCCGGAACTGTAGAGGTGGGACCTTTGAGTATTGGAAACAGTTTGCAGCTCGTCCATCTGGTTCTGCTACCCCGGCTCTGGCCTCCGACAACTCCGCTCCGTGCCGGTCCTAGTGCCCGCCCCTCAGGTCCCAGCCCTCCTGTACCCCAGAGATCGCTCATATTGAAGGTTGCTGGCCATAGTGACTCATTTGGTATAACTGCTGGTTCCCATGACAACCAAATACCTCAAGAGCCACAGGCTGAACCAGAGCAGCTCCCCATAATCCTGCCCACTTCAATAGGGAATTTCGCGCCAACCAAGAGTGCTTCCAGCTGCCACTACTCCCCCTCCCCGTGGGAACATCCCCCCGGTGGAGACTGCTGGGGATAGAGACGGCCACCCGCCTCGCCTTGAGGTCTAGTGGTGGAAAAGGGGTGCACAATTGGAGATCCCCCTATCAACCAGTTTCACGCGGAGACACACATCAGAAGGGCAGCCACACGTGGCTAGATGAGCAACCTCTGAGCTGTGTAGAATTTTCCCAACTCAGCTCTCACACTGCAGCCAAAGGAAATTGTGTTTCTACCAGAACCTCAGGAAGAGCAGGGTCAAAGTAACCCCTAGGAGCTACAAGACCCCTCCCAAAGAACAGGGCTTTCGCATACCCCAACTGGGGAATCAGAGTCTGCTACGGACATAACAGAATACCTAGCTAATAGGGAGCGGAGGACTCATATTCTCAAGTACAATCCATTAGCTCAGAGCCCAAGCTGGGAGGTCATTCTCACCACACTCCACTGGGAAGAGGAGAAGACCACAGGTCAGAGTTAACTCAAGATCCAACAAACTTGCTAAAATACACCTAAGGCAATACAGGCCACTACTTCTCTCCCTGGCTTTGCCAAGGAAAAATAATTGTGGGCCTGGTGACAGGGCCATAAACTAGCGCTAACACCCCCAGCTCTCGACCAAGAGGCCAGATGAGAAAAAACCAGTGAAAGAACTCAGGGAACATGAAAAATCAGAGTGAAAAGTCACCCCCAAAAGAAATTATCAGTTCCTCAGCAATGGATACCAACCCAAATGAAATGGGTAGAATGACAGAAGAGGAATTTCGTTTATGGATTATAAGAAAGCTCAATGAAATTCAAGAGAAAATTGAATCCCAGCACAAAGAAACCACAAGAAAAATGCAAGAAATGAATGAAAAATTCTCCAAAGAAATAGAAATATTACGGAAAAATCAAATAGAAATCCTAGAAATGAAAGAAGCATTCAAGGATCTACAAAACACAGTGGAAAGCCTTAAGAATAGGCTGGACCATGCAGAGGAAAGAATTTCAGAGCTAGAAGACAGCTCCTATGCACTAAATAAATCAGCTGAAGAGAAAGAACACAAAAACAAGAGACAGGAAAAAAGCATACAAGAAATGTGGGATTATGTAAAGAGGCCAAACATAAGGATAATAGGTATCCCTGAGGGAGAGGAAGAAAATTTGCATGGGCTGGAAAATTTATTTGAAGGAATAATAGAGGAAAATTTCCATGGCTTAGCCAGAAATCTCGACATCCAAGTACAAGAAGCACACAGGACTCCTGGGAGAGTCAACGTGAAAAGGCATTCACCACGCCACATAATTATTAGACTGACCAAAGTAAACACAAAAGAGGCACTCCTCAGAGCTGTAAGACAAAAAAGGAGGTAACCTACAAAGGGAAACCCATCAGATTAACTGCAGATTTCTCAACTGAAACCTTACAAGCCAGAAGGGAATGGGGAGACATCATCAATCTCCTAAAACAAAACAAAGGTCAACCCAGAATTCTGTATCCTGCCAAACTAAGCTTCTTATATCAGGGAGAAATAAAGACCTTTCCAGATAAGCAATCACTGATAGAATTTGCGAAATCCAGACCGGCCTTGCAAGAAATGCTTAGACCTGCATTATACACTAACCAGCGCAACAGACACCCACCTATGTAAAATTATGCAAAGGCTAAAACCCCAGAAACCAGATTCCACAATGACGCAAGAGGTAAAACAAAAGATACCACCCAACAGAATAATCAGAAATTTACCCCAAATATCCATTCTCTCAATAAATGTAAATGGCTTGAACTGCCCATTGAAGAGACATAGGCTGGCTGAATGGATTAAAAAATGCAAACCAAGTATCTTTGTCTTCAGGAAACACACCTCACACACAAAGACGCATTCAGACTCAAGGTGAAAGGATGGAATACAATTTTTCAGGCTAATGGAAACCAAAAGAAATCTGGAGTAGCCATCCTCATTTCAGATGACATCAACTTTAAAGCAATAAAAGTAAAGAAGGACAAAAATGGACACTATATAGTGGTGAAGGGAAAAATTTCACAAGAGGATTTAACAATCCTAAACATTTATGCACCCAACACAGGAGCACCCAGGTACATAAAGCAAATGCTGCTAGATCTAGACAACATAATAAGCAGGAATGCCATAATTGCAGGGGACTTCAACACCCCACTGACGGAACTGGACAGATCCTCCAAACAAAAATTAAATAGAGAAATAAAAGACCTAAACAGGACTCTAGAACATTTGGGCCTAACAGATATCTACAGAACACTCCACCCAAATAACACTGAATATACATTCTTCTCATCAGCTCATGGAACTTTCTCTAAAATTGACCACATCCTAGGCCACAAAACAGATCTAAACAAATTCAAAAAAATAGAAATCATACCATGTATCTTTTCAGACCACAGCGGAATAAAATTAGATATCAATTCCAACAGAAACTCACATCTTCCTCCAAAAACTTGGAAACTAAACAATCTATTGATGAATGATTATTGGGTCAAAGAGGAGATTCAAAATGAAATCAAAAGATTCTTCGAACTAAACGATAATGGGGACACAAGTTATCAAAATCTGTGGGATACAGCAAAAGCAGTCCTGAGAGGAAAATTTATCGCCCTAAATTCCACATCCAAAAGACAGAAAAGTCACAATCAGTAAACTAATGAATCATCTTAAGGAAATGGAAAGGAAGAGCAAAGCAATCCTAAAACCAGCAGAAGAAAAGAAATAACCAAAATTAGAGCAGAATTAAATGAAATCGAGAACAAAAGAACAATACAGAAGATCAATGAAACGAAAAGCTGGTTCTTTGAAAAGATAAACAAAATAGACAGGCCACTTGCCAGGTTGACCAGAAGCAGAAAGGAAAGGACTCTAATAAGCTCAATTAGAAATGAAAAAGGAGAAGTCACAACTGATACCATGGAAATACAAAACATCATCTTTGAATACTACAAAAATCTCTATGCCCACAAACACGAAAACGTGGAGGAAATGGACAAATTCTTAGAAAAAACACTACCTCCCTAGGCTCAACCAGGAAGAAACAGAATTTCTAAACAGACCAATATCAAGCACCGAAATTGAAGCAGTAATTAAAAATCTACCCACAAAAAAAAGTCCCGGACCAGATGGGTTCACACCTGAATTCTACCAAGCCTACAAAGAAGAACTGGTGCCTATACTGCAGAAATTATTTGAAAATATCCAGAAGGATGGAATCCTCCCAAACTCATTCTACGAAGCCAATATCACCTTGATACCAAAGCCAGGAAAGGACACAACAAAAAAAGAAAACTACAGACCAATATCCCTTATGAATATAGATGCAAAAATTCTCAATAAAATCCTTGCAAACCGAATTCAAATGTACATCAAAAAAATAATCCATCACGATCAGTTGGGCTTCATTCCCGAGATGCAGGGATGGTTCAACGTACGCAAATCTATAAATGTAATTCACCATATAAATAAAAGCAAGAACAAAGATTATATGATCCTTTCAATAGATGCAGAAAAGGCTTTTGACAAAATCCAACACCCTTTTATGATAAGAACTCTTAACAATATAGGCATAGATGGCTCATTCCTAGAAACTATTAAAGCCATATACGATAAACCCACAGCCAATATCATACTGAATGTCCACTATCTCCACTTCTTTTCAACATAGTGCTGGAAGTCCTGGCCACAGCAATTAGACAAGACAGAGGAATCAGGGGCGTCCAGATAGGGGCAGAAGAGGTCAAACTTTCACTATTCGCAGACGATATGATATTATACATAGAAAACCCCAAAGATTCAACCAAGAGATTACTGGAATTGATAAATGAATTCAGCAAAGTCTCAGGATACAAAATTAATACACACAAATCCATAGCCTTCATATATGCTAATAACAATCAAGCCGAGAAACAAATTAAAGATGCTATACCTTTTGCAATAGCAACAAAGAAAATTAAATATTTAGGAATATATCTAACTAAGGAGATCAAAGACCTATATAGAGAGAATTATGAAACACTGAGAAAGGAAATTGCAGAGGATGTAAATAGATGGAAAACCTTACCATGCTCTTGGATAGGCAGAGTCAACATAGTAAAAATGGCTTTGCTACCTAAATTAATTTACAGAATCAATGCAATCCCTATCAAAATACCAACATCATTTTTTGCCGATCTAGAAAAAATAATTCTACGCTTCGTGTGGAACCAGAGAAGACCCCGTCTAGCCAAAGCAATCTTAAGCAAAAAGAACAAATTGGGAGGCATCTGTCTACCAGACTTCAAACTATACTACAAGGCTATAGTAACCAAAACTGCATGGTATTGGCACAAGAACAGACACGTAGACCAATGGAACAGGACTGAGAACCCAAATATAAACCAACCTCATACAGTCACCTGATCTTTGACAAATTCCAGAAAAACGTACACTGGGGAAAAGATTCCCTATTCAACAAATGGTGCTGGGAAAATTGGATGGCCATATGTAGAAGACTGAAAGTGGACCACACCTCTCACCTCTCACAAAAATCAATTCACAATGGATAACAGATCTAAACCTAAGACATGAAACCATAAGAATTCTCGAAGAAAACGTTGGAAAAACTCTTATGGACATTGGCCTAGGCAAAGAATTTATGAAGAAGACCCCCAAAGCAATCACAGCAGCAACAAAAATAAATACATGGGACCTGATCAAATTGAAAAGCTTCTGCACAGCCAAGGAAACTATCACTAGAGTGAACAGACAACCTACAGAATGGGAGAAAATATTTGCATGCTACACCTCTGATAAAGGGCTGATAACCAGAATCTATACAGAACTTAGGAAAATCAACAAGAAAAAATCAAACAACCCTATTAAAAAATGGGCAAAGGACATGAACAAAAACTTTTCCAAAGAAGACAGAATGATGGCCAGCAAACATATAAAAAAGTGCTCAACTTCTCTAATCATCAGGGAAATGCAAATCAAAACCACAATGAGATATCACTTAACTCCAGTGAGATTGGCTCATATCAAAAAATCCCCAAATAACAAATGTTGGCGGGGATGTGGACAGGTAGGAACACTCATACACTGCTGGTGGGACTGCAAATTAGTACAACCTCTATGGAAAAGAATATGGAGATATCTCAAAGAATTAAAAGTAGAATTACCATTTGACCCAGCAATCCCACTACTGGGTATTTATCCAAAAGAAAAAAAGACATTTTATAATAAAGACATCTGCTCTCGAATGTTCATAGCCGCACAATTCACAATTGCAAAGTTGTGGAAACAACCCAGGTGCCCATCAATACACGAGTGGATCAATAAAATGTGGTATATGTATACCATGGAGTATTACTCAGCAATAAGGAACAATAGTGAATTAACACATCTGGTATTATCCTGGTCGGAGCTAGAACCCATTCTTCGAAGCGAAGTGTCACAGGATTGGAAAAACAAGCATCACTGGTACTCACCATCAAACTGGTACTAACTGATGAACACTTACATCACACAGGGCAATAACATTCATCTGAGGGCGGGCGAGCGGGAGGGGGGTGGAAGGGATGGGAAAAACTCTCACTGAATGGATGTGGGGAGCACAGTTTGGGAGACGACCACGATTGTGGCTCTGACCCGGGCAGAACAGGGGCAATGTGTATGGCCAAAATGTTGTACCCCCATGATATTCTGCAATTAAAAAAATAAATAAAAAAAAAAAAAAAAAAAAAGAAAAGAAGGAAATCCTGTCACATGCTACAGCATGGATGAATCTTAAGGACATTATTCTAAGTGAAACGAGCCAGTCACCAAAACGCAAAACTGAATGATTCCACCTATATGAGGTATCCAAAGTAGTCAAACTCTTAGAAACGTAAAGTAGAATGGTGATTTCCAGGGGCTGGGGAGAAGGAGGGAAAGGGATGTTTTTATTCTATGTGTCTAGAGTTTTAGTTTTGCAAAATGAGAAAGTTCTGGAGATCTGTTGCGCAACAAGGTGCACATAGTTAACACTATAGTACTACACACTCAAAAGTGGTTAAGAATAAATTTTATGTTATGTCTTTTTTTTCCCACAATAATAAAAAGACAATAATACAAAATTCACTTTCAAAATGCCCAAGAAAACCCATAAGTTTATTCCATTACGTGTGTCTTCATCATGTACATTACAGGCATGTCAATTCTTAATGCTATAAGATGCTGCATTATATGAAAAATTCTATTTAAGATAGAAGTAACACTTCAGTCCTAATCACCATGTAACTTTGTAGTGAGTCTTGCTGTGAGTTATCAAAACCCCGTCTTCGTGTTCTCTCCCATAATTTGGTTTGAGAAGATCTTTATGTCGGTTTAGCCTTGGGCTTAGATCCAGTATTTTATGTGTTGTATTTTCAAAGAAATGCTGCTGGCTGCTGATCTATCTGACACATGCTGATCAGGTAACTACACCTTGAATAATCTGCCAATGCAAAATTTAATAGTATGATTGTGAAACTTGCACATGTCCGTACTAGAGAAGTTTTGATTGTCTGAGTCTGTAATTTTTTTCCCAGGACTAATAAAATGTTATGTCTCCCTCTTCTGAGTTTCTTCCTATTCAGTACCATAAAATCATGGGCTTCTTGGGAAAGATGTCTGAGCTAATTCAAAACAGAGAAGCAATGTCAGGTGTTTTGTGTTTGCTGTGGATTACCAGCTATTCAAAATGGAGCCATACTGCATAAGGGAGAAGTTATGAGGTAATTTATACATGACAAGTCATATATTAAATTAAAAAGTAGCATCCAATGAGCCAGACCCTGTGCTAGGTAAAGAAAATAAAGAGGGGAAAAAAAATTCCTAATCTTAGATTACGATGATCCAAACAGTTTAATACATTCTAGCTTATCAACAGTATGCTAAATACAAGTCTAGAAAATCATATTACAAAATCCAGGCCATATTATACGTTCGAATAGAAGAAGGGTTTCACATTGAAGGTGAAGGAAAAGATCAACAGAACAAGTGCTCTAGCTCACATATTATGCAAATGTGAGACAATTAGCAATTTCAGATTATATTCCTCTATCAAATTTTACAACGATATTGCATTAAATGATGAAAACAAGTTATCACTGACACAGTCTTAACAAATGCAATTTACCAAAATACCATGTTTGACGTTACTGGGTTCCTAGAAATTGTTCTAGTATTGCAAAGCCCTGAAATGGAAGAAGAAATGGTAGAAAGATGGGGCATGGGACATTTCATCAACTATTTCATCAACTGGAAGGACCTGATAGAGCCAAACACCTTAGCGTTCTTAAAATACTGAGATTTCCCTTCAAACTTAGAGAAGCTGAGCTTATGACTAATCAATTACAGAGCACCTTAGATTGTTAAAGTCAGGATAATGCACCTGAGGCATTAATGGACTGTGAAGACATGTCTGGTCAATCTATTTAAAAGTGGATTTTATTTTACTCATTGAGGTTCTCAGTATTATAAAAATCATTACATAAAATCTCGTGTGGGTAAGTCCTATAGGATAGGATTACGATTAAAGGTGGAACTTGAGAAAACGTACTTCTAAACTGGCTTTTTTATTTCTGGCAAAAGAGGAAAAGTGAATTTTAAAACTATAAATACACGCCCCACACCATCCTTGACTTTTTATTTATTCAATCCATTAGCTTGAATCATGTTTTTTTAATTTCGAATATGCAGCGAGTCCGTATTTAAAGGAACTTCACAACCTGATAGGATTAGAGTCATACCAGATTAGTGTGCTGACTATTTTATCTACAGTATCTCATTTAGTCCTCTCAATAACCCTATCAAACATCACCGTATCAATCCTGGTAGGTGGGTTATTCAGTGGAAACATGCTTGACTTCAACAGCATGCTTGTTAATGAGTGTGACAAGGCATGTTAGAATGAACAGATGGCTTCTTGTATCCAGCAAGGAGTCCCTACAAGATCATGACATAGCTTTTTATTTTTACAATTCACAACTTGGCAAGGATGGCATGTCCCAACAGTTAATTATTTTCAAAACGTTAAATTTAAACCAGAGAAAATCCGGCAATGTGAACAAAGAATGTAAATTCTAAATTCTATGAAGGCAGGAGTTCACTGATGTCTTCCAAATGTCTAGACCAGTGTCTGCCCCACATATAGTAGGTGCTTAATAAATATTTGCTTAATGAATGTATGAATGACAATTGGATTCATATATATTGTTTGAATGTAAAGTTTCATACTGTGTGTAACCTATATTGGGGGCAGGCATCCATACTTCTCATATATTCTCAAACAGGTCTGTGAAATGAGTTAGGATCCACAGCTGGAAGAAATGAGGAATTCCTACATTGCACAGCAAGTGGGACTAGATGGCCTCTAAGGACTTTTCAACTCTAACCTTTGATCTCAAAATACTTCTATCTTATATATAAGTATGTTTACACCTCACAGTGCATCAGGCCTTAAAGCGTGACTTCTTAACCATAAGATTGAAGGCTCTCTTCCTATAAAGGAATTATAAATTGTATTGAACCCGTGGGGAGCCCATTGGAATTCTAGAACCTATCATAGAGAGGATCTCCTGCTCCACTATTAAAGAAGCCCTACCCTCCCGTCTTTTTGTATCAAGGCCGAGCCACCAGAACAGCCTCAACAGAAATCCATGTGTTGTGAATTTCTATGAGTAGAAGTAGATTTATTCTGCAGTAACCACATTTTCTAGTCTATTGTCTCATGTGACCAATTACATTATTATGTATATTTTCTAAACAACTAATTAATGCCCAGAGTCTATAAATATTTTTCTGACTTGTGTTCATATAAAAAAATCTCAGATTGAAATAAAAATAAAATCAGGTACAGGTGTATACTTAACAAATCCTCTTTATTTAAAAGAAGGATGGATTTGTGGTGATCATAAATTTTAAACCCAAAATTTGGCACATAAAGCCTAAAAATTCAAAAATTTTGATTTGCAAATTTCTTATGCCAAAAGCCATATTATAGGAAACCACATCATATGCCATTAGTATTTGTGTGTGATATGGCTGGCAGTTGCAAATGAGAAACTACAGATTATTTTTTCATACAGCTTAAAATTATCTTTGTGTGCTTGATCCCGATTCCAATCTTCTATAAAGACAAAGAGAGCATAGTAAGAAGTCAGGAACTGGAAATTTCTTTGAAGTTTGGATTGAAAAAAGCCAGAACAAAGACCAGGACAGGAGGGAGGTCTGGGACATGGAGGATTTCACTGGGTAAGTAAGAATTTTTCTGAATCCTCTGGCTGCGTTTGAGTCCCCCTATCCCATCATGTCTTGCCCTGGTCTAAGCTATCTTGTGGTTAATTCTGTTCCTTCTTTCTCCACCTTCTCTACTTCTTCCCTAAGGAAATTCTTCGAATAGTGTAAAGATCTCTATTCACAGTGCAAACTCAGTACATGCTGTTCAACTAAACAAACTTGATACTGTTTTAATCCTATTATGGAGTCCTAGGCTAAAGCTATCACAAAGCTTATACTACTCTTACAGTGTGCGAGGAGTGTTATCCTTGAACTTGGAGCTATAAAAGAAAATCAAGTGAAACTGTTATGTATCTGTGAGTCCCTAATTATTTCAGTCAAGGAAATGAATGTTTTCTGATTATTCTATACTGTTCTACATGAGGTCTGTGTTTCATATTTATTGACACTTTTATAGTTGACCTTCAAGCTAGTTGACAGATTCCAACAGTGATATTTAACAATGAGAAATAAATCACTCTCCCTACCAACACTGTGCTGTTAATGCTTCCTGCCCCTCACTTTTCGTAGCTCTATTATTTATTGTCCTCTCCTACTATAAATAAAGAACTAAAAGTGGATTAATATAACATTGGCCTATGAACTATATTAGAAAAAGTGCAGCTTGTTCAATATTACTGAAAAAATAGAACAAGGCACCGAAGATAAGAAATTGCTTCTCTAAAATACTAATTTTTAAATCAAATGCTTGTGATTCTATATTTTATGTTTATAGATCCTGGCAGATATGGACCGATGTTTATCAATAGAGGTTTTTTTATAGCAATAGATTTTGCCATTTTTAAGAAAGAACAAATATTGACAATAGGCTAAATCTTACTTTTCTTTTTATAATATCTAGGTTCTTTTGATCTCACATGTTCTCTATATATGCACTAAATATATAAATATCTGTATAATTTTTAAGTCCATATGTATATCTAGTGTTCATATAAATTTTAAGCATATGATTTTAAGATATTTGTTATGTCAGAAGATTTATAGAAATGTGAGTGGTTTAAATAGTTTAAACTATATTGAAAACTATCAAAATGTTACTTAAATATTTGAGCTGAAGGGAGTAGTTTTTGAGAGCAGTAAAATGTTGAGGCTATTTCACTTGTACATTATTTTGTGTGCATATTTATGAATTTAAGTTCTTCTATGTGAACAGAATATCCTGTTGATAAATGTAATCATAAGAAAGATAAAATAATCTAAGCTACACTTACATATATATTACAATGGGAAATTAAATTAAGTTAAATAATGAATTAAACCATTTGATAAGAGCATAGACCGGGGCTTCTGTTATATTTTGCCAGAAGGAGGCAGAGAGCTAGGGAAAGTGTCTGATCTGAAAAGTCATCCAAAATGGTCTGAACATGAAAAAGAAGGGAGTTTGAGAGTGAGAGACTTGAATCTCATGAAAAAAATTTAAATTAACTAGATCTATTATAGGTTTTAACTATATACTTTGAGTAAAATAATTCAATCACTTTGTTTTGTCTACCCAATGCCAGAAATGTTATGTATAGCTGAAAAATCTATGTGTATGTCTAAACAGAACTTTTCTGATTATAAAAATTTTTAGACTTTGGAACACGTTACCAGGATAAAAAAAAAAACAGTGGAATTTCCTTCCCTGGATACTTTTAAAAGCAGAATAGAGAGCTGTCTGGACCCCTTCCTGAACAGAGGGTATTATTCTGCACAAATTTTGAGGTTCCTTTTCATTTTGCTGCTATATAAAATTGTCTAAGGCTATGGGATTAATATTGGCATTCTGCAAGCTCTCTTGACTTTGAACTTTTATTTCCATTTTCTTTAGCAAGGCAGAATCCAATCTAGGCAGTAAGTGATGGCTTGGAGGCTTTTGTACTTCAAGATTTCTTTCCTTATTTCTTTGCTGTCTATTGTAAAATGTGTAACAATGCCTCACAAAAGGAAGCTCTGAGCTTTACATGGTATTCCTGGAACAAATGAATCTTGCATGCTGTCTTTGGTACTCTCTTGAGTGCATCTCCAATGTAGAGCATAATATCACAGTGGATACATAACCCTTGTAAATTCAGCATGACTATGATGGACAACCATGTAACCCATGTGTTCACGAGTTCCCTGACCAGGGTGTGGTGAAGCCTAGCTGTTGTGCCCTCCACAGAGAGGTGATCTGTGGGTGTGGTCTCACTAGGTTAATCAACACAAGGCAGTTTTCACACACTTACCATCATTTCCATTTGGGTGAGAAAAATTCAGAGAATAATGACCTATGTGGCTGCATATTTGTCCAGTTCCCTGAGACCACAATGACTATATAATTTATTGTCCAAAATAGGACTTCTGAGAGTAAAACCGGGGGGGGGAGAGTGGTAAGGAAGAGTGTCATTAGCAATAACCCTGGGACCACACAGATATAGACCAAGATTTTCCCAGGGAAAACCGAAAAGTATGGCTGCCCTACTTTGAACCCAAGCCCTGGTGCAGTAACAGACAAGAATGTCTGCTGATGGAGCCATGATGTTAGACATGTTTATCACTCCTAGTTATTTACTGAAAAGGAAAGAAGCTAAGTGGGAAAACATAGAACAAGTACATCCTGTCACTTTTCTTATGCTCTCTAACCCCCTCTCTATTTTGACATGACATATAGCATTCTTAAATTTTAATCTCAGTAATGCATTTTTTTTTTTTTACAATTAAAGCATCTGCTTTTATTTGAAAAGCTTTCACTTGAGTGGATCCAATTCTATTATCTTGCATAACAGACCACCAAAACATAGTAGAATAAAACAGCGGCAGTTTCTCTCTCCCAGTTCTGGGAATTGACTGGGCATAGCTAAGCAATTCTCACTCCATAGATTTCCATGAAGTTACAGACAGATGGTGTCTGGGTGCTAGGCATCCCAAGGGCTTCCTTCCTCACATGACTGGTAGTTAACTCTATCAGCTAGGACCTCAGCTGTGCCTGTCAGCCAGAATCACATGTATAAGGCCTTCACATGTGGCCTGGGCTTCCTCACAGCATGAAGCCTGGGTTCCAAGAGCAAGTGTCCCATAAAAAAGAGCCAGGAGGAAGCTGTCTCCCCTTCGTGGTCTAGTCTTGGAAGTCACATAGCATCACATCTACATAGGATGGTGATAGGAACAAGAATCCACCCAGTTTCAAGAGGAAGGGACACAGATGCCACCTCCTGCTAAGGGATAAAAGTCACACTGTAAGAAGAGCATGTGAGTTGGGAGATATTTTCAGAGCCATTTCTGGAAAATACACTATGCCCAGAGAATATCCAAAGGATGAAAAAAGAAGAAGAAGAACTTGAAAAGGCAAACATTTCTAAAATAGACTAAATGATGGGTCGCATACTTTCTTTGAGTCAGATTCACATTCTCATTCTTTCTCTATGAGTTATTTGAGATTAACATTGATTTTTTTATTGTTTAAGCAATGAAGGTCTCAAAAAAGCTACACAACATTGCATTAGCCCAAACTGTTATCCAAAAACTACATTCCCAGTGTCCTTCACTCAATTCTAGCCCTCCTTTCTCTCCTCTGAACTCCTGCCATTGTCTCCTAAATGTTAGCCTTACTTTCAGCCTTCTCTCTCTGCAGTCTGTTTTTGACGCTGAGTTTGCCTATATATCTCAAAACACAGAAAATTCAAGTCAGGAAACAGTTTACTTTAAATACCCAGATAATGAAAGCTAAAGTATTTAGTTTATTGCACAGCCAAAATAATGAGTAGAGAGGAACGTTTTACTTCCCTTTCAGAGATGCTAAACCGGAAGAGAAGTTAAACTTGACCCAACATGCTTTTTCAATAGTCTGTAACAACTTTTATCTTCACACCTAAGGAATTACCAACATAATATCCATTCAAGTTTTCCCATGCATCCAAACCATTAAATTGAATGATGTACCCAAAATCGGGAGTTGAGGAGGATACCTAGATATATTACATGAATTGTCATGTCATTGTGCTTTAAAAAAGATGTACTTAAAAGAGAGAGATATTCCTGAAGGTGGTATAGTTCACTTTGCTCAGGCAAGATCACAGAAACAACACCAATAATGTGTTAGAATCAGAACTCATTCTGAATTGCTTTAGGGAAAACTTTGATCTGACAACTAATTATAGGTTTGGCAGGAATCTGTGTAACTATTAATTTAGCTGTGCAAAATAGCATCTTTAAATTTATTAGAATTGATCCATCTCTCAGTAATTGATGTTACTTGAACAGTACTTGAAATTATTAGGGTTTAATTTTTAAAGAATAATCACCTAAAATTGTGATCATCCAAAAGCATTTTGGGCAAACTTCCCATTCCAAATTTCATATTCGAAGTCAAGTTCAAAGCTCAGAGCGACAGGTGGCTGGGAGGAATGCACAATTGGTGGGATGGTGAGGATGGTGACAAAACTCTGGAGAAATGGCTTGGAATATCACATTAAAGCAGCTGACTTAATGGCCAGGATCAAAGAAGGTTCTAGAACAGAGAGGGTGGTTAGAAAACGTGGACACCCTCATGCTGAGTGAGAAAACGTTGGCTGGAAATGCTTGGTTTGGGAACCCATAATAATTCTGCCCCAATCCTTGAGGATATATAAAAATAACTTCAAATTTTTTGTCTTACAGCCAATTGTTCTGCTCCCTAAATGCTGTCTAATTTGATTCAAATTGTTAACTGATATTATAAATTTTCCAATGCATTATTCTCACTTAATACCAGCTTGGAAAGAAAATATTTGGAAATCAAATCACAGGGTATTTTTCCCTTATTATTTCATAATAATGGAAATGTTGTCATCTAAATGTAAACACCTGGTCAAAAATCTTTCCAGTCTACCAGCCTTAATTTAAATAAATGTCTATAAAACTTATTTGTTCTTCCCATTACTGTTTTTCATATAACAACACAGTATTTTTAATTATGTTTCTGGAAAAAAATTAATATTTTGGTTATGAGCAGTATAGTGCTGAGGGAAAAAAAAGCATGGTTTAGAATTCTGAATCTACAACTCACTAGATATGTTACCTGGGATAAGTTATTTAACCTTTCTGAGTTTCAATTTTCTCATCTGCAAAATCCGGATAGAATAGCATGAAGTAGTACTTGAAATTGGTCACGATTAATATCAGATATTAGTGTGGTATCCCACCATGGATCTCATAAGAATCAAAAGCAATCATACCGTGCCCACACAATCTGGAGAGGTTTGTTCTTTCAGTGAAAAGCAGGAGTCACTGAAGTTGCTGTTGTTTTTATCCTATTCCATGAACATATACATATTCAGATATTTTGAATACCAAACATCTAACTCCTGGACTCTAATAACTCAAAATGTTATTGGAAAATGAGTAGTTCTTTGTTGTAAAGATAATCCTCCTTTTGAAGGGAGAAGGAAGAAAATTTAAATGTTAAAAAAGAAGTTTGTTTAATACATGACGACTATTATTTTTGGGCCTTCCAAAAAGGAAAAAAAAAATCAATGTTTTCAATACCGCTGGGTATTCAAGATGGACTGAAGGGCATGAACAAGTGACTGAGTCTATTTTCCTGTAAGTAACTTCTGGTTATTCTCAGGCTATTGAAGCTGACCTCTTTCTGCTTGGTACAATAACTGATGAGATCTTTACATTCATCATAATAACTGGGAGTCATGAATCAATTCAGAGTAATTTGACGAAATTCCTTTCAATAATAAGTGGATTAATTTTTCTGAGTATTTTAGGACTAGATTTCTAGAATGTATTTAGCCTGTGGCAAAGAATGGTCAGATCACAATTTGTTTGGACTAGGGCAGTTCAAGGTCTGCGGTAGGAAACATAAGGTGCCAGAGAGTGTTCCTCATCCTTCTTCCAAAAACATCCATTTGAAGTGGTATATAAGGGTAAGGAAGGACCCAAGAAGAATGTCAGGAAAAGGGAAATGGGGACAGGGAAAATGACAACTAGACAATCTTTTAAAAGGTTGGAAATTATGAATCCGTAATGGAGTGAATCTTCATTTGACTTTTACTTCGTCAAAAGATATCCCTCCATTACCTTTTCTTAACTGAGCCGGATTCTTCAAGGGTATGGCTTTTCCTCCACCCTCTCAATGCAAAGTTCTTCACTCTCTTATGCCCCATGTCCTGCAGTGTCCAAGTGTATGATGAGCACTCTGCTGGCCACCCCACTCCCATGACTGCCTTCATGTCATTTCAGCTTCATTCAACACCCTTCTCCCTCCTTTGATGTGCATGCCATTTGATTATACCAAAGCCTAGTTGTATTTGTTCTGGTCATGCTCCACCTGACTATGGGGCCACAAGGAAAGATGCACATTCTCGTGGCTCCTCACTGTGGCTTCCAGGCCTTTGCTGACTGTCTTCATTCAACAAACGCTCCTCCTTATTGGAATCTCACGCCTCCAAACTGACACCAGCTTAGCCTCATTTTTACTCTTCTAGGCTGTGTCCCTATGCTTATCAAAGATCTTAGCACCCTGGCTCACTGTTTTATTCTCTAGCTTGACTTCTTCTATCATCCAAGGAGACTTGACCATGTTTCAAGGTCTCTAGTCTCATAGCTCTTCAATCCACTCTACTGTAATAATGGTAGTAATAAATTATAAATTAATTTTTATATTGATTCTTATAGCCCAATTTTTATATTGATTATTATATCAATTATTATAGCCCAATACAAATCCTTACTAGAACTTTATAAATAGGCATTATCCTCTGTCTATAGATGAGAAAACTGAGATAAAATGGGTGTTTTTTTTCAATTTTGAGTCTGCACAGGTGCTAAGTAAGGGAGCAGAGATATACACCAAAATCTATGTGATTTCAAAAGCTGAGTGTTGACAACTAAGCTACCCCTTCTAATGATCTTTACATCGATTTGAATTTGTTTCCTCATTTCCAGGTCATTGTAGCATAAACTTGATCACTGTCTACTCTGATTCACGTTTGATATATTGAACTGTGAAATTTCTAGCTCTAACTACCAACCTTTTTCCTTCCATCTGTCACTCTGATTAAACCTCCCTTTCAAGTTCACCACAACTTTTAATTTCTTGACAACTCCATGTTTTCTCAATTTTTCCTTCAATTACCTTTCTTCCCATCTTTAATCTCACTAACAAAATAATACAACTACGTTGGCAGTTGTTTTATTTCTTTATTTGCCACAGCCGGTTTGCTGGTTTTCCAATCTCAACCTCTCACTGCACTCCAATCCCATGTGTATTAATTAAGTCAGTACACTTTTAACTAATATTTATTCAGTAGCTTCTATGCAGTTGTTAGTATGTTAGGATGAAGATATGCAATCCCAACCTCAAGGAACATGTGGTTTGGTGAAAAAAAGGTATGCAAATAGTTAAGTATGATAAGTATTGTTTAAACAGTTTGCGTTCAGCAAAATGAATGAATCAGCAAATCAATCAATCAAAATGAATTATCAGCAAAGGTATATAAAGGTTCATTTAAGTTCAGGAGGTTAAGGAACTATAACCTATATGACCTATAATATGGTCATCTGTGTGAACAATGAAATCTCCTAGAAGGCTGGCAGAAATTTGGGTATAGGAAAAAAAACGGTGCATCTTTTGTCAAAGTCCTACATTACTATATCGATGAATGAAAATGGGGCAGTCAGGAAGTACAAATATGAAATGAACAAATCTAAGCGTTACCACTGAAATACTGGTGAGAATATAATGGGAATTATCATTTTTCTCCTTCTTCTGGCAACAACACTGATTTTCCTTTGGGAATTCAACCTTCCACTACTCTGTCCAAATTTGGTCTAAATACAATGAAAAGGAGAACTTTGGTAAGATTCACCTAAAAAAGAGACCCTTTCCAACTGGACTTGAACCCCTGTAGCCATCTGGCCATCATGTGAAGACTAAGAGCAAAGCCAACACACCAAAGATGGCATACTGTGATAGAGACAACAAGTAAGTTAGAGTTCGGATGAAACTGTTTGAGCTTCAAATTAAACTGTGCTTGAAACCAGCCCTATTCCAGGCCACTTTTCAGGTACAGGAGCCATTAAATTTCTTTTTTTCAATCCTAGTGCAGCTTCAATTGCATTTTTCTGTTATCTGCAACTGAAAGAGAACTTACTGATAGACAAAGTGTAATAAAAAAGATAGATGGAGCCAGATCTAATGAACAGTATGTGTTTCTTGCACAAACAAAAAATCAAAGAAGAGGCTAATAGCATATATTATTTCAGGCAGGTTGTCTGGATTTAAATTCCAGATTTACTTATTAGCTGTGTGACTTCGGGTAAGTTACTTCACTTCTCTGTATCTTAGAGTCTTCATAGGCACATTGAGAATAATAATAGTTCTACCTCATAAATCTGTTATGAGGATTAAACAACTTAAGTTCTTAGAAGAGTCGCATTCTTAGTTGTCATATCAAGATAATCTGAGAAGGGTGAGACTGTGGAGGGGTCTGGAGAAGCGGAGATGAGGATTTTCTGCAGAAAGAGTGACACTTTATTCTTAGAAAAATCAAACAGTGGCATACGAAAGCAAAGCAGGAGAAAAAACAAAATCTCAGGCAGGCAGGTGTCAAGGTGGAGTTGGAGGGGAAATGTGGAATGAAGCTTCAAGATCAGAGAGTTATTGAGAGTAAGAGGACAGGGAAAGAAGATTTTAAGAAGGGGGGAAAGATTTTAAGAAGTGTTGGTGTGGTTTATAAGTTGATCTTTTACGTTGAAGAGAGAAAGCAGTAAAGGTTGTGTTTATTAATGTGATCCTGCTCTATGTCTGCTCTATACCATGCAAAGCCCCATCTTATAGTCGGGTTACATATTCTTTGACAACATCACTACTGTGTAAGAGAAAAGGCAAGGGCAGGGAAATAGAAACAAAGTCAAAAAAAGATGAAGGAGCGTGTAGGGTTTTCAAAGTCCTTCTCATTTCTAGTGTTAAAGGAATCCGCTGGTTTTCACAATAAGAATATCTTGCTTCGTTTTAAAGCAGGACTGTACTGCTCCCCTTGGTAGCCATGGTTAAGTTTTCCAGTCAGTTCACAGTGGCAAACAGGAGGCGTTTATGCATGCAGGTGTGTTCATGTGTGTGTGTGTGTGTGCTGAAACACTCTTCTGTGAATAATATACATATCACACGCATTAATAATTCCAAATCTCATTTCATTTTATGCCCAGGTATGAAAAAGGGAGAAAAAAATAGATCCACCGTAACCTTACCTGCTGCTGATGCATAGACATTATCAAGATTTATAAGGTAATTAAAATATTTGAGGAAAGGCTGTGCATAAAATATTTAAGGTATGTTCTGGCAGTATTTGAACATTAGCATGAACCACTCAAGTTTTTAAAATTAATGAACTACGTTCACGAGTATTCCAACCTATACATACAAAGATGCTCACTGTGGAAATATTTTGTAACAGTAAAAAACTGAAAGCAACATAACTGTTCACCAATAATGGAATGGTTACATTAATTATGGTATAACAAGTACATTTTAATGTTATTTAAATGTGTTACAAATATGAATTAATTTCATAATTAAAATGTTTTTAATGTTTTAAAATTATGCAAATACTACAATGTACTGTGCAGCTACTGAACAGAATAAGGTGAATATATATGCACTTACATGAAAAAATATCTGCAATGTAACATTTTTACATTTTAAAAAGCTACAAATCATCTATGTAGTAGAATCCCCTACTTTAAATAAATGTTTAAAATTCTACTATTATGTGTGCTGTTTGTGCATCCATAGAGAGGATTCTACAAAGACACGTACCAAACTCTTATCAGTGGTTCTCTTGGGATTGGTATTGAAGGGTATAAGCGGAGGACTGCTACTTTTTTAATATAAGGTTTTTGTATTTTATAGGATTTTAATAATTACGTATTTCTTTTCTTTAGTGTAAAACAAAATAATAAACTAGAAATAATTATATATTTAAAAGGATATTGAAATAATTGCCTTATTTTAAAACTGTGTTTTAAATCATGTGCAGAACCAATTATTCAAGATAATGTGACTTAGAATTTCATTAGCTCAATGCTTTTTTCTATGAGTAAAATAAAGTAAAATGAAACACTGATATAGATGTTATAAGGATATGTAAGATTCAGAGCAATATGATAGCACAAACCATATAACTAAGAATCCAAATTCATGCTTATTCTACCATCAGGGGCATTTTCTGGATCTTTGCTACAAACTAGAGACCCTTAGGAATTAATTGGAATAATCATATGCTACCCTATTCTTTGTCAGCCCACCACTTTCTACTTCCCATCCAATCACTGTTTGTAAAAACTAATTTTCTTTCTTGTTTTGGGTGAATAAATAAGGGCAAAAAGTTAAAATTGTGTCTATTACCAAAAAGTCAAAATAAAGTTTGCATACACTAATTCTGTAATAAGTTATAATTATTTTTAGGTTTAAAAAAACAAAGAACTTTTATGAGACCATTTTCTTCTGCTAAAGTCCAAATGATTTGTTTTTGCACTATTTATCAAATATGGTAGTAGCGATTAGTACTCTTCTAGGAATGATTATGGAATGAATCAATACTGTTAAAATCTATATTTCCATATTAAATCAGTACAAGAAATCTAAATGATTATGATAATACTATAATGAAAAAAACTAAATTTCTCTTTCTGATTACAGCTTTAGTTTTTTTTTGTCTATTAGAAGACTGCCTTTTTTCCGACTCTCACTCTTATGAGCTTAAAATTGAATATATGTGATATATAAACTGGAAATGTATAAGAATTTTATAAACAAAATGAAAATTTTCCCAATTACTTTATTCTCCTGACTCTAGAGTAAATTTACTGTTATTTGAGTCCCTTGTATTAATATATTCTGGGTATTAGTCCCTTGTTAGATAAATAGTTTGCAAATATTTTCTCCCATTCTACAGAATTTCTCTTTATTCTATTGATTGTTTCCTTTGCTGTGCAGAAGATTTTTAGTTTAATATAGTCCCACTTGTCTATATTTGTCTTTTTTGATTATGTTGCTGTGCTTTTGAGATCTTAGCCATAAAATCTTTGCCTAGACCAATGTCCTGAAGCATTTCCCCAATGTTTTCTTCTAGGAGTTTTGTACTTCCAGGTCTTACATTAGGTCTTTAATTTATCATGAATTAATTTTTGTATATGGTGAGAGATGTATGTGTAGTTTCATTCTTCTGCATGTGGATATCCAATTTTTCCAGCACTATTTATTGAAGAGGATGTCCTTTCCCCAATGTATGTTCTTGGAGTCTATGTCAAAATTCATTTGGCTGTAAATACGTGAATTTATTTCTGGGTTCTTTGTTCTGTTCTATTGTCTATGTGTCTGTTTTTATATTTATACCAATACCATTCTGTTTTGGTTACTATCACCTTGTAATGTATTTTGAGGTCAGTTAGTGTGATGCTTCTACCTTTATTCTTTGTGCTCTGAATTGCTTTGACTATTCTGGCTCTTTTTGGATTCCGTGCAAATTTTAGGATTTTTTTTCTATTTCTGTGAAAAATGATGTTGGTAATTTGATAGTGCATCGAATCTGTAGATTGCTTTGGGTAGTAAGGTCATTCTAACAATGTTAATTCTTTTGATCCATGAGCGTGGGATATTCATTTATTGTCCTCTTCAATTTCTTTCATCAGAGTTTTATAGTTTTCCTTGTAGAGGTGTTTCACCTACTTGGTTAAATTTATTTCTAAGTATTTTATTTTTTTGTAGCTATTGTAAATGGGACTGCCTTCTTGATTTCTTTCTCAGCTAGTTTATTTTTGGTGTATAGAAACTCTACTGACTCTTGCATGTTGATTTTGTATCCTATAACTTTGTTGAATTTATTTATCAAATCTAAAAGTTTTATGGTGGACTTTTTAGGTTTTTCTATATATACAATCATGTCATCTGCAAAGAGGAACAATTTGACATCCTCTTTTCCAATTTGGATGCCTTTTATTTCTTTTTCTGGCCTGATTACTCTGGCTAGGACTTCCAGTACTATGTTGAATAACAGTGGTGAAAGTGGGCATTCTTTCCTTGTTCCAGTTCTTACAGGAGAAAGTCTTTCAGTTTTTCCCCATTCAGTATGATGTTAGCTGTGAGTTTGTCATATATGGTCTTTATTTTGTTGAGGTAAGTTCCTTCCATGCCTAGTTTATTGAGAGTTTTTATAATGAAGGAATGTTCAATTTCATCAAGTGGTTTTTCAGCATCTATTCAGATGACATTTGGGTTTGACCTTCATTCTGTAGATGTGAAGTATCACATTTATTGAGTTGAGTAGGTTTAACAATCCTTGCATCCCTGGAATAAATTCCCCTTGATCAAGGTGTATTATCTTTCTGATGTGTTGTCGGATTAAGTTTGCTAGTATTTTGTTGAGGATTTTTGCATCTATGCTTATGAGGGATATTGGCCTACAGTTTTGTTGTTATTGCTGTTGTGTTCTTGTCTGGTATCAGGGTAATGCTGGCCTTGTAGAATGACTTAGAAAGAATTCCCTCCTCTTCAATGTTTTGAAATAGTTTGAGGAGAATTGGTGTTATGTCTTCTTTTTATGTTTGGTAGAATTTGGCAGTGAAGCTATCCAGTCCTAAATTTTCTTTCTTGGGAGACTTTTATTATTAATTCAATTTTATTACTCATTGTTGGTCTTTTCAGGTTTTCAGTTTCTTCCTGATTCAATTTTGGTAGGTTCAATTTGTGTCCAGGAATTTGTCCATTTCCTCTAGGATTCCTAGTTTTTTAGTGATAATTTTTCATAATAGTCTGTGATGATCTTTTGTATTTCTGTAGTATCAGTTGTAATGTCTCCTTTTTCATTTTTGATTTTATTGATTTGGGTCTTCTCTCTTTTTTTCTTAGTCTAGTTAGCAGTTTGTTGATTTTGTTTATCTTTATAAAAAAACAATTTTTCATTTTGTTGGACCCTTGTATTTTTTTAGTCTTTATTTCATTTAGTTCTACTCTGATCTTTATTACTTACTTCCTTCTACTAATCATGGGTTTGATTTCTTTTTGTTTTTCTAGTTCATTGAGGTACCTCCTTAGATTATTAATTTGAAATCTTTCTACTTTTTTGATATAGGTATTTATTGCTATAAACTTCCTTCTTAGCACTGCTTTTTCTGTATCCCATATGTGTTACTGTGCTGTGATTTTTGTTTCATGAAATATTTTTCACTTCTTCCTTAATTTCTTTATTGACCCAGTGGTTACTCAGGAACATGTTGTTTAATTTCCATGTATTTGTATGGTTTCCAAAGTTCTGCTTATTTTTTTTCTAGTTTTGTTCCATTGTGTTCTGAGAAGATATTTATAAGATTTTGATTTTTTAAAATTTATTGAGACTTGTTTTGTTTCCGTACATATGGTCTATCCTTGAGAATATTTCATGTGCTGATTAGAAAGATGTGTCTTCTGAAGCTGTCAGATAAAATGTTTTATAAATACCTGTTAGGTTCATTTGGTCTGATGTGCAGTTTAAATCCAATATTGCTTTGTTAATTGTCTGTTTAGATCACATGTCTAATGCTGACAGTGTGGTGTTCACATATCCCACTATTATCATGTTAGAGTCTGTCTCTCCCTTTAGATCTAATAATATTTGCTTTGCATAGCTGGATGCTCCAGTGTTGGGTGCATATATATTTAGAATTTTTATATCCTCTTGCTGAATCGATCCCTTTATCATTATATAGTGACCTTTGTCTCTTCTTCCTTTTTTTTACATTCAAGGTTATTATTGATATGTGAGGACTTATTTCTATCATTTTATTAATTGATTTCTGATTGTTTGTATATCCTTTTTTCCTTTCTTTCTCTCATATTGTTTGTCACTGAGGTTTGGTGGTTTTCTGTAGTGGTAACATTTGAGTCCTTTTTCTTCCTATTTTTGTGTTTGCTCTACTAGTAGATTTTATACTTTTGTGTGTTTTCATGATGGTAGATATCATCCTTTTGCTTTCAGATGTAAGACTTCCTTCAGCATTTCACGTAGGACTGGTCTATTGGTGCTTCCCAAGTGGTGAATTCCCTCTGTTTTTGTTCATCTGGGAAAGACTATTTCTCCTCATTTATGAAGGATAAGTTTGCTGGGTAATACCCTTGGCTGGCAGGGGTTTTTTTTTTTCTGTAAGGTTTCTGCTGAGATATTTGCCATTAGTCTGACGAGGTTTCCCTTATAAATGAGTAGACACCTTTCTCTTGCTGTTTTTAGAATTCTCTTTGGTTTTGACTTTTGCTTGTTTGACTTTAATGTGTTGTGGAGAAAACATTTTTAAATTTTATCTACTTGGGAATCTCTGAGCTTCCTGAATCTGGATGTCTAAATCTCTTGCTAGACTTGAGTTTTCAGCTGTTATTTCATTAAACAGATTTTCTAACCCTTTCTTTTTCTCTTCACCTTCTATGACACCAAAAATTCAAATATTTGGTCACTTTTTGATGTCCCATTAGGCTTTGCTAATTATTTTTATTCTTTATTCTTTATTTTTATGTGACTGGGTTATTTCAAAAGACCTGTGTTCAAGTTCTGAAATTTTTTTTTCGGCTTGATCTAATCTATTGTTGATGCTTTTGAATGTATTTTGTATTTCATTCTATGAATTCTTCAGTTCCAGAATTTCCGTTTGGTTCTATATGATAGCTATCTCTTTGGTAAATTTCTCATTCATATCCTGAATTGTTTTTCTGGTTTCTTTGTATTTTTGTGTGTGTCTGTGTGTGTGAGTTCTCTCTTATTTCACTGAGCTTCTTTAATATCACTATTTTGAAATCTTTTTTCAGGATTTCATAAATTTCTTTTTCATTGGAGTCTGTTGCTGGAGAATTAATTGTCGCTTTGCTGGTGTCTTATTTCCTTGCCTTTTCATGTTTCTGTGTCCTTAGGTTGAGATATGTGCATCTGGTTTAAAATCACTTATTCTAATTTTCTGAGTTTGCCTTCATAGGGGAGGACTTTTCCTGAAGAAATCTCCATAGTTTTGGCTGGGTAAGGCACTTTGACTTTGACTCTGGGTGCATTCAGTAGTGTGTTCTCTGTATGATTTCTTCAGATGTGAACAGTGTCATTAGTGTCTATGATTTCCTCAGTAGCTTAGGGTGTGGTTTTAATGGAAGCCGTGATGAAGCTTTTCTGGGAATGAGGACATCAGTTGGGCCAGTCCTTGGGCCCCAGTGGTGGCAGAAGCAGGCCTAGCATGCCAGTCCTTGGGGCCCCAGGGCAGCACATGCTGGCACTGGGCATTAGCAGTTCAGGCAGGGCAGTTCTTGAGCCTCCAGGCAGCTTGCTCAGGTGCCAGTAGTGGAAGCCATGGGTTTGGTGAGTGGGCGAGTCCTTGAGTCCTTGGGCTGTAGCATGGCATGGGCAATGGCAATAGCAATTTTAGGACAATTCTCTGGCTTTCAAGTTCATGGTGTTGGTAGTGGCTGCAATGGGTTAGATGGGCCAGTCCTTAGGCCCACAGGTGTCATGTGCAGGTGGGAGATAGCTGTGGTGGTAGTAGCAGGTTGGGTGGGCCTATCCTCAGTCTCCCATGAGGAATGCCCAGGTGCCAACAGTGGTACATGGAGCAGTGTGATCCCTAGGCCTCTGGACAGCATGCTCAGGCACTGGAGGGAGTTGGAGCCAGGCCAGGTGGGCCTGTCCTCAGGCATCCAGGTGGTGAGTGTGAATGCTGGCTGTGGTAGGCAGGGATGGGATGATCCCCAGACCCCCAGAGAATTCTCGGGTGGCAGTGGCAGCTATAAGTGGGGTAGCCTTTCCTGGGGTGCTTGTAAATGTGAAACAGACCTGCTATTAGGGGTGGGGGATTGAACCCAATTGCTTACATTTCAACCTTGGCAGCAGTGGCCAGTTTTAGCACCCAGCTGCAGGCAGGGGATGTCAATGGGGCTCCAGGTATGTGGAGATGCAGGGGCTATTGGGCCCCAAGGAAAGATGCTGTCTGGTGGGGGCTGGGCTCTCAAATTGATGCCTTGCTGTAGCTGCTTAGGACTTGGGGAGGTGTGTGTGGGACTCAGTATGAGCTCTATCTCTGAAGCAATGCCATCACAGGGTCTCCAGGAAGCTCCCTATGTTACTCTCAGAGCCCATGAGGCTCAAGGGACTTTCCCATGGCTAGGATTCCAGGAGTCTGTGGTGGGAATGTGGACTGCTGGGGGTCACTCACTTACCCTTTCCCCACACTGGGGAGCCTCTCCAGGCTCCCAGTCAATCCCAGCCAAGCAGGCTGCTTCACTTCCCTCTCCTTCCTTGACTTAGGTGTTTTCTGTCACTTCTATGTTGAATTTCAGCATTCTATCTTAGGTGATCTCTTTAAAGTGTGATTATCTACTTGCTATTTTGGTCCTTCTTTTGAAGGAGACTGAAATGATTTGGGGAGGGAGAAAAAAGAATCTAAACATTCAAACACAATAAATTTCCAGGCATCCTCTTGAGGCAAGTAGAATCTCTTCACTTCCTTCTAAGAGCAGCAGAGCACAGTGTTAAAAGTAACACTCCCTGAACTCTGGAATAATTATCCCTGGGTTCACACAGCCTAACTATGCCACTTACTATCTAAATGACCTTGTGCAAGTTCCTTAATTTTTCTGTCCATCAGGAAAGTTTCTATTTTCACATCTGTAAAATGAGAGTAAGAATAGTACCTATGTCATAGGATTGTTTTAAATTTCAAATGAGTGACTATTTAGAACAGGGACTGGCACATAGAAAGCACTATGTTTTGTTTGTTTGTTTTATTTAAAAGAAAACAAATTTTAAAAATTATTATTCATAATCTAAAGTTGTATTCACAGGCAAAGCCAGTCATTTTTAATTATACCATATTGATTCTTTTCCCCATGTGCTAGAAAAGGATCTGAAGAGCCTTTAATGTATAATAAGCCATTTCATGACTAATGTAGATTAGAACAAGCAAAACATTCTTAATATTAGTAGTTAGACCTCTAGCATTGCAATATTTTTCCTCCAGAACTCTATTCCGCTAGTGAACTTGGTGGACCTTATTTGGAAGTAAATAAGAATAGGTGAGATTTGGAAGGAACTAAAAAAACCTGCATACCACAAAATATCACCTCACCAGCTTGCTATTGTCTTATAGAGCTAGTTATTAATGGACTGGGCAAAAAAGGTACACGTGGAGTGATCAGACAGTTAAAATACCCTTCCCAGATTAGTAAAGGGGAATTTATTTGACTTATGACTTAGTAATTGGTATTACAGGATTAATACAAGATTTGGAAGTTTTGGTGGGGTCAATAATGAGAAGCAAGGTGAAAACAAACCTCAATGAAAAGAGAGAGAAGCATAAAGTGTGAGGTCAAGAGCAGAATAGAAAGATTGACTGAGAGACAAACAGAGATTGGGTGTGGATCTGAGGGAAGGGTGCCAGCACCTTCAGGAGACTCCATGGGAAGAAGTTGCAGAGCAGAACAAGAAGGAATAAGGTATCAGCAAAGATCAACTCCCGAGAGGCTTGGAGTCCAGTGAGAAGGGTAGGTGGAGCGGTTTGTTTCCCCCTCCCTTATATCTCTGACAATCTGTGGATTCCCAAGCTGCTGGAGAGACTTTCTGCCCACAGGATCCCAGAGGCTACTGCCGCCAGTGATTTAGGAGCTTCTTGTGGACAGGGAACCAGGCTCCCAGCCCTCCTGGGGTGCCTCCCATCTCTATCCCCCTGAGCTGGTATGGCAAACACCATATTGCTTCTTTACCCACCAGGCACCTTTGTCCTCCCCAGGGCTTCAACTCCTCAGGTTTTGTCTTGCTCGTTCCCACACAGGTATTTCCCAACTCAGACCCAGACATCAGGAGCCACAGAAGTCCAGTGGGTCCCAGGCAATCGGCGTGACTCCAGTGCCTGGACAATCTGGGCAGGTGGCCTCTTGGAAAGAGGACAGACATGACAAGAGTGCTAGCTTTCCTCCATTCAGACTGATTTTCTCCCCTTCCCCTCCCCCACCCACGGCTGCCAAGAGAGATAATTGAGCCATCACACCAAGGCTTCCATAGATAGTGGGGCTCACCTTTCCTCTTGGGGTCCTGAAGCAGACTGAGGGGTGCTCAGACTGTGAGCTCCTTGCCCACCAGCACTTCCTGGTGCTTGCTCTATCAGAGTGGGGCACACCCTGAGGCAGAGGGACATTGAATCTGCTTGGGCACCCCGTGAGCAACTCGGGACCAGCATGCTTCTCCCCGGCATGATTAGAGATTGATCTTTGGGGACCCAAGGACAGGGCTGCAGGTCTCGATCGTGTTGCCCAGTGGCACAGAGAGGAGATTTGTGAATTAGCCTCGGGAGGAAAGGGAACCCAAATGGGCAGACCAAGGGGGAGAGTGCAGTGTGGGTCCTAGCTGCAGCATGCTCACAGGCACCCTTCCCCCCACAGGAGCACCACACTCTGCTCAGGCAGGGATCCTGGGTACGGAACTTCTCAGTCCCTATCACAGTCGTGGGGGAGCTCAGCTGGGTTAGGGCCAGCCTGTCAGTGACACTGGGGGGAAACCAAGCAGCAGGGGAGGGCAGAGAGGAGTGAGGCCCACTCCAGACTGCCAGATTGTGGATCTCAGATGGCCCCACCTCCATAAGCAGAACTTGCTGGTTGGGTGGGGCCACTTCAGTCTCTCTCTGGTGGCTTTGCCCAGAAGTTGAGAGCAGACATTTGACCCTTGCTGAAACAGATACCTTGCCAGCTTTTGTGGATTCTGAGGGGAAGCTCACCCAACCCAGCCCCACCCAGCTGTACTCCCCCACTCACCTCTGATGTGGCAGAGAATAAGAACTCACCTGAAGTTCCAGGGCCCACCCACCCCACCAATGGTTCTCCTGAGGGGCTAGAGTCAGCCACAAGACCCCAAAACAACATTGCAACTTGTTCCTTCTGGAAAGTGCCACCTACTGATAGGGAGGTCAATTTGCATGCCTATTACAGCATTTACTGACTCAATAATACACAGTGTGGTTGATTCTCACCCACAAGCACCACCTACTGTCTCAGAGATTATATTGGGTGTGCCATTACAATTCACACTATTAAGAAGACCACAGGGTTGAGGAAAGAGAAAGGATTTAAAAGACCTCCATCCTCCCTCATCAAAGAGAGACAGGGAATTGGCCCACTCACATAGCTCACCACTCCTACAGCCTATAAACAACTAGCAACTGAAAAAACCACCACACCAAGGATATCTAAAACCAAGGCATCCATCCAGGACCTAGAACACCATCAAAGCACCCGGAGCAAAGCCAGAGGTTCTTACCCAACATATGCTCCAAACACACATGTATGAGTGAGCCAGGGGGAAAAGCCCTATCTAAACAAAAGAAAATCCAAAAATAAGAAACAACAGCTACTCCAGATGAGAAGGAATCAGCAAAAGAAATCCAGAAGTATGAAGATTCAGATCTTAACAAAAGATAATCCAAAGGTAAGAAGCAATAGCTGCTCCAGATGAGATAGAATCAGCAAGAGAACTCCAAAAGTATGAAGAATCAAAGCAAAAGGACACCCCCAAGAGGGAACACCAGCTCTCTAGCAATGGATACAAACCAAAATCAGAACACTGAAATGACAGATGATGAATTTCGAACATGGATTATAAGGAAGCTCAACAAAATACAAGCGAAAATGGAAAACCAACACAAAGAAACCACAAAAATGATTCAGGAAGTGAATAAAAAATTCACTAAAGAAATTGAATTCTTAAAAAAAAATAGAACTTCTGGAAGTGAAAAAATCATTCAAGGAAATACAAAACAGAGTGGAAAGCCATAAGAATAGACTAGACCAGGCAGAAGAAAGAATCTCAGAGCTTGAAGACAACACCTTTGAATTAAACAAGTCAGTCAAAGATAAAGAACAGAGAATTAAGAGGAAGGAACAAAGCCTACAAGAAATATGGGATTATATAACAAGGTGAAACATAAGAATTATAGTCATCCCTGAGGGTGAAGAAGAAAACACACAAGGGTTGGAAAACCTATTTGAAGGAATAATTGAGGAAAAATTCACCAGTCTTGTTAGAGATTTAGATATCCAGACACAAGAAATTCAATGAGCACCTGGGAGATTCATCCCAAAGAGGCAATCACCACAACACATAATCATCAGACTAGCCAAAGTTAATAAGGAGGAGGAACTCCTGCAAGCCGTAGGGCAAAAACATCAGGTAACTTGCAAAGGAAAACACATCAGGCTAACTGCAGATTTCTCAACTGAGACCTTACAAGCCAGAAGGGATTGGGGCCCCATCTTCAGTCTTCTTTAACAGATTAATGGCCAGGCTAGAATTTTGTATCCTAAAAAAACAAGTTTCTTATATGAAGGAGAAATGAAGACTTTTTCAGACAAGTAAACACTGATGGAATTTGTCAAGACCAGACTTGCCCTGAAAGAAGAACTCAGAAATGCACTACACATCAATCAGCACAATAGAAAACCACCAGTGTAAAATCACCCAAAAGCTAAAGCTCAGAGCCCATATAAAATAATGGCACAAGAGGTAAAACAAAGCAATAAGGTTCAACCCAACAGGATGGACAGAAATGCATCCTACCTATGAATTCTTTCAATAAACATAAACAGATTGAATTCCCCACTTGAGAGATATAGGCTCACTGAATGGATTAAAAAAAAAAATACAAGCCAAGTATCTGCTGTCTCCAGGAAACACATACAACCCAGAAGTACTAATTCAGACATAAGGTAAAGGGATGGAAAACAATATTCCATGCAAATGGAAATCAAAAAGCAGATGTAGCCGTTCTCATATTGATAACATAGACTTCAAATCAACAATAATAAAGAAAGACAAAGATGATCATTATATAATAGTAAAGGGAGCAATTAATCACGAAGACATAACTATCATACATATTTATGCACCTATCACAGGTGTGCCCAGATTCATAAAGCAAACCTTACTAGATCTAAACAAAGTGATAAACAGCAACATCATATTTGATGGGGACTTCAACATTCCACTGAGAGAACTGGACAAATCCTCCAAGCAGAGAATAAATAAACATTAGAATTAAATGAGACTTTAGAGCAAATGGGCCTAACAGACATTTATAGAATAATCTACCCAAAAACTACTGAATATACATTTATAGAATAATCTACCCAAAAACTATTGAATATACATTCTTCACCTCAGCACATGGAACATTCCCTAAGATTGATCACATCTTAGGCCACAGAATATGTGTCAACAAATTCAGAAAAATAGAAATTATACCATGTATCCTCTCAGACCATAGTGAAATAAAATTAGAAATCAACTCCAACAGAAACATTCAATTGTACATAAAGTCATGGAAATTAAACAACCTACTACTGAACGATTATTGGGTCAAGGAGGAAATTAAGGTGGAAATCAAAAGATTCCTCAAACTAAATAAGAGAGGGAATAAAAGTTATCAAAATCTGTAGGATTCAGCAAAAGCAGTCCTAAGGGGAAAATTCCTGGCCTTAAATGCCTGCATCAAAAAGAGAGAAAGATTACAAATCAACCATCTAATGTATCATGTCAAGGAACTAGAAAAGGAAGAGCAAACCAAATCCAAAACCAGCAGAAGAAAAGAAATAATGAAGGTCAAAGCAGAACTAAATGAAATTGAAAACAAAAAAATAACAGAGAAGATTAATGAAACAAAAAGTTGGTTCTTTGGAAATACAAACAAAATTGATAGACCTCTTGCTAGATTAAACAGAAATAGAAAAGAAAGAACCCATTTAAGCTCAATCAGAAATGAAAAAGGACATATTACTACTGATACCATAGAAATACAAAATATCATCTCTGAATACTATAAAAATGTCTATGCATACAAACTCAAAAACATTGAGGAAATGGACAAATTCTTGGAAACACACACCTCCCAAGGCTCAATCAGGAAGAAATAGAACTCCTGAATAGACCAATTACAAGTAACAAAATTGAAGCAGCAATAAAATATCTTCCAACAAAAAAAGGCCTTGGACCAGATGGTTTCATAGCCAAATTTTACCAGACCTACAAAAAAGAATTGGTACCCATACTGCAGAAATTATTTCATAACATCCAGAAGGAAGGAATCCTCCCCAATTCATTTTATGAAGACATTATCACCTTGATACCAAAGCCAGGAAAGGACACCACAAAAATAGAAAACTACAGACCAATATCCCTTATGAATATAGACGCAAAAATCCTCAATAAAATTCTAGTAAACCAAATTCAGCAGCACATCAAAAAATAATCCACCATGACCAAGGGGGTTTCATCCCAGGGATGCCAGAATGGCTCAACATACATAAATCCATAAATGTAATTCACCACATAAACAGAAGCAAAAACAAATATCATATGATCATCTCAGTAGATGCAGAAAAAGCATTCAACAAAATTCAAAACCCTTTCATGATAAAATCTCTTAACAAAATAGGCATAGATGGAACATGTCTCAAAATTATAAAAGCCATATACATCCACAGCCAACATCATACCAAATAGGGGAAATCTGAAAGCATCCCCCTTCAGAACTGGAACACGAAAAGGATGCCCATTCTCTCTAGTTCTATTGAACAAGTGCTGGAAATCCTAGCCAGAGCAATCAGGCAAGAGAAGGAGATTAAGGGTATGCAAATGGGGAAAGAGGAGGTCAAACTATCACTTTTTGCTGATGATATGATCTTATATCGAGAAAACCTCAAAGATCCTGCCAAAGAATCCTAGTATTGATAAGCAAATTCAACAAAGTCTAAGGCTACAAAATCTTTGTACACAAATCAGTAGCATTCCTATATACCAACAACAGTCAAGCTGAGAATCAAATCAAAGACTCAATACCTTTCACAATAGGTACAAAGAAAATAAAATACCTAAGAATATATTTAACCAAGAAGGTGAAAGATCACTACAAAGAGAACTATGAATCACTAAGGAAGGAAATAGCAGATGATGTAAACATATGGGAAAACATATCATGCTCATGGATCAGCAGAATCAACTTTGTTAAAATGCCCATACTGCCCAAAATGATTTACAGATTATATGCAATCCCTATCAAAATACCAATGTCATTTTTCACAGATCTAGAAAAATAATTCTACATTTCCTTCGGAACCAGAAAAGAGTCTGAATAGCCAAAGCAACCTTAAGCAAAAGGAACAAATCTCAAGGCATCACTTTACCAGAATTTAAGCTATACTACAAGGCTATAGTAACCAAAACAGCATGGTACTGGCACAAGAACAGAGATATAGAACAAGGGAACAGAACAGAAAACCCAGATATAAAAAGATCCACATATTACCATCTGATCTTTGACAAAGCAGACAACAATATACACTGGGTTCATTTATTGAATCCCTATTCAATAAATGATGCTCAGAAAACTGGACAGCCACATGTAGAAGATTGAAATAGGATCTGTGTCTCTCACCACTCACAAAAATTAATTCAAGATGAATAACAGACTTAAATTTAGATATGAAACCATAAGAATTCTAGAAGAAAATGTTGGAAAAACTCTTGTAGATGTTGGCCTACACAAAAAATTTATGAAGAAGACCCAAAGGGCAATCACAGCAACGGCAAAAATAAATGAATGCTACTTGATTAAATTTAAAAGCTTCTGCACAGCCAAGGAAACAATCAACAGAGCAAATAGACAACCTACAGAATGGGATAAAATATTTTCATGCTATACACATCCAATAAAGGGCCAATCACCAGAATCTACAAAGAACTCAAGCAAGTCAGCAAGAAAAAAATCAAACAACCCCATTAAAAAGTGGGCAAAAGGCATGAACAGAAGGTTTTCAAAAGAAGATACACTAATGGCCAATAAACATGAAAAAATGCTCAACATCACTAATCATAAGAGAAATGCAAATTAAAACCACAATGAGATATCTCCCAACCCCGGTGAGAATGGCTTTTATCAAAAAGTCCCAAAACAATAGATGCTGGTGTGGATGTGCAGAGAAAGGAACACTTATACACTGTTGGTGGGACTGCAAACTAGGTCAACCTCTATGGAAAATAGTATGGAGATTTCTCAAAGAACTAAAAGTAGACCTACCATTTGATTCAGCAATCCCACTACTGGGTATTTACCCAAAGGAAAAAAAGTCATTTTATCAAAAAGACACTTGCACTTGAGTGTTTATAGCAGCACAATTCACAATCACAAAGAAGTGGAATCAACCCAAGTGTCATTAATTCATGAGTGGATTAATAAAATGTGGTTTATGTATACCATGGAGTACTATACAGCCTTTTAAAAAATGAATACCTTTTGCAACAATCTGGATGGAACCAGAGACCATTCTCCTAAGCGATGTATCACAAGATTGGGGAAAAAATACCACCTGTACTCACCATTCAATTGGAACTAACTGATCAGCACTCATGTGCACAGACAGAAGTAAAACCTAACAGAAATCATGAAGAGGGAAGGGGGGAGGAAGGGATGAGTGAAATCATACCTAATGGGTACAACATACATTACTTGGGTGATGGGAACACTTATACTTTTGACTCAAGCAGTACAAAAGCAATCCATGTAACCAAAGTATTTGTTCCCCCTTAATATTCTGAAATAAAAAAAGAAGAAGAATTGACTGAGATGTCAGGATCCTGAATGGGAAGGGTGGGTGTATGACACTTCCCAACTGACAAATTATTTTTCATTGACTCATTTATCAAATAGTTATTAAATGCCTCCCCCATACCAAATATAATTTTATCTAGAACATGCTCTGGGACAAAAAAATAATACATATTTATAATACATACCAGTAATGAGATAAATGCAATCCTAGAGCCAATGCTGATTCTACTTGTATTTCCTTAATCAATACGCCACAAAAACAGTTGACTCCAAAAACCATTTGGCATAAACCAGAATCAAAAGGAGCCATAGAAAGAGATAACACTAGCACCAAATCCAGGAATATACGGAAGAAATGTAGACAGCATTCTTCTCTTAACAATTAGTTTTGAAATTCTTTGAAGAATGCATTAAATGTATTTTAAAGAAATATGTTGACAAGCAGCTTGAAATGTTGGTGAGGCCCCAAGTTACATAGTTGAGGGAGTAAGAACATAGATACTAGATTCTTCTTTTTTCTCCATTAAGCTTAGTTCAGTGACCAATACACAAAAGAGGCAAATTATTCCACTGAGTATTTGGTAAACTGATGTTGCTCAAAGCTCTCCATTCCATCAGTAGCTGAATTTCAGCAGGAAATCAAGCAAACTTATACATAGTTTTTCAAGTACTCTCTCTGGGGGAAAAGGATCTATAGTTGTATAGATTTATGTTGTGCTATTATATTTTCTTTGAAGGTATTCATTTATCTTCAAATTATTTGTCTCAGTTGGTGTCCCTATTGTGAGACTCCTAAAAAAGAGTAAATAAAGCAATTTTCTCACATGAGATTAATGATTGAATATGCCTCCTTAAAGTAGAAGTTGAGAAGCACCGTGTCATTGAGAAAGGTGATAATGAACACCTCTCTTACCATTCTTCACATTTTCAGAAGCACTCTACCCTCAGTGAGAGCAGAAGTTGGAAGATGAGTTTGGATTCAAGAAATGAAGAAATTTTTGTGTCAGATAAAACTTGACAAGGATTATTCTGGCACCTATTACATGCCAAGCACGACTTTAGAGTCTTTCAAATGCATTACTTTAATTCTCACACAAATGGTATGTGTTGCTTTCATTTCACAAAAGAAGAAGCAGGTTATAAAAATATATTCTTCAGGTGAACAAAAGTATCATGAAGCTAGAATGGTCTTCTAATTTTAAATATGTGTGTACCAAACTTTGACTCAAATGGTACAAGAGCAATTTATGTAACCAAAACATTTGTATCCCTGTAATATTCTGAAATTTTTAAAAAAAGTCTCCCACCAAGGAGAAGCCCAAGACCTGATAGCTTCAGTGCTGAATTCTATCAAGCATTCAAAGAGGAACTAATACCAATCCCACTTAAACTATTTCAAAAAATCTAAATGGAGGGAATAATCCCAAACTTTGCCTATGTATCACCCTGGTACCAAAACCAGACAAAGACACCACAAAAAAACTACAGTTCAATATCTCTGATGAACATAGATGAAAAAATCCTCAACAAAATATGAGCAAACCAAATTCAACAACACATTAAAGAGCTCATTCACCATGATTAATGGGATTCATCCCAGGGATGCTAGGAAGGTTCAACATACCAAATCAATCAATGTGATACATCATATCAATAGAACAACAGACAAAAACCATATGATCATTTCAGTTGATGCTGGAAAAGCATTTGAAAAAATTTAACATCCTTTCATGATAAAATCTCTGTAAAAATTGTGTATAGAAGGAACTTACCTCAACATGATAAAAGCCATATATGACAGACCCATAGCTAGTATCACACTGAATGGGGAAAAATTGAAAGCCTTTCCTCTAAGATCTGGAAAAAGACAAGGATGCCCATTCTCACCACTATTATTCAACATAGTTCTGGAAGTTCTAGCTAGAGCAATCAGACAAGAGAAATATATAGAGGGCATCCAAATTGGAAAAGAAGTCAAATTATCCTTGTTTGCAGACGGCATGATCTTGTACTGGAGAAACCTAAAGACTCCACCAAAAAAAAAAAAAAACTATTAAAAGTGATAAACAAATTCAGTAAAGTTGCAGGATACAAAATCAACATACAAAAATCAGTAGCATTTCTCTATATCAGTATACAATCTGAAGAAGAAACCAAGAAAGTAATCCCATTTACAATAGCTAAATAAAATACCTAGGAATAAACTTAACCAAATATGTGAAAGATCTCTATAGTAAAAACTATAAAACATTGATGAAAGAAACTGAAGAGGACACAAAAAATGGAAAGATATTCCATGCTCATGGATTGGAGGAATTAATATTGTTAAAATGTCCATACTACTCAAAGTAATCTACAGATTCAATGCAATCCCCATCAAAATACCAATGGCATTCTTCACAGAAATAGAAAAAAGTAATCCTGAAATTTATGTGTAACCAGAAAAAATCCAGCAGGGCCAAAGTCATCCTGAGCAAAAAGAAAAAAGCAGGAGGAATCACTTTACCTGACTTCAAATTATACTACAGAACTGTAGTAACCAAAACAGCATGGTTCTGGCATAAAAACACATGCATAGACCAATGGAACAAAAAAGAGAAACCAGAAATAAATCCACACATCTACAGTGAACTTATCTTCAACAAAGTTGCCCAGAACACATAGTGGGGAAAGGACAGTCTCTTCTATAAATGGTGCTAGGAACACTGCATATCCATATGCAGAAGAATGAGACTAGACCCTTATCTCTCACCCTATACAACAATCAATCAAAATGGATTAAAGACTTAAATCTAAGACCTGAAACTATGAAACACCTAAAAGAAAACATTGGGAAAATGTTTCAGAATATTGGTCTGGGTAAGGACTTCTTGAATAATACCCCCAAAGCACTGGCAACCAAAGCAAAATTGGACAAAGGGGATCACATTAAGCTAAAAAGCTTCTGCACAGCAAAGCAAACAATCAACCAAGTGAAGAGACAACCCACAGAATGGGAGAAAATATTTGCAAAGTATTAATCCCATCTGACAAGGGATTGATAACTAGAATATTTAAGGAGCTCTAACAACTCAGTACGAAAAAATCAAATAATCCAATTTAAAAATGGGCAAAGCATATGTAGAAGACTGAAAGTGGACCCACACCTCTCACCTCTCACAAAAATCAATTCACAATGGATAACAGATCTAAACCTAAGACATGAAACCATAAGAATTCTCGAAGAAAACGTTGGAAAAACTCTTATGGACATTGGCCTAGGCAAAGAATTTATGAAGAAGACCCCCAAAGCAATCACAGCAGCAACAAAAATAAATACATGGGACCTGATCAAATTGAAAAGCTTCTGCACAGCCAAGGAAACTATCACTAGAGTGAACAGACAACCTACAGAATGGGAGAAAATATTTGCATGCTACACCTCTGATAAAGGGCTGATAACCAGAATCTATACAGAACTTAGGAAAATCAACAAGAAAAAATCAAACAACCCTATTAAAAAATGGGCAAAGGACATGAACAAAAACTTTTCCAAAGAAGACAGAATGATGGCCAGCAAACATATAAAAAAGTGCTCAACTTCTCTAATCATCAGGGAAATTGCAAATCAAAACCACAATGAGATATCACTTAACTCCAGTGAGATTGGCTCATATCAAAAAATCCCCAAATAACAAATGTTGGCGGGGATGTGGACAGATAGGAACACTCATACACTGCTGGTGGGACTGCAAATTAGTACAACCTCTATGGAAAGTAATATGGAGATACCTCAAAGAATTAAAAGTAGAATTACCATTTGACCCAGCAATCCCACTACTGGGTATTTATCCAAAAGAAAAAAAGACATTATATAATAAAGACATCTGCTCTCGAATGTTCATAGCCGCACAATTCACAATTGCAAAGTTGTGGAAACAACCCAGGTGCCCAACAATACACGAGTGGATCAATAAAATGTGGTATATGTATACCATGGAGTATTACTCAGCAATAAGGAACAACAGTGAATTAACACATCTGGTATTATCCTGGTTGGAGCTAGAACCCATTCTTCGAAGCGAAGTGTCACAGGATTGGAAAAACAAGCACCACTAGTACTCACCATCAAACTGGTACTAACTGATGAACACTTACATCACACAGGGCAGTAACATTCATCTGAGGGCGGGCGGGCGGGAGGGGGGTGGAAGGGATGGGAAAAACTCTCACTGAATGGATGTGGGGAGCACAGTTTGGGAGACGACCACGATTGTGGCTCTGACACGGGCAGAACAGGGGCAATGTGTATGGCCAAAGTGTTGTACCCCCATGATATTCTGAAATTTAAAAAATAAATTAAAAAAAAAAAAGAAACCAAAAAAATAAAAATAAAAAAATAAAAATGGGCAAAGCATCTGAATAGACATTTCTCAAAAGAAGACATGCAAATTGCCAATAGGTATATGAAAAAATGCTGAACATTACGAGTCATCAGAGAAACGTAAATCAAAACTACAATGGGATGGATATCTCTCACCCCAGTTAAAATGGCTCTTATCAAAAAAACAGGCACTAACAAATACTTGCAAGAATGTGGAGAAACGGGAACCCCCATACACTGTTGGTGGGAATGTAAATTAGTGCCACCACTATGGAGAACACTGTGGAGGTTCCTCAAAAAAACTAAAAATAGAACTACCATATGACCCAGCAATCTCACTTTTAGGTATATATCCAAAAGAAGGGAATTCAGTATATGAAAAAGATATCTGCACCCCTATGTTTACTGCACCACTATTCATAATAGCCAAGATGTAGAATCAACCTAAGTATCTATCAACCAAAGAATGGATAAAGAAATTGTAGTACATGTACACAGTGGAATATTATATAGCCATAAAAAAGTGAAATCCTACCATTTGCAATAACATGGATGGAAGTAGAGAATGTTATGTTAAGTGAGATAAGCCAAATCTCACATGTTCTCACTCATATGTGGGAGCTAAATACTAAAAACAATTGATCTCATGGAGACAGAGGAGAATGATGGTTACCAGAGGCTGGGAAGGGTAGCAGGGAGGAGGAGATAAAGTGGGAATGGTTAATGAATGCAAAAATGTAGTTAGATATATAGAATGAACAATATGTGATAGCACAACAAAATGACTATAATCAGCAATAAGTTAGGGTGTACTTTAAAATAACTAAAAGAATGGAATTAGAATGTTCCTAACACAAAGAAATGCTAAATGCCTGAGGGGATGGATGTACCATTACCCTGATTTGATTAATTCACATTGTATGCCTGTATCAAACATCACATGTATCCTATAAATATATACAACTATTATGTGCCCATAGTAATTAAAAATAATTATGTTTAAAAAAAATGAACCAAAGGGGGAAGAAAAGAACAAAGCTGGAGACATCACACTACCTTATAGAAACAAAAACAGCATGGTATTGGTATAAAAATAGACACGTAGACCAATGGAACAAAATGAAGAACCCAGAATAAAATCCACATGTTTACAGCCAGCTGACTTTTGACAAAAGTACCAAGAATATACATGGGGGATAGAACACCTGCTTCAGTAAATGCTGATGGGAGAACTAGATATCCATATGCAGAGGAATGAAACTAGACCCCTATGTCTCTCCATATACAAAAATCAACCCTCAGTGGATTAAAGACTTTAAACGTAAGAGCCAAAACTATAAAATTACTAGAAGAAAACAGAGGGGAAATGCTATGGGGCATTATTCTAGGCAATGATTTTATAGATAAGACTTCATATGCACAAACAACAACAACAAAAAAAATGACAAATGGGACTGTATTAAACTAATAACCTTCCCCACAGAAAAGGAAACAATCAGCAGAGTGAAGGGACAACTTGCAGAATCAGAAGTATTCACAAACTATTCATCCAACAAGGGATAATATCCAGAATAAACAAGGAACTCAATCAAACAACTCCAAGGTAAAGAAACCAAATAATCCCATTAAAAAGTAGGCAAATGACATGAATAGACATTTCTCAAAAGAAGACATACAAATGGCAAACTGGTACATGACAAGATGCTCAATATCACTAATCATCAGGGAAACGCAAATCACCATGAGATAGCATGTCAGCCCTGTTAGAATGGATATTGTCAAAAACATAAAAAATAACAAATGATGGAAAGGATGTGGAGAAAAGGGAATTCTTACACTGTGCAAATGTAAATTAGTACAGCCATTATGAAAAACAGTATGGAGATTTCTTAAAAGACTAAAAGTGAAATTACCATGTGATCCAGCTATCTCACTACTGGCTATTTATCCAAAGCAAAGGAAATCAGTATATCAAAGGGATACCTGAACCCTCATGTTTATTGCAGCACTATCCACAATAGCCAAGATATGGAATCAACCTAAGTGTCCATCAATGGATGAATAGATAAAGAAAATGGAGTATATATACACAATGCAATGGAATACTATTCAACCATAAAAAACTAGTGAAATCCTGTTGTTTGCAGAAACATGGATGTCACCATGGTAAGTGAAACAAGCCAGGCACAGAAAAACAAATATCTCATGTTCTCACTCATATGCAAGAGCTAAAATAGTTGATCCTATGGAGGTAGAGAATAGAATGATAGTTACTAGAGGTTTGGAAGGAAGAGGGGATGAAGAGAAGTTGGTTAATGGGTACGAACATATGGTTATGTACAAGGAATAAGTTCTAGTGTTTGATAGCACAGTAAGGTGACTATAATTAACAATAATTTAAAAGAGTGGAAATGTTCCCAACACAAGAAATGATAAATGTTTGAGGTGATGAATATACTAAACACACAGATTTGATCATTATACATTGTGTGCATGTATCAAGATGTCACATAGACCCCATAAACATGTATAATTATAATGTATCAATAAAAAATTTTTTAAAATAGTGGAGGTGGAAACTCCAACAGAAAGTGGGATTTGAAATAAATGTACAAACTGGATACAAGGTGAATAGATGGAAAGAAATAACAAAGAATATCATTTAAGAAAAGGAAAGGCCTAGAAAAAGAAATGTGTACATTGTATTTATCTTAATGATAGTAAGGAAATAGGACTGCCTAGAGTACAGAATATTTGTTGGAGGGTAGACCCATATAATGATAAAAAGGTAGGATAGGACCAGATCATGAAAATACTTAAAAGCCCAAGAGAAGAGTTTAGAAAAGATACCAGAAAAAAATGAACTAATGTCCACTAACATTTTTAGTAGAAACTGGTCATGGTTGGGGAGGGGGAGAGAGAAGCCATGATTTAGGCAAACCAACGAGCTGATGGATAGAATAATGAGTAATTTGGTATTTGGTATGAAATCTACTCTCTTTCGAACTCATTTGAAGTTGAAGATACCCATCTCTCAGTCATGGTAACTTGTTTTTGTGCATGCACCTGCGTGTATTTATGTTATTTATGCCAGGAACAGTGTGCTCTAAGCATTTACATGATTATCTTATTTAATTCTCACAATGGCACTATGGTAACAGGCAGATATTATCATCCTGATATCACAAATGAATAAAGGTTCAGTAACTTACCCCAAGACTTCTTACCTTGTAAGAAGTAGACTCACAATTTTAACCTACAGATTCTAACTCCAGAGGCTAAGTTCTTAATTGCTAACATGGAGAAAGCTTTCCATTAGGACAGTTCATCATAACATCCTCTCTAATTCTATCTTACTTTCTTCCCTCATCTTAGGTTATTTTAAATATATAGGAATAAAAGGGTAAAAATGAAACATACTATAAATGTTCTAGTATATACCACTTTTATTAAGCAGTATTTTGTCAATAAATTTAGCAATATATATTCTTTCATGAGTTTAGCATAAAGATAATAATGAATCTACTTGTCTTTATTTAATTCTCTTATTCTAATGTATTAATATTTAGAGCTGTTTAATGGAACATGTATCTAAATTACCAAGCATTATTGTCTATTTCCACTGACAAGAATATTGAACTTTGATGTTTATTTTTCTTTTATCACAGTAGCCTACTTAGAAATCAGATTTTCATTTGAAAAAGTAAAAAAAATCCATATTCCCAGCACCAAACTCCAACAAATACCATTTCTGTAGTAGGCATACAAGTTTTCAGATGCCTTGAGTTAACAACCTTTCACAATAAAGTTTTTAAATTTTTTATTTTTAACTATTATAGATACATAGTTGTACATATATTGTGAGGTACATTTGATATTTTGATACAAGTATACAATGTGTAATTCTCAAATCAGGGTAATTGGAATATCTATCACCTCAAGCATATTTCATTTCTTTGTGTTAGGAACATTTCAATTCCACTTTTTTAGTTATTTTGAAAGATACAATAAATTATTGTTAACTATACTTGCCCTATTGTGCTACCGAACACTAGATCTTATTCTTTCTAGCTAAGTGTATTTTTTTGCTTTTTCAAATGTTATCTAATTTTATATGTCTTTTGACAGTGGCATTGTGATATTGGAAGCAGGACTCTATACTCTCAGCAGGAAAACATGTCAATGCTCCAAGGTTATGCTTTGTCATTCCAGAGTGAAGCATTCTTTGGTGGCTGGGATCACAATTTATTCATTTTCATATTCCCAAAACTTGCACAATTATGCACAAAGGAGGTATTCAATAATTATAAATTATAAATTAATAAATAAGTGAATAAATTAATTAAATATTTTAAGAAAAAAAGAAATCAGACTTTCAGAAACCCTTTTTGAACTCAATATTAATGACAAATTTATGTATTCAAATACTGCATAAGCTCAACAGGAAAATGTTAGCACTGCCTCTATTTATTCCTCCATCTGCCAGCATGATTCATAACTCACCTCTTTCCCTTACTTCATTGCTGAAATCTACACCAATAAGACATACTTGTGTTTATATAACACAACACATACTTTGTGATTATATAAACCCTTCTTTTCTGCCTAGTCATTTCAGAGTTAGAACCATACGCACTATGTATAAGATATCCCCCACCAATTAATCATCCATGAAAATTACTCTGTATCCAACTATATCTCTAATTTAGGGATTCTCAACCAGGGGCGATTCTGCCCCCTAAAGGGGTAGTTGGTAATGTCTTAAGACAGTTCAGTTATCACAACTATGGAGTGCTACTGGCATCTAGTGGGTGAAGGCCAACTATGCTGCTAAACCTCCTACGATACACAGGACAGCCTCCACAACAAGAATGATTCAACCCAAAATGTCAATAGTGCTGAAGTTGAGAAGCCTCACACCTAGTTCCTACACCCTACTAGTCACAGAAAATTGTTTTACATATAAGAAATATTCAGTCTGGAATAGTCTTATCACCTGTTCTTTTACTTTCCATATTCCATCATTTTTAAGGCACAATTTTTTCAGATTTGAGGATCCTTAAAATTGGTATCTTATAATCAATGGTTTCTCACACATCACTATCAGCCAAGTTGCAATCGTGATGTAGTTATTATTGACCATGTACCCACAAATGTGGTTGTTATTCCTGGCAATATGACTGAGTAACTGCAACCCCTCCATGTTTCAGTCCATAAACCACTTAAGGACCATTTAAGGAAGACATCTAAGTCCTGATTAGCATCTAAAAACCTTCCTTTGGCACTTTCTGATAAGATCAAGAAATCTTCACCATCAGTATTTTCAGAAGCAGTCTGAAAGAAAATCTGAACTATTAATAACGATAGTGGAGTACTCTTTTAAAAAATGTTTATATCACAAAAAAGTCTTGATGGAATAGTATTGTGTGAGAGACTCAGATCTCAATGATTTTTGAGAAAAAATTTATACAAATGAACTGTAAATACGAAGAGCTTTTAGGAATGCCTTCGGCAATTATTCCCTTACCTTTTTCTCTTTATCTACAAAAGTGATATATAATAAAATCTATGTTTCAATAAGTTTAAAAGATTTCTTAAGTATAAAATAAACTTCTATTTGAAAAAGCATTTATTTGTAGTTTTTTACTTAGTGCAATGTAAAATATTGGCATATCTTACAGATGATAGCATCTTAGACTTGATGAAATGTGGTATTTTGAGCCACAATCCTTCTCAGTAACTAGAATAGATGTGCTCACCAAATCCAATGTACTACTCAATGGCCAATGTCAGAAAATCTAAGAGGAAATTTGCTCCTAACATCTATTAAAATGAGTTACCAAAAATATCAATTACCATATTTACAGAAAGTGACACTAAGAATATTATATTTGTCATGAGATTTCAGTTTAGAACTACTTGCCTTTATACATGTTTTCAATATTCTTCTCTCTTTGCTTGGTTAACTACTACTCGTCCTTCATATTTCAGCTTTGATGACATCTCTGCTACCTATACCGATTCCCTAGACCTGAGCTAGGTGCTATCTTATGCTCACCCACAGCTCCTTGGGAATGAATACTCTTATTATTTTGTACTGTAATTACCTGTTTCCTTGACTGAAGTCCTTGAAGGGATTTAGTTTTGATCACTGCTGTTGTGCCAGCGCCTACTGTTGTGTCTGGAATAAACACTAGGTGCTCAAAATTTATTTGTTTAACTGAATACACCATGGTCTTTTATTGGAAACTTGAAAAAATGCATTCCATACTATTAGCAAAATAATTACATTCATTACATCAACAAATATTTACTAAACAACAAAAAAAGGCAGAAGTAGCCCAGTCGCGTGATGGCTTTATGCCAATTCTGTTATTCAGAATTGCATAGAAACCGCATAGAAACCACTGGGGCATCTCTTTGGGTGGATTATTTATTCTGAAGTTTGTCTCACCCATTAAATAAACTTCTCACCTTAATAAAGCACTACTGATTTTGTTACCTGACCCTGAGGATCATGTTGTGCGGACACTGTTGCTCTGCCCTAAGCATAGAGCCATTGACAACATATGATATTAAATATAATACAAATAAAAATGCTTAGGGAATGAGTGAATTATTGGGTGTAGCCCAACATATGAGGCCTAAGTCAATCCTATTCCATTCTTGATTAATACTACCAATTAGAAGGAAGCCTGATGAAAGGTATTGTTCATTGTGCCACTGCTCATATTGTTCCTTCAATCTGGAATGTGCCTTCTACCTCTGAGTCCCTTTCTCCCTCCACTGTAGTCAGAAGCAATCAATTTTACTTGGTGATCCTTCTGTCCTTTGGATAGTGAAACAAGCCCTGAAGTTTGAGTCAGAATGCCTGGCACTGTAGCTTTCAAAATATGAGTTTTGGAATCAGACAGCCCTCAGTTTGTGACAGGTCAGTCAATCTTACATTTCTAATGCACAAAATAGGGATGACAATATCTACCCTTCAGGAGTTTTGTAAGAATTAGGATTGTATGTATAAAGAATTTATTATGATGCCTAGCACATAGCAAATGCTAAATAAATAATATGATTTTTAAATTTATAAACTTACACGTATAATATATACTCAAGCATTTGATGAAATAACTTCAAACTCTTAACATTCTCTCAAGGAACTTTCCACGGTTGGATTTGCATGATGGTTATTTGTGCCTGTGTCTATTCTCACACTAGAACGTGTATTCCTTGAGATTAGAGCTACAATCATATTATTTTTTATACCCAGTATCTGACGCTATGTGTCTGAAAAGGTAGATAATAAATACGTTGAGAATGTGAGGAACTGAGTCAGTCTCTGAGATGCTTCACCCTCTAACAAGCCTATGTGTCCTTCTGTCTAGAATGTTTTATAATAGATATTACAGTGCCATTGTCTATTCTTCTTCCTCGTAACTTATTAAAAGTCTCATGAGGGCGGAGGGGCGGGGGGGGAAAACCGGAACTACTTCTAAGCAGCATCTCATTGACAGGGACTGTGGGTCACATCTGAATTTAATGGATTCCAGCAATCTGAATATAATAGATCCTCATTAAATGTTATTTGTTGCCTGGGTCCATCTCTTCTCAGTTAAGGCTATCATTTTGTTTCTTTTTCTGGTAAGTCACGCATTCAACACTTCAGATTATAGCGTATTATTGGGGCAGTGCACCTCTGGGAACAAAGTCAGCTGGTTAATGTGCTAGTTTTTGTGGGGAGTGTCATTTAAGTAGCTTGCTAAAGTGTTCTTGAGTTTACACTTTAATTACTAAGTTGCTTTGGGCACACATGCATGCACACAAATACACAATCAAAGCAAGAAGCTATTGTGTTTTCTCCACTTGATGTTATAATGTCAAGTTGATGATTTTCTACTTTTAAATTGTTTGGGATTACTATGTCAATCTTTGTGGACCTTTGTGGTAAATGATTAAAATATTAATACTCAGGGATGTGTAAGAAAACACAATGAATTACCCAGGCACAATATGGCATTGCATTTTTAAAAATTGTACCTTAATTTTGTTTTATTTTTTAGATAGTACGCTCACTATTGTGGGGTCTTTTTATTTCAATAGATTTAGAGAGTACAAGTGTTTTTTGTTACATGGGTGAATTGTATAATGTTGAAATCAGGGCTTTTAGTATACCTGTCACCAGAATAATGAAGATTGTATCCAACAGGTAGATTTTTATCCCTCACACCCCTTCCAGCCTCCCCCCTTCTTAGTTTTCAATGGCATTGCATTTTATAAAGCACAGTTTACCGAGAAAATTTGAAATGAAAAATCTTAAGTGAGTAAGGAGTGCCACAGTGTGGTTATAATAGCTAATTTATTTCAGGTCGCATGCTTTTAACAATCTACAATCTAAGCTAAGGCTTCCATAACCTAAAAGATTCCCTTCTCTCCCAATAATCAATAATCCTGGCTTCACAGGTCTACAGGATCCATTATACTGTACACATATATTTTCAAGAGATCACATTAATACCTCATAAAGTACCTCACAGCAATCATGTCAAATAGCAGAGACAGATACTAATATCATTTTTCAAACAAGGAAAAATTAAACTCAAAAATTTGGATGCTAATATTTATAAGACACTTAGATGACAGAAATGAAACTAAACCCTTCAGCTTCTGGTTCCTTGTTGGTACATCTTGGTGGATATAAGAATATGTGTGATTAGGGGATAGGAGACCAGAGCTGCAATGTAAGCTCTGTCACATGACTAGTTGTATGCTGTTAAGCAAGTCACTTAAATCCATGAGTTTCTAGTTCCTTTTTTATAAAATGAGGAAGGAAATGATATTTTCCTTTGCTGCCTTTGGAGACTATTGTATCAATCAAATAATACATAACACATGCAAGAGCTTTTTATAGACTGTGAAGTACTATAAATGTTAGTGTTTCTATTATTAATATTTCCTTGCTACCATCACAATATTAAATGCTTCCATAATATAGTAAGGCTTACTAATAGTCAAAAAAATCCAATAAACACTGTAACTATAACCTAAGATAAAATGCCTACTTATATTATTCATTCAAAATTAAGATTTTTATGTCTACTGAAAAGTACACAATCATCAAATTCTTATGGTATGTACTCACTTAAGGATGCAAAAATAACTTATATTTTTGGCCTAGTGATTTATAGTAATTTCTGATATTGGTAGAACTTCAAAAAAAACCTAAACGTTGTATAAAAATGAAATCAAGATAGCTCACTTTTCACAGAAACTAATATTACAACAAGCTTAGATTAGTTTGCTTTTTTAAATTGGCTAGAAGAGAAGAAACCTACCTCCTTGAGAAGCAGGTGACATTAATTTCATAAAAGGTTCCTAAAAGTATCTTCAAGGGGTATATTTCCACATACTGTTCAGACCCTCTTCAAATTCCATAACTCAGAGTATGTGGTTTTATTTATCATTGGTTATTAATCATGAAATTGTTTCTAGAAAGTTCTGAAATAAGATTATTTATCTTCATCTTTTTATATTACATTATTGTCATAAAATTATCCTAATGACTTTAAAGAGATTTTCCACATTCACAAAAAATGTAATTAACACAGGAAGATTTTTTTTTTACTTCAGAATATTACTGGGGTACAAACATTTTGGGTGCATGAATTACTTTTATAGGGTTTGAGTCAAAGCTATAAGTGTGTCCCTCACCCAGATAGTGTGCATTGTACCTGCTAGGTGTGAATTTACCCATCCCCTTCTCCCCCTTCCCACCTGCTTGATTTCTGTTGAATTTCACTGCCATATATACACATGAGTATTGATCATTTAGTTCCAATTTAATAGTGAATACATGTAGTGTTTGTTTTTCCATTCTTGCGATACTTCACTTAGGAGAATGGTCTCCAGTTCCATCCAGGCTGTTACAAAAGGTATTAGTTCACTATTTTTTTTATGGCTGAGTAATACTCCATGGTATACATATACTGTATTTTATTAATCCTGTATTGATGGGCGCTTGGGTTGTTTCCACATCTTCGTGATTGTGAATTGTACTGCTATAAATATTCCTGCTGCAAACACTTGTGCTGAAAGTGCCTTTTTTACAAAATGTCTTTTTTTCCTTTGGATAAATATACAGTAGTGGGATTGCTGGATCAAATGGTAGGTCTACTTTTAGTTCTTTGTGGAATCTCCATACTATTTTCCATAGAGGTTGCACTAGTGTACAGTCCCACCAACAGTGTATAAGTGTTCCTTTCTCTCCAGATCCACACCAGCATCTGTTGTTTTGGGACTTTTTGATAAAAGCCATTCTCACTGGAGTTAGTTGATATCATTGTGGTTTTGATTTGCATTTCCCTGATGATTAGAGATGTTGAGCATTTTTTCATATGTTTATTGGCCATTAGTCTATCTTCTTTTGAAAAGCTTCTGTTCATGTCTTTTGCCCAATTTTTAATGGGGTTTTTTTATTTTTTTCTTGTGGATTTGCTTGAGTTCTTTGTAGATTCTGGTTATTAGCCCTTTATCAGATGTATAACATGCAAATATTTTCTCTCATTCTATAGGTTGTCTATTTGCTCTGTTGATTGTTTCCTTGGCTGTGCAGAAGCTTTTTAATTTAATCAAATCCCATTTATTTATTTTTGTTGTTGCTGTGATTGCCCTTGGGTCTTCATAAATTCTTTGCCTAGGCTGATATCTATAAGAGTTTTCCCAACATTTTCTTCTAGAATTCTTACGGTTTCATGTCTTAGATTTAAGTCCGTTACCCACCTTGAATTAATTTTTGTGAGTGGTGAGAGATGTGGATCCTGTTTCATTCTTCTGCATGTGGCTATCCAGTTTTCCCAGCACCAACTCTGTCTTTAAGTTTTATCCAGCAGTTGCATCTGGGTGGGTGCAGACACCATTGGAAAGGTGTGGAAAAGATGAAAAAGATAATTTTATTTATTTAATGAGTTTTTGGCCAGTCAAACAACATCTTGGTCCAATGGGCAGCAATGTTTACACATATTCAGGTAAGTTTAGAGTTCATTCGACAAACAACCATTTATGTAACCTGTATGAAACAGGTACTTCTGCCAGACTAAAGACCCAGTCCCTGTGCTCAGAAGTTCCCAGCAAGGTTGAGCGACAAGTAAATAAGCTATTGGACAATGGGACAGTGCTATAATGGATGTATGCATAGCAGATACAGAGGTGCAAGAAAGAACCGCGGAGGAAAGATTGGCCTTCCCTGCCGTTAGGATGAAGACACGGTGAAAGACTAACACCTGGAAAACAGGATTTTGAATAAAGTCCTGGCCCAAGAATACCATGTAAAGGCATGGTTGAGAAAATGTTAGAAATTGGGAAGTGATTCTCTTTAGTGTGTTTGGTAGATAATTCACTTCAAGGTTTTCATGATGTCATTCTCATTACTGCATTTCATTCTTGAGTATCTTTAAAATGTTTTGCAGCAGAAAATAAAAAAAGAACAGTTGAATTGCTTTTTCATAATAGGCATTTCATCATTGTGATCCAATTATATAATATTATACATTTATTCCTAAGTGTGAGACATGTCTTGAAGCTATCCCATTGGAGAAATAGGACTACACTTACATTAGAAGATGAACTGAAGTGTGGATGTAAAACAATTTTTGGAAGGATGCTCCCATCTAGTGGTTAAATTCAGGAATTTACTTACATGCGCTCATATTTCTTAAGAACGTGTGTTAATGAGTGCTATACATTGAATAAATATTTTCCTATTCACTAATAATTAATAATGTTTTACTTACTTTTAGTTATTGGGGGCTCTAACAAATTGGTTTTACCTCTGACCTCTTGATTCTCAAGGAGATAATTTCCCTAAAGAAAAATGACATCCCCAAATGAGGGCCTCGTATTTGTTAAAACTTTCATACACTTTATCTCATTCAATATTCACAACTATCATATAAGAAAATAAAAACATTTAATATTATCCACATTTTGTAAATGAAGAAACAGAAGTATAACAGTGTAAGTAATTCACCTAAGGCCATGATGCAAAGAATCAACTTGTCAGAATGACTTCAGTTCTAGTGTTCTTTTCTCTTGATGCATTAGAGACAATTATTTTATCATTTACTCTTGATAAAGTTATTAGTCATTTATGTGATGTGAATAACATCTATTTTGTAAGTTTGGAATTTATAATGTATAAGGTCTTCGTAATGCTGATGCATCCATCCTGACAGGCTACCTAATGCTGACATAACAATTCTTCAATCTCTGTCTTAACACAATGACAGTTTATTTCTCACTTTGGTTCATCAATAACTCCCATCACCTAATTGCTTTTTGCTGGTCTAGCTGGACGAGAATGGAAAATAAAAGGTAGCGAATTAAAGGTTTAGGGAGAATTACTCTCTGCCACGGAGGCATAGTCTTTTTTTTTCATATATTAATAGGTATATAAGGAAGGTTTTTGGATCATACAGGTTTGCAAAGTATTACTGTGCTTTTGCTTTTATTTGTGTTTTTTTCTGGAAAGGACCTCAAGATCACAGAATTGTATAAATCTTAATCCTAGGTTCATGGCACGCTTATTCATGGTTGATGTGTGGCCTTCTAGGCATGTGTGCATGTCTGTGTATGTGTATCTTATTAATAATAATGTACCAAGCACCTGTGGACTTAACAGCCAATATGAACGCTCAAATTTTGGCAATAAATTATATACAGCTGTGTGGTCCCCATCCCATGCATTTGTTTCCCCTTCCCAAGGTAACCACCTTCCTAAGTATAGTGTGCATGTTCTTTCACTCTCCTTTTAATGTGGTTTTATCTGATAATCTACCTATCCACATTGCCTAAAGGCACATATTTTTATTTTAGCTATTTGTTTATCATAATATTATGTTAAGATTCCTTCATTTTGCTGCATGTCATAGTAGTTAATTTATTAAGTGTCACATTATAGTCTTTTGTGTGACTATAACAGTTTATTCATCTACTCTCCTTGAGCATATGCATTTGGGATTTTCCCCAATTTTTGCTATTGTAAACAATGTTCAACAAGCTCCCCATTTACCCTTGGGGATTCATCTCCCAGTAATTCTTTCCTTGTGGTCAAACTTACATCACTGGTCTCTTAAAACTACCATTCTATTTCCTGATCCCGCATATTGCTTATTTTATTCTCTTTGTCAGTGTGCCTCTGCACTTCTTTCTGCACACGTAATTCTACACATTATCTAAAGCCAGCATGAAATGTTACTTTCTCTGTGAAATTTTCCATTACCACTGTAATTTATAGGATTCCTTCTTGTTTCTGAATGTTTAAAATGTGTTTTATCCTGAACCATGTTTTGGTAAATATTATAACAAACATTCATTAACAACCTACAGTATGCCAGGCATGGATCCAAGCACTGGCCAGATTGTTTTATTTCATCCTCAATACAACAATATAATATTGGGATTATTATCATTACTATTTTTCAGTGCCTTTAATTACACATTAATCATCTTAAGTGTTTGATCACTGAAAGGACTCACAGACTCAGTTTATCATTAGGCAAGAGACACATACAGCAACAGCAGGAGAAGGGTATGCATTTAAAGGGAGTCCAAAGTCTCATACGTGAGCTTCCTTGTCCTCTCACCAGTGGGTGGAGTTGCACCATATTCACTTAGTGTGCAGGTCTCAAACCACCATCAGTGTTTGTGTGAAGCACCAGCATACCAGTAATCTCAAAGTCTGTTCTTGGTGAGAACTCTTACTATGAGCTTATCACTTGCACATCCCAGCTATGTGACCAACCTAACTGTTGAAACATCCCCCTGCTCCCAGATGCAAATCATAAATACAGTTATTACTAAACGATGCTTACAGGCTAAATACATCCTGCTCCAAAAAATTTCCAGATCCATATAGAATAGCATTTATCTTTAGTTAAGTCTCATAGCATTAGCCAAGTGTCAGTAGCTTTGGGGATAAGCATGTAGTCAATCCAGACCAGTTGAGATAAACCCAAACTGTGCACATGGGTAAGGAAATCAAGGCTTAGAGAAGTGAAGTACCTTTTTTCCCAAGGTCATCCAGATACAGTGATGGAGTCCTGTGCCCTTTGCCTCAAGCTCTGAGCTATACTGCCTCCTTATTCAGTTATTCTGAGGTGTAGCTTGCCCCATCCACAAGATAGTATGTATTAAGAAGAAAAAGTGTTTGTCTACATCTTTGTATTTCTCACAATGTCTAGTACAGTGCTACATGAAAGTAATATGCACCAATAAACAGCTGGGAAAAATGATTAACATACTTTGTCTTAGCCAGTGGTGAATTTCCTCATGGCTCCCAAATAAGCAAAGCTCAGTCTCATCTCTGCACCTCTGTTCATGCAGTTATTCCAACTTAGACTGTCCTCCAAACTCTGCTGTCATCCACAGATCCACCCCTAAATGTTTAAGCCCATAATCATCTTCCTTTCCCCTGAACATATAGGATCACTAGGACACGTAATTCAGAAATCCTGAGGGTATTTTATATCTGTTCCTTTTTTTTACTCCACAATCATATGATAAATTTCCTAATGACAAAGGGCCTTTAATTTATATATTTTCTTCAAAAAATAAATTTGTACTTTTAGCAATCCATATATTATCCCCATACCAACAATATTGTGGGCCAGTGGTAGCACTTTTGGAATCAGTATGTCCATTCCTAAAAATATGCTTTCCCAAGCAAGTGGTCACCAGATGAAATATACAGTATAATTATTTTTTTAAATATAGCCTTTGAATATCTCTAATCATTAGAGCAACACAGATCAAAACCATGAGATACCCCCTCACACCCATTAGGATGGCTAGTATTAAAAAAAAAAAAACAGAAAATATCGAGCGTTGGGGAGGATGTGGAGAAATTAGAACACTTGTATACTGTTGGGAAGAATGTAAAATGGTATAGCTGCTGTGGAAAACAGTATGGTGGTTCCTCAAAAAATTAAAAATAGAATTGCCATATGATCCAGCAATTGCACTTCTGCATATATACCCAAAAGAGTGAATAGCAGGGTCTCAAAGCAATATTTGTACACCCATGTTCATAGTAGCATTACTTACAATAGCCAAAAGGTAGAAGCAACCCAAATGTCTATCAATGGATGAATGGATAAACAAAATATGGTACATATATGCAATAGAATATTATTCAGCCTTAAAAAGGAAGGAGATTCTGATACATGCTACAATATGGATAAAAGTTGAAGACATCATGCTGAATGAAATAAGCCAATCACAAAAGGACAGATGTTGTATAATTCCTCGTATATGAGGTACCTAGAGCAGTCAAGTTCAGAGACAGAAAGTAGAATGGTGGGTGCCAGGCACTGAGAGGAGAGGGGAATGGGGAATTGTTTAATAAGTACAGAGTTTCAGTTTTGCAAGATGAAAAGCATTCTGGAGATTGGTTGTACACAATGTGAATGTACTTAACTCTACTGAATGAACTGCACACTTAAAAAATGGTTAAGGTGGTATATTTTATTTTATATGTATCTTACCACAGTTAAAAATTTTTTTAAATGTAAACTTGGTTTCCGATTGGCTACCAATATTGTGAAGAAAGAAATCCAAGGGACAGGTTACAGCTATAAGGCTATAGGATTTAAGTTCCCTCCTACTGATATTTCTGGGGCTCTTATTCCTTGAGCAGTACATGTTGACAAGATCCAGCTAGTGCTTATTTGGATTTGGCAAATGGAGAAGTTCTTGTCTCCCTTTCTCTATGGTTCTCTAGGGGACACACACGGCATTGCTGTGGACAAATTCCAACTTCTCTGCCAACAGTTGCAGCTCTGTCTTACCCAAGATCAAGAAGATGTTTCATTATAGTAATACAGGATTTTGAGCTGAATTTAGATAACTGAACACTCAAAAGACATCCTTACTCCTTTAAGCATACAGCTTCCTCTGATTAAGAACATTACCAAATTCTCCAGAGACCAGACTGGGAAGGCATTAGTGTGATGCTCTTCTTGTTGGCCCAGAATGTCTGACTCCCTTCCTCTAGGAGAGGCCAGCTGGGGTGGGAAGGAGGAGGGTGCTTCATGGCTGATGTAGGAAAACCTAATTGTCATCTTCAGTAAGTTATGCTTGAGGGCAAATATGAAGACTGTGTCCAACTAAGAATACTAAAATTGAAGTGGAATCATATGTTCAAAGTCACATGCACCTGAGATGCATTTCAGGAGTCAGGGAATTAATTAATTAAGCATCTAAGGCCAGGAAAACATGTTAGTGATGTTATTGAGGACTAGTGAATTAGTAACGTACATGTCCAAATATTCTGAAGCTAGGAGGAACATGCCCACAGGGAAGCTTTTGTGAAATCCAATTCAAATTTTCATGTGCATACAAGAGTTATGGAACTAGTTTAAGCTAAACAAGATGAAGAAAGGTATTTACCCCCAACACACCCCTATGTTGAGGTAAGTTTCTCATTTATTCCGGGTCATCTGTGATTATAAATGATGGATTATTAATTTATTCACTCAGTCATTCATTCAGAAAACATTACATTGAGCTCCTTCTATGTGTTGGGCACTGTGCTAGGAATGAAGGATATATTAGCAAACAAGATATGCAAGATCCCTGTCCTCATTGAGTCTACATTTTAATGGGGGAGACAGGTGGTAAACAAATCAAGTAGTTATTAAGAAAATAAGGAAAGGGAAGGGAAGATAGAATTGTAGAGAACCCTTTTAAATCAAGGCAAGCTTCCCTCAGGAGGTGACGCATGAGCAGGTAAGCTTCAGATCCACTCCTCTGTAAAGAGTTCAGTCGCGCAGTCAATCAACAATATCTGTCAAGCATCTGCTATGTGCCAGGCTCCGGAGAGTGCAGAGGCAAGAAAGGGAGACAGATACTAAGCCAAAAGAATTATGTAAGTAACTAAAAAATATATAAATTTTATGAAGGTAAGTGAAAAAATGGGTTCAAGATTTAGATTAGGGAGTGAGAGGAGGAGGTGAACTGTTACTGAAGAAAAATTGTTTAAGCGGATATCAGAGGAAAGGAGGAGCTGAGAGAGCTCCAGACAAAGGCAACAATGTGAATGAATGAAGAGTCTACGACCAAAAATGTTTTGTCCTTTCAAGGATCTGAGACACAGCTAGTGCGGCCAGGGGGTGAGAGCAGGAGAGAGGAAGGAGTGGAGACGTGAGCTGGAACCAGATCATGCAAGACCTTACAAAGCAGGATTAGGCATTTTCTTCCAAGTACAAACAGAAGCCATCGTCATGCTTCCAGCAGTGAGCTCTACCTAAAAAGACAGTAGCTGGGGAGGTAGGAGAATAATCTTGGCTTAAAGGCTGAAAGAAGAGTGTTTCAAGGAAAAAAAAATAGGGAAATGTTTAACCATGCCAATCAAGACCTTTTAAATGAATCACTTTGATTTTATATTTTTCTGATATTTACCCTTTTTTCTGATTACAAAGGCAGTGCTCACACACACACGCAGAAGATTGACGTAAAGAAATCCTCCCGCCTTTCTTCTCATTTGGACATTACTAGGATAACTTCGCTAATATTGTGCTGTATCTTCACACAGATTTTTTTCTAGATACAGATGACATATATATGCATTGACATACGTAGATATGTTTCTAAAGAAATTGGGTATTTACAGGTACTGCTCTATGACCAACTTTTTTTTTTTTTTTTTGCTTAATAATACATCCCAACTAGCTTCCCATTTCAAAACACATAAATGTTTGTTCTTCTTTTTAATGGTCATAGAGTATATCCAAGAGTCTTCATCTTGGTATCTTTAAATTTGTAGCAATCTAAGTGATTTTGTCACCAATAGAAATCACAGCTATTTTCATATCACATCAAAGTTGTTGCAGATATTCGGACATAATGTTTACATTTACCACTACTTCAGAATGTCAATAGTTACTAGACTACTGCTAGGTCTTGTTATTAAACTTGTCAATAAGGAAGCATATATTTGCTTCATAAATTTGCTTCCTTAATATTTTCATAACTTGTTTAGTTCTTTTATAATCCTATGTATTTCCTTTTATCATTTAAAGTCATATTCTGAAAAGGAGTCCATAGGCATCACCAGACAGTCAAAGGGATCAGGGGTCTCTGGGGCAGAACCAATATACACAGAGGTGTCCACAGCAGGTAGAAGGCAGCATCTGTATCCAGGTGGGTTCAACCACAAGGATCTCAATTAGTAGCTGCGATAACAAACAGGGTCCAGTTAGGCAAAGATTAAGCTGATTACCAGGCCCTACCTCAATGGGCCAAAATTCAGGGACGTGCCCCAGCAGAATGTAGAGAAGTAGTGCTGGCCGTCAACCAGCAAGAAGTCTAATTCTGTTAACTGGGCAGTTACGGCAGAAACTTGGGGGAGGCTGAAGTGTGCAGGTTGCCCAGGACTAACCGGGATAGAAGTTTCAGGAACCACCTTGTGATGGTGAGACTCCTAAGCGTCATCCACTTAAACATTTTCTGAGTGATTATAAGATACAGACATGAGGAAGATGAATCCCCTGACCTTTTAGCCTATTGAAGAAGATGGAGAAGAAAATCAAATGTTACTTTATAAACTTTATAATGGAGGCACTTTCAGGATGTTTTGTGAATTCAGAAGAGGAACTTCTAAACAAACTTGCTGGATTAGGAAGGTAAAAATTTCCTGCAAGAGATATCATTTTGCACTGTAGAGATCACAACCTTCTCTTGGCTTTTATGACCACACCCTCTCCCAGTTCCTTCCTTCCTCTCTGGCCACTTCTTTATTCTTCTGAATCGCTAAATGATGACATTGATCAAGACTTTGTCTCATGTCCCCTGTTCTTTCCTTCTTTTATTCTCTCTCTCTCCCTCCTTCCCTCCCTCCTGTCTCTCTCTCCTATTTCATTCATCTGCATAGTTTTACTTACCATCAGTATACTGAAGATTTCCAAATTTGTATTTATGTATAAAAAAGAATAATGGACAAGAAAAAAGATACTTAGAGAGGCTCACATATTGTCTGTAGGCTGAGGATCGTAGGAACACATATTGGGCTTGTCAGGCCTCACTCAATTTTCGGTGCCAGAATGTTTACCCCTCAGGGACTTTAAGACCAGGAAAAGGAATGTGGTAACTCCACAATGATGCAGACACATACCACAGAAACATCATGTATACAAGCTAAATTTAACGGTCAGTGGAAATACAACTGAGAATTGATCTTCTCTGTGATTCACAGGGTGTGGTAAATCAGAAATCAGGAAAGTCTCCGAAATGAGCTGGAATTTAGAGAAAGAGCAGGGCTTTGTTAGTAGACACAGGAAGGCGTGAGGTTCAAGCAAAATAAGCACAATGAATAAAAGCTTTGAGATATGCGATTGTAGGGTTTTTTAAAAGAATAAATTTTGGTGGACATTTATATGTTGAAGATTAGTGGAGGGTAGTCTTGAAGGAAGACCAAAACCCAGGGAACATCAGAAACAAACTTCCAGTAAGGAATTTGGACCTAATTCATTAAGGATTGTACTGTGGATAATGGTCATACATATTCTATGTATATTTTTGACAGCAGGGTGAGGTAGCAATTGGCAGGGAAAGGAAGCAAACAGTGTGAAGGCCTTTATTAAACCATTTTGATCATCCTGTAGAACACTCAGGAGACCTGATTTTGGGTGGTAGTAGGGTAATATAAAGACGATAATGCATGGTGCAATAGTAGAATAAATATATTTAATAAAATGAATGGGTCTCCTTTCCTTTGCTAATGGTTTAAAATAGGCAATGATGCTTGAATCTCTCCCTTCACCATCACTCCTATTGCAGAAGTGGCTGCTTTGAATTATTCCATGTCTTCTCTGCATATTCCAAATGCTCATGAGCGACATAAGCCTGATGGGATCCATGGTTGAGTAAAGAAGAGAAAGGAAAAAATTGGAGCAAACTCCTATGTGATGGTCTTTATTCCATATTACTCTCATGTAGCAAAAATTAACATGTAGCATATCTTCAGATGTGCTGTGCTCTTAACTCTCATGCTTGATATATGTTCTTCTCTCTTCCTGGTGTATCCTGTGTCCAACCCACCTTCTTCTGAATGAATTGTATTCTTTCCTTAAGTCTGTTCAAATCACACCTCTTCCAGGAGGTAATATCTGACCCTTTCACATTGAGTTAGATGCTCCTTTAAAGTATAACCTAGATTTCAGCAGTTTTCTTAAGCTCCTTTTCAAACCACATCTCCAGAAACCCACTTCTATAAAATATTAGTGAGTAGTGCTAAACTATTGGGGATTTCATAGGGGAGATAGAAAAGCTGGCATTTGTACACGAACCACTCTAGAACAACTTGCACCTACTAGCTGTGTGATCTTGTCAACTCTAAAATGGATGTAATATGATCTGTGGCTTAGGATTGTTGGAGACCTAAATGAGATGATATTTGTAAAGTACATAGCATCATACCTGGCACAATAAAAGAAGCCTCTTTAGATTTTTGCTGATTTTTGCTGCTTCTCTTTCTCAGTGGCTCCTCCTACCTTCCACCATGACCAGGTCTCTTTCTCCCTCCTCTGCTGGCTCCATCTCCATCGACACCCTTCCTGTATTACACAGAGCAATTCCATCTCCTCTGAACTACCTGGTGCATTCGGCTTAAAGCCCAGCAGAACCAGAGGCGCTACCGCTCATAGAACCCACCTCATTAGAAGGCTGTCTGGCAACCATTTACTGCGCATTGAGAGTGTCTTTTGAGCTTCCCCTTCCACACCAAGTGGTTTGTTTATTAGTGTATTTCTTCCAAGCACACATTGTAGACTACCCATAGGAATTTTTCTACCAGCTCCCAGAAGACTAAAAGACATCTTTGTGTGAATCCTCATGGGTTCTCGTGGTATCTTAGGCTAACAGGATTGTTTGTTAACTTGTCTATTCTCCCAACTGGTCTATAAACCTCTTGAGAGCAGGGACTGTTCTTGTTTTTCATTAGCTTCGCAGCATTCTGCATAGAGTAGATGACCTACAGATAGTTTTGAATAAATACATTTTATCCTACAACCACACCGGCATGTAGGGTGACATATTTTCAATATTCTTTTATTTAGAAGAAACTGAGACTCAGAAAGTTAAAGAAACTTGGGTACAGAGCAAGTAAATATCAGTGTCAGAATTAGAATCTGGAATTAGTCCCCATAATCTCATTTGGTAAACTTTATTCCTTTATCCTAGGTAAGGTAATGTGAATTTTTTTTTCCAGTAGGGATGATTCCAAATTTAATGAAATTTTATTGACAAATCAATATATTTCTTTAAATAAAGATGTTGTTTGTATGTATGTGAAAGCATAAGAATGGAGATCATCTTTACTCTTTCATTTCATCACTATACATAGCTCACACAGCTGATATGATCAAATATATAGTATGTAATTCTAAGAAACTGAGATGAGGGCAGTTTCTGAAGTCCATACATTACACATTGGAGAATAACTTAAGTTTATAAAAATCCAATACTCTATTTTTTTTAAGACTAAAGGGTCTCAAAATGTTCAACTTATTTATTTATTTATTTTCAAGGCATTTATTTAATGTGGTGACATAACTCTAATGTCAGGATTTCTTACAAATATTTTTTGGCTGGAGGTGGTGATGATACATCATTACATTATAGGCTCAAGAAACCATTTCTGTGTACAGATTTGTGTGTGTGCACATGTACAAGTGTGTGTGATATATTCATGAGGAAGATGAGTTGCATATTGTGATTAGTGGCTCATTGTATTTATTCTAAGAAGTAAATAAACAGTTTCCAGACTTATAATATTGTGCTATTGTGGTACTCATGTGCATTTTAAGGAAAATTTGGCTGTGTTTCTGATTTTCTTAAACTTAATTCATCAAAACATTGTTTCATAAAAGCTATTCCAACTCCCAAGCTGCTTTTAAAATATATTTGGGGCTTTTATTCTCTCAAATAAGAAATCATGTTTTTCTAAAAGCAAAGAAAATTCAGAAAGTTTAGTCTGAAATGTGGTAGCCATGGAGCTCTTGGCAGTTCTTAGTTTGGAACTAATTCCTTTACCTCCCTATAAAATATGGGTTTTGTAAAGCATTCCATTTAATTTTAAGAGGTCTCCTTTTCCTTACTTAAGAACTGTGTACTCAGCTATCACAAGACTTTGATTTCATGTTTATGTTGCACTATAGATAAGAATACTGAGCACTGCACTACATCAAAAATGAGAGGCATCAGATGGATAATCAAATTACTCTGATTTAATCATCACACATTGTATGCTAGTATCAAACTATTACATGTACTCCATAAATATGTACAACTAGTATGTATCCATAATAATTAAATGGAAAAAAATATGGAAAAGGGAGAGAAAAGGTCCAGTTATCTACACTTAAATGCACTCTGTCCATACACCTTTATGCAAGAGGTTATTGGCTAAATAGCACTAAGTGTTTGCAAAAATCTTCATCAAAGATAGTGTAAAGACTTAAAAAATAATCAAAAGTGACTATGTTCTGGCTCATAATTAAAGCCCTATAAGCACTGAACTCCACTGAGTATTTCTCAAAGTACCAGTCATTAATAGTTAAAATGCTTCACAGGAACAAATATTTGAAGTTTCTGCAGGAGATAAATTAAAATATTGATGGAATGTTTCCCCATAGTTTATCTATTGGCATTGCCCTGGGTCATGTCTCCATCATCTTACCTGATATAATGTAACAGCCTCCTACTAAGACTCTCTCACCAATCTCTCTCCTAAGCAATCTTTCCTCAATTTTGCTGTCATACTGAGTTTTCTAGCATACAAAGCTCATCTTAATATTCCTACATTTAAAAAGATCTTAATTATTGCCAGTGTCTATAACACTAAATCAAAACTCTCCAGCTTGACATACAAGGCCATTATAATATGCCTCCTACCTATTTATCTATTTTTTTCTCTTTATCATACCCTTCCAATCTTATATGAATATGGCTTGTTTGTCCCACCAAAGCTAATGTTGAAATTTGATCCCCAATGTGGTGGTGCTGGGAGGTGGAGCCTAGTGGGAGGTGTTCAGGCTATGGGAATGGATTCCTCATGAATGACTTGGTGCTATTCTCTGGGCAGTGAGTGAGTTCTGGGGGAAGCAGAAGGCCTTTGCCCTGCAAGGGGGCAGGAAATTGCCTGGGGCTCAGGATCTTGCACAGTAACAAAGCAAAAGCCTGTTAATACTGGCAGTGATGGTGGTGGGAGGGAGGAGGTTAGGAAACTCTCTTTTGCTCAAAATCTTGCATAGAAACAGCAGAGTTGGGTGCCATGAAGGGGAAGTGGTAGGAATTTTGAGAAAGCTCCACCCTCAAAATTCAGGAGTACAGGGCCAGCCCAAGACTGAGTCTGACACAGGGCAACTGAGAATCCATTGCCTTCACCACAATCCCACAAACAACAGCAGTCTATTGCTGGGAGAGGGGCAAGAGCATGGAGAGAGGCTCCCTCTGAGTAATGGTATGCAGGGATTGCAGGTCACACTATCTGGGGTTCCTGAATATGTCACTGTTGCCTGCACCAAGAACTCAAGAAAGCCCCAGGAATAGTCACGTGCTGGAGAAAACTGCACTCTGCAGGCACTCCTCACTGTAGAAATTGCGCTAGCTGAGAAGCGCAGGAAAAAAAAGTAAGTTCTCCAGGAATCTGCCCCTTACTCCTGCCCTCTATTGGCAAAACTTAACATTATGACACTTGGCAAATATATATATATTAAGGGCCCAGATCGATTTTCAAAAATGATACAAAAAAAGTATAAATTTGGAGCTAAAAGGCAATAAATTTTTAACTGACAATAATGGTATCTTTTTTTCATCTTTTTCTTTTGATCTTATCTATGTATTTTTTTAAGGTAGGCTTTTTATAGATAGCATATTGTTGAGTCTTTTTTTTATATATATAATCTGACAATCTCTGCCTTTTAATTGGGATATTTAGGCCATTTATAGTTAATATAAGTATTAATATGTACCCTACTATGCACCCTAATATAAGTACCCTACTATTTTGCTAAGAGTTTTCTGGCAAATTGTTTTCTATTAACTGTTTAGTTGGGTTTTGTTTGTTTCTTTTTTGTCCTTTTTCTCCTGACTTTTTTTGGACTGATTAAACATTTTATATGATTTATTTGTGTCAATTTAAAGATATAAACTGGATGACTACTGAAGTATTCTGTAACAATTTAATTAATAAAATGACTGCAATATTCTCATACTTTACCCTCCTAAGAATGAAAAGTCATAGAACTGGAGACGTGTTTCTATCTTGCACTAAAAATTGCTATTCCAAAGAAATAGTCAGACAAAGGTTTAGATCAGTTAATTACCTGTCAGTTTGGCTCAATCTACATATATTTCTTATGATTAAGATTTGGGGCTGACTGTGGCCAGCATTGCTAGAAACCTTGGGACTTGTTTTCTTCAGAGAATGAAGATTGTATTCCTGGTGCTCTACAAGCTCTACCTAAAGACTCCACCTGCATTATCTGGAGAAAAAAGGGAGACACAGCACCCCTAATGATTCAATTTGCACATAATTGATTATAGCCAATACTATGCTCACAGTGTCCAGACCATACTTACCACCTGGTTATTTTTTAGGCGGCATGAGAAAATTACTACCAACAAATGGGACAGGGAGATGACGCTGAACAGCAGAGCTTTTGCACCCTGTCTGACTATAAATCAAGATGGTATGTTGCTAAAACAGCTGTCTGGGTATGATAGAAAGCAGATTGTGGCCACCTGCCCAGAAGTTGGCTATGGCTGGAAATCAGCTTGGAAACATAACAAATCTCTAATTGAATAGTTAACTGAGTAACAACTGTAATAGATCACCATTCCCTTCAATAATGCTGATAATGAGTTCATTATCCCCTCACCAAGAAAAAAAACTTCTGGATATTTTAATCACTATGGAACCTTCTGTCTTTAGAGGTCAGTGGCCAGGTTTGGTAGAAATCAGGGTAAAGAAATGAGTTTGTAATTCCAGAAAAACATACACTGGGGAAAAGATTCCCTATTCAACAAATGGTGCTGGGAAAACTGGATGGCCATATGTAGAAGACTGAAAGTGGACCCACACCTCTCACCTCTCACAAAAATCAATTCACAATGGATAACATATCTAAACCTAAGACATGAAACCATAAGAATTCTCGAAGAAAACATTGGAAAAACTCTTATGGACATTGGCCTAGGCAAAGAATTTATGAAGAAGACCCCCAAAGCAATCACAGCAGCAACAAAAATAAATACATGGGACCTGATCAAATTGAAAAGCTTCTGCACAGCCAAGGAAACTATCACTAGAGTGAACAGACAACCTACAGAATGGGAGAAAATATTTGCATGCTACACCTCTGATAAAGGGCTGATAACCAGAATCTATACAGAACTTAGGAAAATCAACAAGAAAAAATCAAACAACCCTATTAAAATATGGGCAAAGGACATGAACAGAAACTTTTCCAAAGAAGACAGAATGATGGCCAGCAAACATATAAAAAAGTGCTCAACTTCTCTAATCATCAGGGAAATGCAAATCAAAACCACAATGAGATATCACTTAACTCCAGTGAGATTGGCTCATATCAAAAAATCCCCAAATAACAAATGTTGGCGGGGATGTGGACAGATAGGAACACTCATACACTGTTGGTGGGACTGCAAATTAGTACAACCTCTATGGAAAGTAATATGGAGATACCTCAAAGAATTAAAAGTAGAATTACCATTTGACCCAGCAATCCCACTACTGAGTATTTATCCAAAAGAAAAAAAGACATTTTATAGTAAAGACATCTGCTCTCGAATGTTCATAGCAGCACAATTCACAATTGCAAAGTTGTGGAAACAACCCAGGTGCCCATCAATACACGAGTGGATCAATAAAATGTGGTATATGTATATCATGAAGTATTACTCAGCAATAAGGAACAACAGTGAATTAACACATCTGGTATTATCCTGGTTGGAGCTAGAACCCATTCTTCGAAGCAAAGTGTCACAGGATTGGAAAAACAAGCACCACTGGTACTCACCATCAAACTGGTACTAACAGATGAACACTTACATCGCACAGGGCAATAACATTCATCTGAGGGCAGGCAGGTGGGAGGGGGGTGGAAGGGATGGGAAAAACTCTCACTGAATGGATGTGGGGAGCACAGTTTGGGAGATGACCATGATTGTGGCTCTGACACGGGCAGAACAGGGGCAATGTGTATGGCCAAAGTGGTGTACCCCCATGATATTCTGAAATTTAAAAAATAAATTAAAAAAAATAAAAAAAATAAAAAAATAAAAAAACAAATGAGTTTGTATGTAAACTGTGATAAACACAAATATGGTAGCATATTACATACAGTGAGACCTTTGGTAATGTTCTCTAATGACCCAAGTGCCAGAGATGAAAAGGGAATTTGTCATCTCTGAGGTGCAAGATGTTGGGTCTGGACAGATAAGAAAATGCTATGTCATCCCTATGGAGGTAGATGGACAGTGTTACACAATGACTCTTCGAAGTCAATGTCTATAAAACCTTACTACATTATCTGGGGCAAGGCTCTGTCTGCAAACCAGATATAATCCAAAATTCACTGAGCCATGGTGGCCTTTAGTTTCCACCTGGGTAACTAGGGTGTCTAATGTATGAGAAAGGTAAATGAATGAAGAATCATAGTACAATTTAAATTATTGGGTGTGTTATTTACTTCTTTAATCTCTACCACAGCTATACGGTGAACAGAAGATTTTTATTGATAGAATAAAATGAATATAAGACTCATGTAAACAATGGTCCCTCTAATGAGAAAATATTATGCAGATTAAAATCTACCACTTATAGTAAATTTGGGGAAAGTTTTATTCTAAGCTCTCTGCAAAGTGGTTCTTCAATAACTTTTAGAAACCTCAAAAAAGCTGTGCCAGCTAGATAATTACAATGAATTGTTATAAAGTGATATTGAGCCTGAGCAATTTGGTCAACCAAAAAAGAGTAATTAGGATATGACGGGTAGGATAAAGGTTTGAAGTAATACTCTTCTCTGTACCTAATGGTTCTCAAAATATTGGTTCTGATAAAATAGGAAGAAGATTTCATGAAAACTTTGATATTGAAAGTCCACTTAGCATTGAAATATTTACTTTTTCAAGTAGGCTAACACTTTGGTTGATATGTTAACAAAAATCTCATTTATTTTATTCACCTTTTATGTTTATCATATGAACTCAGTCTGAGACTTAAAGAAAGAAAATTTCTAACCAAAAAAAGGTGCCCAACTGCTTCAAACCACAGTGATATTATTTCCTATCTAAACCATGTAATTAGGAAGTGCTTTCTTAAAATTTTGTGTATGATACAATTGTACAGATTTATTGGTTCACATATTTTCTGCTAAATTAAGAGTAACAAGGTAGTAAGCTTTTGGTTTTGGGGTTTTTTTTTTAAGTAGTTTTCATAACAAAAGCTGTTAGCAAACATATTAAGAAAATGTGGTAACTCTGAAATAATGAAATTTCTTAACATTTTTTTCTAAGAATGTGACAGCAGAAATAATGCCCTTTTAAGTGATAAGTAGGGAATCATCAATTGTAGGGGTAATGTTTGTGTATTTGGTGCTTTTGTATGGAAAAACTAGATCATGGGGCATAATGTTATAATTTGAACACTTGAAAAATTATACTAATTCCTTCCCTTTTTCTAAAACATTTTGATGATGAAATTTGGCTTTATAATTTTCAAAGCACTTCTATAAACTATAATGATTTATTGACTTTTAATGAAAATTCAATATATAGAGACTAATGGTTATGAACACTTTTACTTATTACTTGTGTAAGATTTATTAATCTACTGAATATATTCATCAACATAATCATCAGAAAGATTATTCAAAAATGGAAATGTCATTGTAGCCAAAATAGTTTTAGTTCCTCCTACACTTTATACAATTATTGGCACTTAATTTTGTATAAATAGAAACCAAATATTTATATCTGATTATGTTTATGATTTCAAATTTTATAAGCAGACTCAACCTACTGGACCTTATTTCAATGACTAACATGTATTTCTGATTTAATGTAGCACAAAATAAGCAATAAATGGGGAAACAACCTAATCCATGAGTGTTTTCTCCATATAAGGTAAGAGAATTATATTGCCTCCTTTCTACTTATGGTGGGGAGTAAGACCTGCCTAAGAAATCAATTGAAGGTAAAAAAACAAACAACAAAAAAAACCCTTTTATTTCAAAGCTCCTGACAGTTATTTGTCTAAAAATGGTGATAGCTCTCTTCTTTGGAAAGTAACATGGGCCTGATGTATTATGCATTGGTGGCCACTTCAACAAACTTTTTCTGTGAAAGTCCGATAGTAACTATTTCATGCTTTCACAAGCCACATGGTCTCTATAGTGACTACTCATCTTTGCCACTGTAGTGCAAAAGTTGCCATAAACGAGTCAGTGTGGCTATATTCCAATGAAACTTTATGTTCACATAAAACTTTACTTACAAAAACAGGTGGTTAGTCAGATTTGGCCTGTGGGCCATATGGAAACAAGAAGACAAAGAAAGGAGAATTGAAACAGCTCAGCGCTGTTTCCAGTGGGAACCTGGGAAATCTGAGCATATTATATTATCATTATTATAAGTATTATCATTATTATAAGTATTATCACTGAAAATGTTTTGTCTCACTTTAGAAGGTATGTGAGTGTATGTGTGTGAGTGAGAGAGAGAGAGAGGTAGAGAAGGAGAGGGAGAGGGAGATATTAACTATAGAGAGTTAAATAACCACACTGTTTATAGAGGTGTGAGAGAACCATAAAGGTTTGGTAAGGTACAAAAGGACTAGGAACAACAGGAAGCTAATTTCGCTTTATTAGGGGAGGAGGTGGTTTGCAGAGCCTGATCAGAGCTAGAATTCCAAAAGAGGGGCGCCTTACATGATGTGTGGCCACAGAAGAACACAGGCACTTCCAGAACTATGGACAAACATGGGACAATAAATTTTCTGACCACTGTGCCCTCCCCCGTGTATCCTTAATCTATTGCTGATACCTCCCATTGGCTGGCACAAATTGGAAGCCAGAGAGCAAGGAAGTTCCGGTGTTGCAGTCCCTAATATCAGTCTCCTATGGTAGAAAAAGGGAAAGAAAAGGGCAGAGAATGAACTGAGGGGAGCAAGAGTGACTCAGTATTATTTCCAGGAATTACCACAGATGACTAGAGCATTACAAGATGCATGAGGAAGCATTATTTTTAACAGTTTTATTAAGGCATAATTAAGATACAATAAACTTATGTAAAGTGTAATGTTTGGTAAGTTTTGGCATACATAACTATCAACACAATAAAGATCATGAACATATCTATCACCCAGAAAGTTTGCTCATATCCCTTTATAAATCCCCTCCCGTACATTTCCATCTCTCACCCACAGAAAACTACTGATCTATGTACTTTCTATGACTAAAGGCTAGTTTACATTTTCTAGAATTTTATATAAATGGAATCACACAGGACAGTACACAGTCTTTTTTTTTGGTCTGGCTTCTTATACTTTGCATTAATTATTTTGAGATTCATCTAGGATCTTGTGTGTAGAGATAGTTCATTCATTTTTATTGCTGTATTTATTGCATATTTCACTGTAATGAATGGAAATTTTTTATCCATTCACTTGATGATAAATAGTTGGATTATATCTGGTTTTGGCTATTACAAAAAAAGCTGCTATGAACATTTGTGTGAAAGTGTTTGTAGGGACATAGGTAGTGGGTTGAATGGTGGCCCTCAAAAAGATGTGTTGAAGTCCTAACCCCTGAAACCTGTGAATGTGATCTTGTTTGGAAATAGAATTTGTGCTGATGTAATTAAGTTAGGGATCTTGAGATGAGGTCATGCTGTATTCAGGGTGATCCATACATCCAAAGACTGGTGTTCTTATAAGACAGAGAAGAGAAAGATTTGAGACATGGAACCACAGGGCAGAAGGCCATGTAAAGACAAGAGTCAGAGTTTGGAGTGATGCATCTACAAGCCAGGCAATGCCAAGAATTGCTATAGCCACCAGAATCTAGGAAAGAACCTCAGCCCGCATAAGGAGTCTATCCTGCTGATACCTTCATCTTGAGCTTCTAGCCTCTGAACTATGAAAGAATAAATTTCTGTTGTTTTAAGCCACCAATTTTGTGGTGATTTGTTATAGCAGCTCTAGGAGACTAATATACTATTCTTTCATTACTTCGGGGTAAATATCTAGGAATGAAATGAATGAATAATATGGTAGGTGTTTGATGATTAACTATTTAAGAAATTGCCCAACTGTTTTTACAAAGTTGTACCATTTTATATTCTCATCAGCATTGTGTGAGAGTTCTAGTAGTTCTATATTCTTGCCAACCCTTGGCATGTCAGTCTTTTTTAACTTTAGACTAATTTTAGTCTATTAGGTATATAGAGATAACTAATTGTTGTTTTAGTTTGCATTTTTAAGTAATTAATATTGTTCAGCATCTTTTCATGTGCTTGCTTTGCTTTCTGTATATTTTCTTCGCTGAAGTGTCTGTATAAATCTTTGCCCACAGTTTAGTGATTGCTTTATTTTCTTATTATTGACTTTAGGGGGTTCTTTATATATTCTGAATACAAGTTTTTTATCAGCTATGTGATTTTCAGTATGTTCTCTCAATCTATAACTTAGCTTTTCATTCTCTTAAAAGTGTATTTCAAATTTCAGAAGTTTTTAATTTTGACTAAGTCCAATTTATAAATTTGTTCTTTTATGGTATTGTGTTTAAGAAATCTTTGCCTAAATGAAGGTCACAAAATTTTTCTACTATGTTTTCTTCTAAAAGTTTTATATTTTTAGGTTACATTTAGGTCGATGGTCAATTTTGAGTAATTTTTGTATATTGTGCAAATAGTTGATCAAAGTTCTTTATTGTGTATTGATATTGAATTATTTTAGCATAATTAGTTGGAAAAAAGACAATTTTCTACTTAATTACACTTGCATCTTATACCTTTTTTAAATTCGTGGGTGTATTCCTGGACTCTATTCTGTTCCATTGATTGAATTGTCTATTTTTATACAAATACCACATATTTTGATTTCTATAGTTTTTAAAAAATCAATCTTGAAATCAGGTAGTGTTAGTCCTCTAACTTTGTTTTACCTTTTCAGAGTATTTTTTGGCTATTTTAGGAGTTTTGCATATCCCTATGAATTTTAGAATCAGCTTATCAATATATATGAAAAATTAATCTGGGATTTTCATTCAGATTGCATTGACTCTATAGATCAACTTCAGGAGAATTAATATATTGAGAGAGATTGGTATATCTAGCCATTTATTTAGGTTTCTATAATTTCTTTCGGCAGTGTTTTATAATTACGAGTACAAGTTTTTTTTAACTGATACATAATATTTTACATATTCATGGGGTACATGTGATATTTTGTTACATGCATAGGATGTGTAATGATCAAGTCAGGGTATTTAAGGTATCCATCATCTTGAGTATTTATCATTTCTATGTGTTAGGAACATTTCAAGTTCTCTTTTCTAGCTACTTTGACATATTAAATACATTGTTGCTAACTATAGTCACTCTACTCCACTATGAGTTTTAGGACTTACCTTCTATCTAACCATGTGTTTGTGCCCATTAACCAACCTCTCTTCATTCCCCTCCCCACCCACACACCCATCCCAGCCTCTGGTATCTATCATTCTAATCTCTACCTCAATGAGATCAACTTTTTTAGCCCTCATATATGAGTGAGAACATGCAATACTTGTCCTTCTGTGCCTGGCTTATTTCGCTCAACATAATGACCTCCAATTCCATCCATGTTGCTGTAAACAACATGATTATATTCTTTTTCATGGCTGAATAGTATTCTATTGTGTATATATACCACATATTCTTTATTCTTTCATCCATTGATGAACACTTAGGTTGATTCCATACCTTTGTTATTGCAAAAGGTATTACAATAAACATGGGGTTCAGGTATCCTTTGATATACTGATTCTTTTTCCTTTGGATAAATACCCAGCCAATAGTGGGATTGCAGGATTATATGGTAGTTCCATTTTTAGTTTTTTGAGAAATCTCCATACTGTTTTCCGTAGTGGCAGTACTAATTTACATTCCCACCAACAGTGTATAAGAGTTCCCTTTTCTTCACATCCTGGTCAGTATCTATTATTTTTTTGTCTTTCTGATAACAGCTATTCTAAGTGGGGTAAGATGATATCTCATTGTGGTTTTGATTTGCATTTCCCTGATAATTAGTGACAGTGAGCATTTTTTTCTTCGTATACTGGTTAGCCATTTGTATATCTTCTTTTGAGAAATGTCTATTATCTTTTGATGTGTTGTTTGATTTAGTTTGTTAGTATTTCAGTAATGATTGTGCATTTGTGTTCATCAGGGATATTAGTCTGTTGTTTGCTTTTTGTTGTTGTTCTTTGTCTGGTTCTGGTATTAGGTTATGCTGGCCTAGTAGAATGAGTTAGGGAAAATTCTCTCTTCTTCAATTTTTTGGAATTGTTTGAGGAGAATTCGTGTTATATCGTCTTTGAAAGTGTGGGAGAATTTGGCAGTGAAGCCATCTGGTCCTGGACTTTTCTTTGTTGAGACGGTCTTTATTATGGATTCAATCTCTTTACTCATTATTGCTCATTATTGCCTCAGATGATCTTTTATATTTTTGTGGTATCAGTGTGGTGTTTCTTTATTCATTTCTGATTTGATTTATTTGGGTCTTTTCTCTTTTATTCTTAGTCTGGCAGGTGCTTCATTGGTTTTGTTTATCATTAAAAAACAACTTCTCATTTCATTAATATTTTGTTGGTTTTTTTTTTAGTCTCTATTCATTTAGTTCTGGTCTGATCTTTAATATTTCTTTCCTTTTACCAATTTTGAGTTTAGTTTATTCTTGTGTTTCTAGTTTCTTGAGGTACATTGATAGATTGTTTACTTGAAATATTTCTATTTTTTTGATGTAGGTGTGTATTGCTAAAAGTTTCTCTCTTAGCCCTGTTTTTTCTGTATCCCATTGGTTTTGGTAGGTTATGTTTTGATTTTCATTTGTTTCCAGCAATTTTTCTTTTATTTCAATTTATTATGGGTGTACAAACGTTTTTGGTTGCACGGATTGCTTTTGTAATGCTTGAGTCAGGGTGAAAAGTGTGTAGGTCACCCAGACAGTGTTCATTGTACCTGTGAGGTAGGTTTGTGCCATACCCTCCTCCCCGCTCCCCGACTTGATTTCCATAGAGTTTTACTTCCCTCTATGCACATGTGTGCTATCAATTAGTTCCAATTTAATAGTGAGTGCATGGGGTGTTTGTTTTTCCATTCTTTAGATACCTCACTTAGGATAATGATCTCCAGTTCCATCCAAATTTTTGCAAAAGGCATTAAGTCATTCTTCTTCTTGGCTGACTAGTATTCCATGTTATACATATACCACATTTTGTTAATCCACTTATGAATTGATGGGCATTTGGGTTGATTCTACATCTTTGCAATTGTGAATTGTGCTGCAATAAATATTCTAGTGCAGGTGTCTTTTTGATAAAATGATTTCTTTTCCTTTGGGTAGATACCCAGTAGTAGGATTGCTGGATCGAATGGTAGGTCAATTTTTAGTTCTTTGAGGAATCTCCATACTGTTTTCCATACAGGTTATATTAATTTGCAGTCCCAACAACAGTGTAAAAGTGTTCCTTTCTCTCTGCACCCATGCCAGCATCTGTTGTTTTTGGACTTTTTAATAAAAGCCATTCTGACTAGGGTAAGGTGATATCTCATTGCAGTTTTAATTTGAATTTCCCTGATGATTAGGGACATTGAGCATTTTTTCATATGTTTATTGGCCATTTGTCTATCTTCTCTTGGGAAGCTTCTGTTCATGTCTTTTGCCCACTTTTTAATGGGGTTGTTTGGTTTTTTTCTTGCTGATTTGCTTGAGTTCTTTGTAGATACAAGTCATTAGTCCTTTATGACTTGTATCATACAGCTAATACAAATTAGCTGTATCACAGCTAATTCACAATAGCTTGTGAATATTTTTTTCCCAATCTGTGGGTTGTCTGTTTGCTCTGTTAATTATTTCCTTGGCTGTACAGAAACATTTTAATTTAATCAAGTACCATTTATTTATTTTTGTTGTTGCTGTGATTGCCAGTGGGGTCTTCTTCATAAATTCTTTGCTTAGGCTGATATCTAGAAGAGTTTTTCCAACATTTTCTTCCAGAATTCTTACAATTTCATGCCTTAAATTTAAATCTTTTATCCATCTGGAATTAATTTTTATGAGTGGTGAGAGGTAGGGGTCTTGTTTCATTCTTCTGCATGTGGCTATCCAATTTTCCCAGCACCATTTATTTAATAGGGCTTCTTTTCCCCAGTGTATATTGTTGTCTGCTTTGTCAAAGATCAGTTGGCTGGTACGTGGATGGTTTCATATCTGGCTTTTCTGTTCTGTCCCATTGGTCTCTCTCTATTTTTGTGCCAGTATCGTGTTGTTTGGGTTACTATTGCTTGGAGTCTGGTAATGTGATGCTTCCCGATTTATTCCTTTTGCTTAAGATTGCTTTGACTATTCAGACTCTTTCCTGGTTCCAAATGAAGGGTAGAATTATTTTTTCTAGATCTTTGAAATATGATGTTGGTATTTTGATGGGAATTGCATTGAATCTATAAATCATTTTGGGTAGTGTGAACATTTTAACAATGTTGATTCTACCAATCTATGAGCAGGATATGTTTTTCCAGTTGTTTGTATCATCTGAGATTTCTTTCCTCAGAGTTTCATAGTTCTCTTTGCAGAGATCTTTCACCTCTGTGTTAAGTACCTTCTTAGGTATTTTATTTCCTTTGTAGCTATTGTGAATGGTATTTAGTCTTTGATTTGACTCTCAGCTTGACTGTTAAGGATGTATAGGAATGCTACTGATTTGTGTACATTGATTTTGTAACCTGAGACTTTACTGAATTTATTTATCAATACCAGGAGTCTCTTGGAGGAATCTTTGGGGCTTTCTAGATAATAAGATCATATCTTCTGCAAAAAGTGGTAGTTTGACCTCCTGTCTCCCGATTTGAATACCCTTAATTTCTTTCTCTTGCCTGATTGCTCTGGCTAGGACTTCCAGCACTATGTTGAATAGAAGTGGTGACAGTGGGCATCCTTGTCTTGCTCTAGTTCTTAGTGCAAATGTTTACAATTTTTTCCCACTCAGTATGATACTGGCTGTGGGTTTGTCATATATGGCTTTTATAATTTTGACATATGTTCCTTCTATGCCTAGTTTGTTGAGGGCTTTTATCATGGCAGAGTGCTGAATTTTATCCAATGCTATTTTTACATCTATTGAGATGATCATGTGATCTTTGTTTTTGCTTCTGTTTATGTGGCAAATCACATTTATTGATTTATGTATGTTGAACCCTCCTTGCATCCCTAGTATGAAGCCCACTTGCTCATGGTGGATTGGTTTTTTTGTGTGTGTGCTGTTGAATTTGGTTTGTTAGAATTTTTTTGAGGATTTTGGCATCTATATTCATAAGGGATATTGGTCTGTAGTTTTCTTTTTTTGTTGTGTCCTTTCCTGGCTTTGGTATCAGGATACTGCTTGGTATTTTGATACTGCTTTCATAGAATGAGTTGTGGGGGGGATTCACTCCTTCTCAATGTTATGGAATAATTTCTGCAGAATGGGTACCAACTCTTCTTTGTAGGTCTGATAAAATTTGGCTGTGATTCCATCTGGTCCAAGGCTTTTCTTTGTTGAATTTATTCATTGCTGTATCAATCTCGTTGGTCATTATTGGTCTGCTCAGGAGTTCTATTTCTTCCTGATTGAGTCTTGGGAGGTTATGTGTTTCCTGAAATTTGTCCATTTCCTCTATGTTTTTGAGTTTATGTGCATAGATAGTTTCATAGTATTCACAGATGGTATTTTGTATTTCTGTGGTATCAGTTGTAATATCACCTTTTTCGTTTCTGGTTGAGATTATTTGGGTCCTTTCTCCTCTAGTCTGGGTTAATCTAGCAAGAGGTATGTCATATTTTTTTAATCTTTTCAAAGAACAAACTTTTTGTTTTGTTGATCTTCTGTATTATTTTCTTGTTTTTGATTTCATATAGTTCTGCTCTTACATTAGTTATTTCTTTTCTTCTACTGGCTTTGGATTTTGTTTGCTCTTCCTTTTCTGGTTCCTTGAGACATATCATTAAATTGTTAATTTGTAATCTTTTTGTCTTTTTGATGTAGGAATTTAAGGCTGTGAATTTCCTCTTAGGATTGCTTCTGCTGAATCCTGTAAATTTTGATAGCTTGAGTCTCCTTTCTCATTCAGTTTGAGGAATCTTTTAATTTCCATCTTAATTTCATTATTGATCTAATAATCATTCAGCAAAAATTGTTAAATTTCTGTGACTTTGTGTTGAATTGAGTGTTTCTCTTGGAGTTGGTTTAGTTTTATTCCACTGTGGTCTGAGAAGATACATGTCATGATTTCTTTTTTTTTTTTTTTAACTTGTTGAGCCATGTTTTGTGGCCTAAAATATGATCAGTCTTGGAGAAAGTTCCATGTCCTGATGAGAAGCATGTATGTTCAGTAGTTCTGGGTTAAAATGTTCTGTAAATGTCTGTTAGGCCCATGTGTTCTAGAGTCCTATTTAAGTCCAGTGTTTCTTTATTTATTTTCTGCTTGGATGATCTTTCCATTTTTGTCAGTGGGGTGTTGAAGTCCCCAGCAATTATGATGTTGCTATTTATCTCTTTGCTTAAATCTGGTAGGGTCTGTTTTATAAATATGGGTACTCCCGTGTTAGGTGCATAAATATTTAGGATTGTTTTGTCTTCTTGTTGAATTGCTCCCTTTACCATTAATAAAAGACCATCTTTGTCTTTCTTTACTATTGTTGATTTGAAGTCAATTTTATCTGATATGAGAATGGCTACACCTGCTTTCTTTATGTTTCCATTTGCATGGGATATTTTTTCCATCCCTTCACCTGGAGTCTGGGTGGGTCCTTGTGGGTTAGATATGTTTCCTTGAGACAGCAGATACTTGGCTTGTATTTTTTTTATCCTTTCTGCCACCCTATGTCTCTTGAGTGGGTAATTCAAACCATTCCCATTGGTTGATAGAATTGATATGTGGGATGCTATTCTGTTCATCATGTTGAATATACCTTCTTCCTTTGTTTTACCTCTTGTACTATTGTTTTATATGAGCTCTGATCTTTAGCTTTTGGGTGGTTTTACTCTGATGGGTGACTATTGTGCTGATCCATGTATAATGCAGTTCTGAGTATTTCCTGCAGGGCATTCTGGCCTTGATTAATTCCCTCAATGTTTGCTTTTCTGGAAAAGTTTTTATTTCTGCTTCATATATAAAACTTAGTTGCAGGATACAAAATTCTAGGCTGGCAGTTGTACTGTTTAAAAAGATTGAACATGGGGCCCCAACCCTTTCTGGCTTTTAAGGTCTCAGTTGGGAAGTCTGCAGTTAGCCTGTTTGGTGTTTCTTTGTAAGTGACTTGGTGTTTTTGCCATACAGCTTGCAGGAGTTCCTCCTTTGTGTTGACTTTGGCCAGGCTGATGACTATGTGTCTTTGTGATTGCCTCTTTGCAATGAATCTCCCAGGTATTTATTCAGCTTCTTATACTTGGATATCTAAATCTCTAGCAAGACCAGTGAAATTTTCCTCAATTATTCCCTCAAACAGGTTTTCCAGCCCTTATGCATTTGCTTCTTCACTGTCAGGGATGCCTATAATTCTTATATTGGGCTGTTTTACGTCATCCCCTATTTCTTGGAGACTTTGTGCATTCCTCTTTATTCTCTGTTCTTTATCTTTGACTGACTGAGTTAATTCGAAAGAGTTGTCTTCAGGCTCTGAAAGTCTTTCTTCTGCCTGGTCTAGTCTACTCTTAAACTTTCCACTGTGTTTTGTATTTACTTAAATGAACTTTTCATTTCCAGAAGTCCAATTTGGTTTTTGTTTTTAATATGTCAATCTCTTTAGTGAATTTTTCATTCATTTCCTACATTGATTTTCTGGTTTCTTTGAGTTGGTTTTCCATTTTCTCTTGGATTTCATTGAGCTTCCTTACAATCCATATTTGGAATTCTTTATCTGTCATTTCAATATTTTCATTTTTGTTGGTATCCATTGCTAGAGAGCTAGTGTTACCTTTCAGGGGTGTCCTTTTGCTCTGATTTTTCATGCTTCTGGAGTTCTTTCCCTGATTTTTTCTCATCTAGAGCAGCTATAACTTTTTATTTTTGGATTTTCTTTTGTTTAGATGGGGCTCTGCACACACACACACACACACTCATATGGGTGTGTTTGTAGCATATGTTGAGTAAGAACCTTTGGTTTTGGCTTTGGCTTTTCTTGTAGGTGCTCTGATGGCAATCAATGTTCCAGATGAATGCCTTGCTTATAGATATCCTTAGTGTGGTGGTTTTCTTGGTTGCTAATTGTTTGTGGGCTATAGCAGTGGTGAGGTATGTGAGGGGGCAAATTTCCTGTCTCTTCTTGATGAGGGAGGATGGAGGTCTTTGAAAACTTTTTTCTTTCCCCAGCCCTGTGGTCTTCTTAACAGGGTGAATTGTATTGGCATGCCCAGTTTAATTTCTGAGACAGCAGGTGGTACTTGTGGGTAAGAATCAACCACACCCTGTATGGTTGAGTCAATAAATGCTGTAAAGAGCTGTGCAAATTGAGCTCCCTGTCAGTAGGTGGTTCTTGCTGGAAAGAACAAGCTGCAATATTGTTTTCGGGTCCTGTGACCAGCTCTTGTCCCTCAGGAGAAGCACTTGAATGCCTCAGGTGGTAGGTGGGGCCCTGGAACTTCCAAGTGAGTCCTTATTCTCTGCCACAGCAGAGGCAGGTGGGGGAGTGAAGCTGGGCAGGGTTGGGTTAGGTGAGCTTGCCCTCAGGCTTCACAGCAGCTGGTAAGATAGCTGTTTCAGCAGGGGTCAATGTCTACTCCCAGCTTCTGTGTAAGGCCTCCCAGGAGGGGCTCAAGTGGCCCCACACAGCCAGATAATCTGCTTGTGGAGGCGGGGCCATCTGGGATTCACAATCTGCCTGTCAGGAGCAAGTTTTGCTCTTCTCCCCCAACCCCGCTTTGTGATCTCCCTTCAGTATCTGCTAGCAGGAAGGAGTTCAAACTAGCTGAGCGCCCCCACAATTGAGCTGTGGACTGGGGTGGGAGTTTCCCTTCCCAGGATCCTGGCCTGGGCTGAGAGTGCAGCCTTCCTGTGGGGAGAGTGGTGCTCCCCATGTAAGCTGCAGCTGGGACCCACAATGCACTCTCCTCTCAGTTCTGCCCTTGCAGTCTCCCTTGCCTCCTGAGCAACACAACAAAGACTTGGGGGTATGGGATCTGGCCTGTGGGCCTGTCCCCAGGCCCCCAAAGATCAATCCCTGATCATGCCAGGGAGAAGCATCCTAGTCCCGAGGTGCCTGTGGGGGGTGCTCAAGCAGGTTTGATGTACCTCTGCTTCAGGGTGTGCCCTGCTGTGATGGAGCTGCCAGGCAAGCAGCACCAGGGAAGGCCAGTGAGCAGGGAGCTCACAGTCTGAGCACCCCACAGTCTTCTGCAGGACCTTAAGAGGAAAGGTGTGAGCCCCATTCTCTGTGGAAGCCTCAATGTGGTGGTTCAATTGTCTGTCTTGGCAGCTGAGGGTGGGTGAGTGGAGGGGGAGAAAAAGAGCCTAGATGGAGTAAAGCTAGCACTCTGGTTGTCTCTGTCCCTCTCTCTGGAAGGCAGCTCTCCTGGAATGTCCTGGGTCTGGAGTCATGCAGATCCCCTGGGCCCCACTGAACCCCCGTGGCTCCTGATATTTGAGTGGGAATGAGCAAGACAAAACCTGAGGAGTTGAAGCCCCCTGGGGAGGACAAAGGCACATGGTGGGTAGAGAAGCAGTATGGCACCTTCTGTCCCAGCTTGGGTCTGTGGTGACAGGAAGCACCCCAGGGGGATGGGAGCCCTGTGCTTTGTCCGCAAGAAGCTTCCAGTTCATTGGCAGCAGCAGCTTTTGGGCTGGTGGTGGTAGAAATTCTCTCAGGCAGCTGGGGAACCCACTGACTGTCACAGATGGAAGGGAGGAAGAAAAAAACTGCTCCACCTACCCTTTTTTCTGGGCCCCAATCCTATTGGGGGTTGATCTCCCTCCCCCCTGAGAGTCTGCTCCTCAACTTCTTCCCATGGAGTCTCTTATAAGTTCTGGCACACTTCCCTCAGAATTACACCCAATCTATGTTTGTTTTTTCTCTTTCATCTAAAACTTTTCCTTCTTACTGAGACACTCTGGCAGCTGGTGTCTCTGGTCAGCCATCTTGCTCAGCCCCTCAAAAAATTTTTAAATTCCCCCTCCTTTTTTTTTTTTTTCTTGAGACAGAGTCTCAGTCTGTTGCCCAGGCTAGAGTGCAGTGGTGTCATAGCTCAATGCACCTTCAAACTCCTGGGCTCAAGCGATCCCCTTGCCTCAGCCTCCCAAGTAGCTGGGATTATAGGTGTGTGCCACCATGCCTGGCTAATGTTTCTATTTCTTGTAGAGATAGGTTTGGTCTTGCTAAGGCTTATCTTGAACTCCTGGCCTCAAGCCAATCCTCCCAGAGTGCTAGGATTACAGGTGTGAGCCACCATACCCAGCTGATTTCCTTCTTAATTTCTTTCTTGACCCAGTGATTATTCAGGAGCATTTTGTTTAATTTCTATGTATTTGTAGAGTTTCACAAGTTCTTCTTGTTATTGATTTCTAGTATTGTTCAATTATGGTCTGAGAAGATACTTAATATGATTTCAATTTTTAAAAATTTGTTGAGAATTGCTTTGTGTCCTAACATATGGTCTCTCCTGGAGAGTGTTCCATATGCTGATGAAAAGAACGTGTATTCTGTAACTGTTGCAGAAAATGTTTTGTAAATGTCTGTCAGCCTCTTTTAGTCTAATGTGAAGTTTAAATCCAATGTTTCTTTGTTAATTTTCTTTCTAGATGATCTATTTCTAAAAGTGGAGTGTTGAAGTCCCCAACTATTATTGTATTGGAGTCTCTCCTTTTTAGATCTAGTAATATTTACTTTATATACCTTGGTGCTCTGGTGTTGGGTACATATATAATTAGAATTGTTATATACTATTGCTGAATAGATCCTTTTATCGTTGTATAATGACCTTCTTCGTCTCTTTTTACCATTTTGACTTAAATTCTGTTTTATGTGATAAAAGTATAGCTTCTCCTGCTCATTTTTAGTTTCTGTTTGCATGGAATATCTTTTTCTATCCCTTTATTTTCAACTTATATGTGTCTTTACTGGTCAGATGAGTTTCTAGTAGGCAGCATATATTTGTCATGGTTTTTTTTTTTTTTAATCCATTCAATTAGTCTATATCTTTTAAGTGGAAATTTAGCCCATTTACATTCAAGGTTGTTATTGATATGTGAGGGCTTATTTCTATCATTTTAATTAATTGATTTATGGTTGTTTTATACATCCTTCATTCCTTTCTTTCTCTTTTATTGTTTATCATTGTGGTTTGGTGGTTTTCTGTAGTGTAACATTTGAATCTTTTCTCTACCTTGTTTGTATGTTTGCTCTACCAGTGGTTTTTTATCTTTTTGTGTGTTTTCATCATGGTAGATATCATTCTTTTGCTTCCAGGTGTAGGACTCCCTTAAGCATTTCTTGTTGGGCCAGTCTAATGGTGATGAATTCCCTCAGCTTTTGCTTGTCTGGGATTTAATTTTTCCTTCATTAATGACAGATAACTTTTCTGTGTTTAGTATCCTTGGCTAGCAATGTTTTTCTAATTTTTTTTCCTTCAGCACTTTGAATATATTATCCCATAGTCTTCTGGCTTGTAAGATTTCTCCTGAGAAATCCACTATTAGTCTGACTGGGGCTCCTTTATAAATTACTAGACAGTTTTTTCTTGCTGTTTTTAGAATTCTCTCGTTGTCTTTGACTTTGGCAGTTTGACTATAATATGCTGAGGAAAGGACCTTTTTGAATTCTATCTATTTGAGTTCCCTGTATGTGGACATCTTTATCTGTTGCTAGAGTTGGGGAGTTTTCATCTACTATTTCATTAAGTAGGTTTTCTAACCATTTTGTCTTTTCTTTTCCTTCTGGAACATTGAAAATTCAAATATTTCATCACTTTGTGGTGTCCTGCATGTCATGTGGTCTTTGTTCATTTTTTAAAATTTTTTCTTTATTTTTGTCTCACTGGGTTGTCTTAAAAGACCTGTATTCCTATTCTGAGATTTTCTCTTCAGATTCATCTAGCCTATTGTTGAAGATTTTGTATTCAACATTGTATTTTTTTTTTGAAAAATGTATTTTGCATTTTTTTCAATGAATTCTTTGGTTCTAGAATTTCTGTTTGATTCTTTTTTATGCTATATATCTCTTTCATAACTTTCTCATTCATATTCTGAATTGTTTTGCTGATTTTATTCTGTTGTTTTTCAGTATTTTCTTGTATCTTATTGAGCTCATTTAATATCAACATTTGAATCCCTTTTAGGGATTTTGTAAATTTCTTTTTTTTTTTTAACAGTATCATTACCACACTGAAGGTAAATTTCCTTTTGATAAGGATCTATTGCTGGAGAATTATTGTGTTCCTTTGGAGGTGTCATATTTACCTGCTTTTTCATGTTTCCTGTGTCTTTATGTTTATATCTGTGCATCTGGTGTAACAGTCCCTTCTTCCTATTTTTTGAATTTGACTTCATAGCAGAAGATTTTTTTCTAAACATGTCTCTATGATGTTGGTTGGGTAGGGCACTTTGGTTTTGATTCTGGGTGCATAATGCATGTAGTAGTGTAGTGTTTGCATGATTTCTTTAGCTGTAAGCATTAGTGGTGTCTGTGATTTCCTCGGTGGCTTAGGGTATGGTTGTTAGTGGAGGTGGTGGTAAAATTTTGCTGGGTCTGGGACATCAGTTGGAGTAGTCTTTGGGCCCCAGTGGTGGCAGCAATGTGTTGATTGTGCCTGTCCTTGGGCCCCAGGGTGGCGTACATTCACGCCTGTGTTAGTGGGTTTAGGCAGGCTGATTTTTGAGCCACCAGGTGGCTTGCTTGGCTGCCAGGAATGTCAGTGGTGAGCTGGGTGGATTGCTAAGTTTTTTAGCCCCTGGGCAGTGGGCGTGGCATGAGCAATGTCAGTAGCAGTGGTGGAACAACCCTCTGAGACTCAAGTGGTCCACACTGATGTTGGCTGTGGCTGCAACCAGTTAGGTGAGTCAGTCTTCAGTCCCACATATGGCATGTGCAAATGGGTGCCATATGTGGTGGTAGTGGCAGGTTGAATGGGCCTGACCTCAGACCCCAGGAGGAATGCTTATGTGCCACCAGTGGTGGACTGGGCTGGGCAATCCCCAGGCCCCTGGACAGCATGCTTAAGTACTGAGGATGGTGGAGCAGGGCTGGGCAGACGTGTCCTTACACCCTCACTGGTGTGTGAAGGTACTGGCTGTGGTACGCAGACCTGGTGTGATCCCCAGGCTGCCTGTAGAATGTTCAGGTGGAGGCCGCAGCAGCTGTACTGCAGCCCTACTACTAGGGGAAGGTGGGGTTACTTTCAGTGGGAGCAGCGATAGGCAGGCAACTAGGTGGGCATGTGCTTCACCCTGCTGCAACCTGCAGCAGAGAGGGCTGTGGGCTGTGGAATTTGTCTTTGGGGCACGTGAAAATGCATGGCTGTCCCTCTGCTTTGGAGGGTGGGGTTGCTGCCAATGGCTAATTTCTTAGACCCAAAGGCAGCAGCTGTGGGCAGGGAATGTCAATGGGGCTCCAGGGATATGGAGATGAAGGGGTTATTGAGCCCTGGGGCAGGACATAGTCTGATAGGGGCTGGACTCTCAAAATGGCACCATATTGCAGATGCTTAGGACTCAGGGGTATGTGGGATCCAGCATGAGCTCCCTCTTTGGAACAGTCTCCAGGCAGCTCCTTATGTTAGTCTCAGAGCCTTCAAGGGTAGTAGGAGTCCATGGTGGGAACGTGGAGCCCTGGGGCTTCACTTATTCCCCACATTAGGGAGCATCTCCAGGCTCCCAGCTGATCCTTGCCTTGCTTTCCTCTCCTTCCTAACTTTCAGTGCTTCTCATCCCTTCTCTGTTGAATTCCAGTGTTCTTAGACAATCTATTCAAAGTGTGATTATCTACTTACTATTTTGGTTCATCTCCATGGAAGAGACAAGTACTAGATGCATCTAGTCAGCCATCTTTAAGCCCCTTTATCAGTACAAATTTTTCACATCTTTTTGCAAATACGCCTATATTCTAGTAGCTTTCTTTGGATTTTCTATATAAATTGTACATTTTTAAATAAAGACAGTTTTATTTATTTCTCTCTACTATGGGAGGCTTTTGTGTGTTTTCCTTACATTATTATACTGACAAATACTGTCAGTGCAATGTTGAGCGGAAGTGATGGGGAGAGATAATACTCATCTTGTTCCCAGTCTTTGAGGAGGAAAGCATTCAATCTTTCACCCTTAATATGATGACAGCTGGGTTTTCATAGACGCCCTTTATCAAGTTATGTGTGTTTCTTCGTATTCACAGTTTGCTGACAGTTTTTATCAGGAATGGATTTTGAATTTTTTCAAACGTTTTTCTGTGTCATAAACAATGATTTTAATTTTTAATTTCTTAATATGGTATATTACATTGATCGATTTTCAAATGTTAAACCAATCTTGCATTCCTGGGATAAACCCCACTGGGTCATGGATATATTATGCTTTTTATGTATTCTGAGATTCATTTTGCTAACATTTTGTTAAGCATTTATGCATCTACATTCATGAATGGCCTTGGTCTGTAGTTTACTTGTAATGTCTTTTTCTGATTTTGGTATCAGGATAATGCTATGAGTTAGAAATTCTTCCCTATTCTTATGTTTTGTGGGAGGGTTTTATAGAATTAATATTATTTTTTCTTTAAATATAAGTAGAATTCATCAGTGAAGCCATCTGTGGCAGGAGTTTTATTCATGGGAAGGTTTTAAATTACAAATTCAAATTCTTTTTTAGAAATAGAGCTATTTAGTTTATCTATTTCTTCTTGAATTTTAGTAGTGTGTGTCTTTTAAGGAAATTGTCCATTTCATCTAAGTTGTCCAATTCATTGGCATAAAGTTGCTTATAACATTTTCTTATTTTCTTGTAAATCTGTACGATCAATGGTGATGTCACCACTCTCGTTCCTGAAATTGGTCATTGGTGTTTTCTTTCTTTTTTTCTGATCATTCTGGCTAGAGGTTTGTCAATTTAATTGATCTTCTCAAAGAAACAGATTTTGGTTGTACTGTTTTTCTGTTTTCTATTTCATTGATTTCCACTTTGATCATTATTATTTCCTTTCTTCTGCTTACTTTGGGTTTACTTAACTCTATTTTTCTATTTTCTTACCTGTGAGGTGATTGATTTTAGATCTTTCTTCTTTACTAATATATGAATTTGATGCTAAATATTTCTTCTAAGTGTTGCTTTAGTAGCATCCCATACATTTCAGTTTCAAAACACTTTCAGTTCAAACACTTTAAAATTTCCCTATAATATTATACATACATTATTTGAACTGTGTTACACAGTTTCCAAATATTCGGGAATATTCTAGATAGATTTCTGTTACTTATTTCTGATATAATGGTATTATTGTCAGAGACCATAATTTATATAATTTGAATACTTTTAAATTTATTGAGAGTTGTTTTTTGGCTCAGAATATGACCTATTTTGGTAAATGTTCTGTGAGCACATGAAAAGAAGGTGCATTCTGTTGGTAGGTGGAATGATCTGAAAAGGTCAAAAGTAACATTGGTTGATAGTGTCGTTCAACTCTTGCATATCTTTACCAATTATCTACCTACTTGTTCAGTTATTGTGAGAGGGATATTGAAACATCCACCTATAATTATGGATTTGTCTATTTCTCCTTGAAGTTCTACTAGTCTTTTCCTGTATTTTTAAGTTTAGTTATTAGATGCATAAATGTTTAAGATTGTTATATTCTCTTAATGACATGGATCCTTTATCATTATGAAATGACCTTCCTTATACCTGATAATATTTTTTTCTTTGAAGTCTATTTTCTTTGATGTTAACATGTCTACTCAAGATTTCCTTTGACTGGTGTTACCATGGCTCATTTTATCTCATTCTTTTACTCTTAAGTCATTTATGACTTTATATTTAAAGGGGTTCTTTTTTAGGCTGTGTACAGTTAGGTCTCATTTTTTCAACCAGTCTGAAAACCTCTGCCTATTAATTTTTAAACCATTTACATTTAATGTGATCACTTAAATCTAAGATCCTGCTAATTGTTTTCTATTTGTACCACCTGTTCTTTGTTCTCATTTTCCTCTTTTCATGCCTTTTTTTGGATAGAGTATTTTTTATGATTCCATTTTGTTAACTTGTTGGCTTAGGAGAATGAAGGCCTCTCTGATAAGGTGATACTTGAGACCTGAAGGAAGTGAAAGAGTGAGCTTTTTGGATATTTCAAGGAAAACTTTATAGGCAGAGGGAAAAGAAGAGCAAAGGCCTGAAGTAGAAGTACATTTGACATGTTGGAATAATAGCAGGTGACCAGTGTGCTTGGAATGGAACAGAGAAGTAGGAAGGAACACAGGGAGAAGATAGCAGAGAGGGATTGGGAGTTTGTGGGTGGGGGTGCAAGTTCATCTCAGGCCTTGCAAGCCTCTATAAAGCCTTTGGAGGAATAGAGTATTCTGAACTTCAATTGCTTCAGGAAAAGGCCTCTGCTGCCATCTCCAGTAAAATGAAACCCTCTCTGTATTACCACCACAACCTGTCAAATAGAATTTTAGGACTGATCTGTTCATGCCTATTTTCCCATTTTATAATAATCCACACAGAAATCCAGTACTTAGATCATTGTTCAACCCTCACTCCATTTCCTTTCCCAACACGCAGCCTTCCAATGTGCTGTTTGAAATTCATGGTTCTTTATTACAAAAATCTCCTTTATCCCAAAAATCCCCTTTATCCTCACCTTCTTTTCTGAATGTTCCTGGTACAGACTGAAAGCTTGCTCTTCCCTGTGGACACTGATTTCCTTGATTCTCTGTCAATTGCAGGCTGTTTTCTTTCCCAGAAGCCTTATAACATAGGCAAGGAGGACAGATGTCATCCTGTCCCTTCACTACTGCTTCCATATCATTGTCCTTCCCTGCTCACCCAAATACTTAACTTCTTTCATGAATATGCCATCAGACTAAGAATGTGTATTTATTTGTTCAGGTTTGATGGATGAGACCCACCAAATCTTTCAGTCCTTCTGTTTTCCAAGGTCTGCCTTTGCATATTGACAATTCTATGGGAGGAAGTTTTCCTTATTATTGTTTGTAATATCAAACCTGTGGTTTTAAAGGCTGATTATGTGAGTATATCATTAAGGTCATACCTAAAATAATGGGTGTGTCTACACTTAGAGTGGGTTAGAAGATAAAAATAATAATGACAGCAACAGCAAATACTGGGCAAATTACCCATCCTCCTTGTGGCTCACTTTCTTTGTTTTTACCTGATGACTAGATATAGTCTTCCTTTACTTAAAGACATCACTCGACTAATTACCTTCTGCTTCTCTTGAATTACCAGGTTTTTGCTCTCTACTGAATGGTTTTCATCAGCATGTATTTTTTGTTTTTAATTTTTTGTTTTGGGTTGTTTTTTTTTTTTACCATGTTTACAAAGCCTTCTCTTGGCCTTACTTCCCCTGCTTACTACTATTTCTTTGCTCCTTTTTACAGCAAAACCCCACCAATTGTGCTGTTTCTCCCACCACGGCACTAGAACTGTAAGAACTTACTCACACAGTCACCAATTGAGGCTAAATCCAGGCTCAATTCTCAGTCCTTATCTTACTTGATGCCATACGCCCTTGGTTTTCCCTCTATCTGGCTGGTACTCCTTCCAAGTCTCCTTTGCCAGATCTTGTCCCCCAGTCTCTTAATGTTTAAATGTCAAGGGTGCTCCCTTCTGATTTCTATTCTTACCTCATTCTACACTCACCTCCTTGTAATCTTAGGCAGTCTCATGGTGCTCTAAAAGCCATTCATATACTGCTAAATCCCAAAGTTTTATTTCAGTAAAGATAAAAGTATTTCTAGCTCAGATCTCTCTCACAAACTTCAGAGTCCTTTATACAACTGTCTATTTAACATCTCACTTGAAAGTCTAACACAATACTACTTTAAATGTGGGGTGGACTGATGCCCATCCACAAATTATGTGTTGCCAGTCTACAATGAAATAAGTGCAAAAATGAGAGTAAGAGCTTGGGAATTTCTATAGCAATTTGTTGTTGCCTCGTTCAAGCAAATCATCAGTGGTCTTGTCTCACTGAACAGAGTGTAGATGTTTAGATCTACAGATCTACAGTTTAGATTTTGTCAACCTTGCATGATAAGATGCATGTGCCATGAGGTTTTAATCATGTATAGTAGGACCAAATATTGACTCCCAGTAAATTGGAAATTAAAAAAACTAGTTCTTTACCTAAGAGAGTTTGAGAAAGACTGGTCTAGTAGACATTGCAAATTCAATATATTCACTCAAAAATAATGTTATTTAAATAACATTTTATTTATTGTATACGCATACATATTTAAATGATATAAATAATTTTTAAAAAGCTGTTATGGGGAAAACTTTGAATCTACTCTACTTATTTACGAGTAATATATATAAGTAACACATGAATGAAAACTCATTGTAAACAATTAAACAATATGGAAGACCACTGAGTTAAAAGGTTTCATCTGCTCATCACTGATGCCTTCTCCTCACTGATTCTAATGACCTGGCTAGAAGTAATGTTACTTCATAGTCTAATATGTGTACTTTTACATAGAAATATCAGTGGATATAGACATATGATTTTAGTTTTCCTTTTTTTTTTTAAATAAATGAGATTGTACTCATAATGTATTATTCTGCAACCTGATTTTTTTTCCCTTTAAATCATATACATGGAGATCTTTTCTGGTCAGTTCATATAGATTTGCCCCCAAAATAGCCATAGCATGCAACATAATTAAAAAAAATCATTCCCCTACTGTTGAAAATTCTGATTCATTCTAAGTTTTTGCTATTACAACATGGCTACAATGAACATGCACTTCTTGACATGCATCTTGTCCACCTATACAATGTGTCTGCAGGATATATTCCTAAAAGAGAAGTGCTAGGTCAAGAGTATGACCTAGCATTTAAATAATTTTAATTATTTAAAATGTTGCTACTCTCGAGTTGTCTTCCGAAAACTCTATACCCATTCACACTCCAACCAACAATGCATGAATTTGACCATTCTACACTCTAATCAACCCTGGATTTTATCAAACCTCTTAATTTTTGCCAACCTCATGAGTGAAGATACATTTTTCCTGTTGTTTTAATAAATATTTTAGTGTTTTTTATTAATTATTCCATTACTTGTCTGTTGATATTCTTTCCATATTTTTCATTGTTTTCTCAATTGATTTGGAGAATAACATACATACAATCAGATATGTAGATTTTTAACCATTTGTCTGATAGATATTGCAAATATTTTTTCTCTTTCTGCTATTTGGCTTTGAGATTGTTAATGGTGTTCCAATTTATTCTTAAAAATTAAGTCCTACCCTAACTTTAAGTTTTATGAGTAAGAAGTGCCTTCAGATATCCCTACATTGATCTGGACACATCAAGAAGTCATGACCATTTGTTTTATAAAATAGTGAGACCTTTCCCTTTTCCTTATGAGATATCCCACTAACAGTTAATAATTACTGTGTAATGACATAAGTATAGTTTCATTTATTTATTTCAGGCAAGATAAGACTCTTTCATAAATAATTTTATTTATAAGGCTTTATTCTAACTCCAAGACACCTGGCTGAATTCAAAAGCTGTTAGCAAGTGTTCTTTGACATTATTCCAAGGTATGGTCCTAGGGAAAATTAAAATGGCCTTTTAACCACCTATATCTATACTGTGAATTTGAAAGCTAAGTTACAGATCCTGACAGAACCAGATATTACGGGTGAGGGAAAAGACAGCTAACACTGTTTAAAGTATGAGGATTCTCAGTTTGCTACTACTTTAATCCGAACTGTTACTCGTCTTCCCAGTATAAATGAAGACATGAGGCACAATGCAGGGTTAAGGGTGGGTAACAGCAGCCTTGGATTCAAAGTGCTTGCCTTCAAATTCCTGCTACGCTACTTGCCAGTTTTAAGCAAGTTTTAAGCAAAAATTTTGAGCAAGTTTTCTGATCATTTTAAGCCCCAGTTTTCTGTTTTTAAAATAGTGATAATGGTAATTGTGAAGAAAAATGTGACAGAAAATATCCAAACCACCTGGCATATGACAAGCCCTCAAGAAACACAAATTAGCTGTTATTACTATTAACCTAATCCTCACTAGCTGGGGTAAATTATATTTATCTTACATCCATAAGTACTACTATTCTCTTTTAAGTTAAATCTAGATAAAGTATATTGTATCGCTGATATGTTTGCCAGAGGATTTTTTTTTGTAAAAATTATTATGACAATGAGAATAAAAATTTAACATCACATAGATTGTGAGTTTGAATTATTATGGTAAAGCTATAATACAACACAATTCATACTAAGACTTTTAGTACCACAAACTAATGACCTCTGAAACATAATTCACTGCCTTTGTTAGCCTTTGTTAGCTAGCAGGGCAACAGGTATTATAGTATTACGATTTTAAAAACATATTTTAGTAGCCACTAAGAATTCTGGGTTCCAGTACATACTGTTTAAAGCAAAAATAAATAAACAAATAAAATTGTGTATGTGTGTGTCTAACATTAGCTGAGTGCTTACTATATACTCTAGAAACAATTTGCTGGGCACTACACAGCCTAGAGAATTTTTGTTTGTTTTTGTCGTCTTGTTTCCTCCCCGCTTAACAAAAGAAAACTGCTTAGGAGAGTAGGCATGAAATTGAAAAGGGTAAGGTAACGAACTTTCTGAGGTAAACGCTCTAAGGTTTTAAAATTCCAAAATTTTCACTGCATGTGCACTATTTGCATTGAGGCATCAACTCTTACTACCTCTAGGAAAAGTTTTGCCCATCCGTATGGAGAAGGTGGACCATAAAGATGCTTAGGACAGTTTGCCCAGATTTGCCCTCCCTCTGCGAGTCCGCCTCCTGGTGCCGCAAATCTTAGATGCATAAGGTAAGGGGCTGGGACTGCGCGGGGAGGAGGGAAGAAATGGAATCCCGTCCGGGCAGGCGGCTGGCCAGGAGCACATTCCCCTACCCTCCCTCTGCGCCAGCCCCGCAGGGTCGGGAAGCTCCTCCCCCGCCTTTCCTTCCTCCTCCTCCGCCTCCGCGGTAGCGGCGGGCGAAGCGTGAGCGCTGCGGTATTTTGTCCCGAGCGGTGACCCCTCCTCCCGGGCGAGCTGCGGCTGCGGCGGCCGCCGTGGCGGTGGCGGCGGCGACCGTGGCGGCCGAGCTCTGAGGCGAGCTCCGGGCGGCCCGGCGGCGTGGAGGCCGCGAGAGGTGGAAGCCGGCCGCCCTTGCGCGTCGCAGGAGCGGAGGGGGTGAGGCGGGCGCGAGCGAGCCCCGCCCGGCCTCTGGGAAGGTGGGGGAAGCGCCGCGCACCTCCCGCCCTCCGGCTGCCGCCGCCCCGCCGGCCCTGCAGCCGCCGCCGCCGCCGCTGCCTCAGGCTCTCGCTGCGGGCGCGGCCGGGGAAGGAGGGCGGCGACGGCGCCCGGAGTCGCCGGAGATGGCGGGAGGGCACTGCGGCAGCTTCGGCGCGGCGGCGGCCGGCAGCGGCGAGATCGTCCAGCTGAACGTGGGGGGGACCAGGTGAGTCGGCGGAGAGGAGGCTCGGGACCGGGATGCCGCGGGCGGTCTCCAGGTGGGCGGCAGGGACCCGGTGTCGCGGGAACAGGGGCGAGTGTGGGAGCCGAGCCAGGTGGGGAACGCAAAGGGCCCTGCAGGCGGGAAGAACGCTGGGTGCATCTCGAGCTGGGGAAGTATCTGCTCCGGGCGGACAGGCAGAAGGGCCTCTTGGAGTTAGCGAGAGCCAGGCCCATGTGGCCGACTTGCAGCCTTCCTAGCATGCCAGCCTCTGTCCCTCCCATTTCTAAGGTATCAGGCTAAGCGGAACATTGAGAGCCTTAGCTAATCTCAGAGTGTATTTGAGGAATTTATTTTCTAGAAGCCTGGCCGTGTGGTTTGGCTGTTGCCGATGGACCTGCCTCCCTTTCTCTTCGGTCAACAAGGTGTCGGTTTGCTTCGGCAGGAAAGTACGCCGTTCTTTTCCACGCCTAATTCGGGGATTTGTAATTCGAAGAATTTCGGGGGTGGGAGTGCAGTAGATTTGCAGTGCATGGTTATTTATTTTAAGAATTTCTAGGTGCATGGGTTTGACAGGTCTGTTCGACTCTTAGGGTAGTGTGTCCGGAAACTGCAGTTTGAACAGTTGGTTCTAAGAAGCGTTGGCTGTTGGCACAGCGTGGCGCACTGGGAGTAAACACAACTGAAAGCGCTTCTCTGTCGATCCACTCTCTGGCCTTCCACTCCCTTCATGTGCCTATTACTAAGCTTGTTGGGGGAAAAATCATAGTTTTTGTGGATTTCCTATAACTTATGAGTCACTCCGTTCAGAAAAGTGAGTTTGCCAGATCTGTTTGAAAGCAGGCATAGTTGAGTTTAAGGCTTGGTAGGAGTTAAACAATGAAGTGCTCTGGAATACAGTGTATTTTGTTGTGCTTGAGAATATGAAAGATTCTCAACCAGTATTTTAGCGATATTTTTGAAAATGAAAAATGGCAACTCTGAACATAGTGATAAAAATGTATGTCGTAATGCTTTAATCCGAAACATTTAATGGCTTTCTAAATGTACTAGACGATGCAACACAAGAACCAGTAATACTTTGTTTTTTCTCAGCTCTGTTTCCAATTCTCCCAAAGCAGAACTTTTGAGAATTGCAATATTTTTGCAATTATAATAGATGCCAGTCTTATGGAGATTTGTATCTCCTAATGTAAGAAATGTAGTTTTTCCTAAAATCGTGAAAATATTGCAAGTTTGGTAACTTATGGATGCAAAAATGGAATACCCTGTGAGAGTAGGCCTTCAGTGTGTGTTAATACTGAGGAGTACCAGTATTATCACTTAAAATCCCTACACTGGTTTCTAATTGCTATTGATTGTGGATATATTTCTTTTCAAACATTCAAAAGGACATACAGTATTATAATAAAAATTAAACAGTATTGTTATTTTACTGTGCATTGAAAATGGATTGCTTAATGCTGAGTGAACTCTTGTTATTGACTGCAGAATTCAGTTTAAAATTTTAAGTTGCTTAAGGCAGTTACAGCGCTGTAACATTTTACCTATGTTTATATTATTTCTGGAACTCGATTTTATCAGGTTCTAAATTTTTCTAAGTGATATTAGCAAAGAATACAAAATAAGATAATATATTACTGGTTTTAACAATTTAGAAGATGGATGAAAGTTATTAGATAGGAATGAAAAATTTTTTAAAAATCAAACTTTAGAATTGTTAGGATAAAATAGTTTATAAAATAAGTAGTAATGACATGGTCTGTGGAAAACAGAACATCTGACTCTAAGTGTTTTAAGAATATTTTCTAGATTTGCTTTGAATGATATACTTATGCAGCATTTTAGAGCTAGAAGAGATCTAGAAGTCCTCTATATCTTGTACAAAACAGAGAGCAACACAGTCACTTAAGTCATTATAAGAGAAAAAAATTCTGATGTGATTGTCATCGAAGTTGAGGAATCACCTCCTGTGGCATAGAATTGAAGCCCTGAAGTGATAGAGTAAAACTCGAAAGGAGAGTTTATTGGGAGCAGAGAAACATATGCTATACGTGAGGTCTTTTTTTTTCTCCGAAGAGAAGAGAGAGATGAAAATGGACATACTCAAAGGAATAATAGAAATGACTAATTTTTGTGATTCATTTAATCCTTTGTGGGTGATTTAGAAAGTAGAGATGAGGTTTTGTTTAGAATTGTTAATGTTTATTATTTATAAAAAAAAAAAAGCAATGAAATGAAACCCAATGTTACTCAGTTTGTGATTAATTCTGTTATGGATAAGTATGATTTTGGTCTCATGAGAGAGGGCCAGGATCAGCCAGTGGGGACTCATGGACAGAGAGCTTTGGAGTCAGGCAGATGTTTTCAGTTCCCAGGCTTTACCTCTAACTAGCTCAGCAACCTTGAACAAATTATTTTTTGGTGCTTAGTTTACTAAAATGTGAAATGACGATAATAGTACCAACCTTGCAGGATTGATATAGGAATTTGAAGTAATAAATGTGAAATGCAAGGGCTAGTGACATTATCAGTAGTTACATTGCAGAATAAATAATTTTGATTAGATTGCTTCCAGGTTAATTTAGTAGGATGCAGGTAGCATGGAGAGTAACTGTGGAAATGCTAATTTTGCTGAGACCAGATTGCGCTTGACCCTACTCTTGGCATGCTATGGGTATGAGATAAAAAACAGAAAAGGCTTTCAAGTATATTTCAAATAATTATGCTCATCATATGTAATTTTAAATGTCTTAGTTTTCCTAAAGTTATATTTGGAACCAGTTTTAGGGCTTAGGGTTTAAAAAAAAATTGGTGGGGAGGAGGGCCCAATCTCTTTGCCTAGAAATTCCAGATTACTAAACCCACCCTAAAATGCTGATTGAAATTGGTAGTATGACTTTAAGCAGACCTGTGTAACTTCCAAGTAGCACATAATTTGAATTATTTTGAAAACAATATGCTGAATAAGCAGCAAATATGAAAGGTCACAAGTTGTAAGGTATCCTTGTTTGGAATTAATTTGATGGCCTCCAAAACAGTGAATCTTTATTGCAGTGGATCCTTTGATCCTTTAGTTTACCATTGACTGGATTTGCTTTGATTTATTTGACCAAGTCAGTTTCCTGTGACTGGTGGTAATCTACATATTTTTCATTTTTTCTTAAGAGTCTGCTAAGAAATACGTTTAGGAATATATGCAATGTTTTCTAGAATAAACTGTTTGGGTACTTTCTTAATGAGATTAATGGGCATAGGAACTGCTTAAAAACATACTGTCCATAACCTATGAAATTAGTTAGCAGTTAACTTCTGTGTGTTCTCTGAAGTACCCCTTACATTAGTTTACATATAAATATGTCTTTAATAAATTAATTATTTCACTGTTTTTCCTTTAGTAGTCATTGAGAGAATACTTTCCTTACAGATTGTAAGGTTGTAGGTAGGTGGGAGGAAGCAGAGATAATCTTTTGTAATTGGAAAGCATATTTTGATGGTAGAAAATTGCTGTTAGAGACTGAAAATAAAGCTATAATAAGCACTTAATGGCACAGTTCATACACTTTCTGGTGTTACTGACACCATACTTCTAAATGGTTTGTAAAGAGGACAGTTTAGTGACATCTGTTTGTCAATACTAACTTACTCTGGAAATGCTCTATGGTAACTATAAAAGGCCCGCAGCTTGTACAAAAGAACCACTGCCTTGGTTTTGTACAAAACATTTAACTGAGAGTATAAATGTGGTTCTGGTTATCACAGCTCAATTTCAACATTTACTGAATATGTGCTAAGTGCCAAGTACTATGCTTGTGGTTACAGATGGTCCTCCCCCCCTTTAAAAAAATATATGTATATATATTTACTATTACATATAAAACACATTCCTGAAAATGACCAATATTAACCAAAATGACAAATTCCTGAAAATGAGTTTGAAAGGTGAATGTACAGGCATTTAAGGGATAATCCATTTATCAAGAGATATAAAATACTATGAGCCATTGTTGCCTCAGGTGTTTGGGTAGACCTGCAAAGTTGAGAGATGAGTGGGACCTCTGACACTACTCTGTATGAGCCTTGACGATCACAATTCTCAACGCGGCCTGCAATCCACTACTGTTTGATATCCCATTTGAAAAATGGGGAAGGGAAATGGAGTTAATTTTGAGGTTTGATAGGCTGTGGTGAGCAGAAAGTAAGCAGTTTCCACTTTTCGGATAATTCCAGGCTGCTGATTTAGGTGGCGGCAGACAATAGAGAGGTGATAAAGTATTTACCTGCACAGACTGGGGAACATCCCTAAGCCATTTTGGCTAAGGCTTGCCTCTGTTACCTTGCGAAAGCTCATGGTAACCAGTGCCACAATTCAATCACCTTGTTTAGTTTAAGTAGGAAAGATAAAAATAAGTTTTGACATTTCATAAAATGCCAGAAAATGAATGTGGAGTGAACGTAAAGTGAACGTAGAGGTCTCCTAGCCTTTCTTCTGTGTGAGGCAATGTTGTAGTTCAGTGTGATGTCTTAAAATGATAATATTCAAACAAGGGCTGGACTGGATGAGTGCTGTATTGCTTTCTTTGCCATATTAGTTGATGTCATTTATTGGTTTATTGTCCCAGTCTGTTATACTATACTTTGGTAAAGATTCCCCCAGAATTGGTGTTAATAAGCAGACGTGATCAAATGGCAATTAACCTAAAAATAATGATTGCTGAGTGATTTTTGAATGAATGAATACAACAGTTGCAAATAGCCCAAGACTACATATAAAGAAAGTGTTAAATGCATAATTTACAGTGAAATTACTATGAGCTTAAAAAGATAGGATAGGATATTTGAAAAAGCCATTACAGAGAAGATAATACCTGAGTGGTGTCAAGAAAGATGGTTGGGACTTAGATTATTGGACATGAAGAAGGCAATCTAACTGGTAACTGGAATAAAGATACCAAAATGGTAGAGAGCGTGAATTGTTTGGGAGATATTAAGAGGTACTGTCTTATTAGAAGGGGAAAACAAAGTTTGTGTTGGAGAGATGAAATGGAACCTGAAGATAATTTTGAATGTTACTCTGAGAAGTTGAGACTTGGTGTGATGGGCTAATTGTTGATTCTTCAGCAGATTAGCTTACTGGAAAGTAGTGTTTTGTTTTAGGAAGCATTATATGGTAGAGAATTAATTGTTTGATTTTATTGAGAGCTTCTCCAATAATCTTAACTCTGAATTGAAAGTAGCAAAAATTAAAAATATTAAAGGTAATAAATATGTTGATATAGTTATAACTATAAAACAGCTTGTAAATCATTAACCAGCATATTAAAACAAGTTAATTGAAATTTCAAATCATGTTCTCATTTCTAATATCAGATAATTTTCAATTGCAGATTTAGTACCTCAAGACAAACTCTTATGTGGATTCCAGATTCGTTTTTTTCCAGGTATTTCATATAATTTTTAGTATGCTTTTAATACATTTACTTATTAACCAAAATACAATAATTTTCCATGTCAGTTAAATTAATATTTTTATTTTTTGAATAAAAAATGTTAACTCTTAAGATAGAATTTTTCTTTTAACTTAGAGGTAGATGACTCACTTGTAGTGGTCTTTGACACTTGATAAAGAATTAGGACATTTATTTATATTCACAATTTAAAACTAACCCTAGATTATTGTTAATAACTTCTAGTTTGCTGAGTGGAAGAATTTCAACACTTCGAGATGAAACTGGTGCTGTGAGTATAATAATGCTGATATATATTTCTAAATTAGATCAATTAATACTTATAATACTTGGTCCTAATATATAGTTACTCTATGAATATAGGAAAGCTAATATTTTAATAACTACTAAATGAAAGTGGCATAGTTTTGTTTCTTGTCATATATAGTTTTTCTATAATTAAAGAAATGAGCCCTAAGCAGGGAATACTGTATATAGCAATTTAAACATTCATGAGTAGAGAGATTGTAGGATATGAGCTTACATTGGCAATAGGGGAAATGTGTCTATGATCAACAGTAAATAGATAGATATAAGTATTAAAATATTTTATTAGAATGGTAAAAGGTTACAAATTAGTAAAGTCCTATAATTGTTGATTTTGAAGAATAACCTTATGAACTTGTACAGCAGTGGTACAGTGAGGGATGTAAAGTACTATAAAGTTTCAGTGCAAAAAATTGGTTTATGCATTTAGAGGCAACAAAGTGACCAATGGTGTTTTATTTGCTGTGGTAAAATTTGCAGGTGAAATAAGGCAGCAAAGGCAGATATGTCCATATGAGATCATAAAAAAGTCATCAGTAGTAAGATCTCCACAAATTTGTGGTGTTTCTTCAGTTTTTGATTGGCTCTAATAAAAACAAGAACAAGAATTTGTAAAGCTTAGAAGAACTTCATGGATTGTATTTATGTGGAGTTGATCATAATATAAAGAGGTTTATTATTGGCTTCTATTTCCCTTTCTAATTGCCTTACATAAGCTTTAAATGGTGTTCAGTTTTATGATTAGAACTTTTGTAATTGATTCAAAATACAGTGTTTGTATACATTCCCATAAAAAGTTATCAATTGTGTATTTCACATTTTTAAGCATTTTGTTGCCCCCTTATGTAGTGCATGGTGTTGTATTTGTTATTTATTTATTTATTTATTTATTTAATTTTTAGAGACAGGGTCTCGCTCTGTTGCCCAGGCTGGAGTGTAGTGGGGTGATCATAGCTCACTGCAGCCTTGAACTCCTGGGCTCAAAGTGATCCTCCCATCTCAGCCTCATGAGTAGCTAGGACTGTAGGAGCATGCCACTGCATCCGGCTAATTTTTAAAAATTTTGTGGAGACACAGTCTCACTATTTTGCCCAGGCTGTTCTCTTAACTCCTGGCCTCAAATGATCCTCCCTGTTCGGTATCCCAAAGTTCTGGGATTACAGGCATGAGCCACCATGCCTAGCCTGTATTTGTTATTTCAAAAAACATTTTTTTTTGTTGTTACTCCTCCCTAGCCCTCAAGGAAATTGAAATTAGTAAAAGTGTAAATGCAAAAGTCTTATGAGAATAATATTCTTTTCCACCTTTGACAACAGTGGGCAGTATTTACTTTTCTTGATTACCCCATGTACATTATAAAAGTACATTGTTGTTTTAATGATTCACATATGAATCACAAATTATGTAAGTCACAATCACTATCACCAGTAATTAATGATTTGACAATATAAGAAAGTACTATTCATAATATTTTCAAAGTATTTATTGAATTCTAGAATATTTCAGATAAAAATGTTTCCTCAGATGTCACCCTTACCAAAGATAGCAAAGAAATAGAAATGAGAAAACTGACCTTATTAAATAACATTTCCCCCGTATATTAAAATACCAATTTAATAATAACTTTTCGGGGGGAGAAAAAAAACTACCATATTAAATGTACACAGTTATAACTTCATTCCAGTTTTAGAAACGTTAAAGTTTAAGAGTGGAATCAAGGAAATATAGTATTTAAATAATTCAGTCTTTGTTCCCTGTTAGTGTTACAGATATTAAAGTTAGAAGTTTCATTTGTAATTTGAAAATAAAACAATTCTTCATTTACAGATATTTATTGATAGAGATCCGGCAGCGTTTGCACCCATTTTAAATTTTCTTCGGACAAAAGAACTAGACTTAAGGTAAGAAATGCATTCTTTTTAAAGTAAATTCTTAGATAGGTATGTATTCTTTTCCTAAGACTGTTTTTTATTAAAAGTTTCCTCAGACTTACACTCTCATAGATACAAGCCACCGTCATCTCTTCTTCAGAGTACTCTAACAGCTTCCTAAACCAGTTTCCCTGCCTTTGTTCCTATATCCCTCCAGTTCATTTTTCACATTGCAGCCAAAAATTATCTTCTAAAGATATAAATCTGATCAGGTTACTACTCTGCTTAAAACCTTTATTTAACATGTTGTTGGACTAATAGTTTAGGATTTTGAACTTGATCTTGTTTCTCCATAATATGGCCCCTGCTTAATTTCTCTTACTTCAACACTTTAAACCCTTTTTGGTGTCAGCTTTAACCTGACTTCTTCCAGTGATGTTTACTGTCTATCTAGTATAGGTATTCATAGTTTCCTGTACTGTCATTACCACAACATTTGTTACACTTACTCCTTTTTCAGTAGTCTATCTTTCATTAGACTTTAAATTCCCAAAGGGCAAGCACTGTGCTTGACTCATAGCAGGAGTTCATTATATGATTTTTTTTTTTTTTGTGGACCAATGAATGACCATTTAAACTATTTCTTTAACTTTACCATCTTGAATATAGTCTGAGTTCCTATCAGGAAACTCTACTTTGTATTTTATTGTTCTTTTCTTTCATGTATTTCCAATAAACTTTCATTAAGAATCTATTAATATTTTTTTAGACGTAGTTTTTAAAAATCCAGTTTATTTGAGCTGCTTCTTTATAGTGTATGACTTTTGGCTTATATTTATTGGATAGTGAGTTTCTTGACAGCGAGATTTTTTTGTCTGGTTTCTTTGTTGCTGTTGTGTTAAAACAGTGCATATAAGATACGATATTTATTGAACGAATAAAAGAGTTTATTGGGGCTTTCTGTCTGTCTGTTTTTTGGTTGGGGTTGGTTGGAGGGTGAGAAGTACATTAGTACATTATTAACTACTTATTTCTTGAGTAACTTATTTTGACCCATCTTATTTGATTAAAGAAGCCTAAGCTTACTTCTAGTGTCCTTACGACTAATCCACAACCATATCACCCATGAAAGGCAGAATTAGTTTAAATATCTATTTACTGACTGCTCTTCTTATAGATTACTGCCTTTTTTCACTTATGGAGGCCTAGCAAATTTAAATTCTGTAAGTGGTACCTTCTGAAAGAAGATGGGAAGAAATTTAAAAAACACACACATACATATTAAAAAACTGTGTTCTAATCCTTTTCTTTCCATAAAATTCTTTTATTGTCCTTGCATTTTATTATAATTACCATATTTGTTTGCCTGTCTTCCCCAGGAGACTGGACCTTCTTAACAACTATTATGTATTTTTGTCTTGAGCGACCTTGTAATTGGCTAGTACTGCTGTACTGTTAACACAAATGATTTTGAAATAAAGTAAGAAAGTTTTAAGCATTCTTATATTAAACTAGTCACAACCAGTTTTACAAATAAAAACAATTTAATATTGCAATTGCATGTGTTTATTAAGGCCAGGGAATATTTTCAAAGTAAGGGGAAATTACAACTGAAACCTAAAATGAACCATTAGTATTGTAAACTCTGAATTTCTGTTCTTTTTACTTTTTTTTTTCATATTACTTAACTCTATCACTTATGTAGTAACATCATCTTCATCTGGGTAGCATAGCCCTTTCTAAAACTGTTTTCTTCCCCCTATTTTATTTGTTCAACAATATTTATTGCATAGCTATTATATATACTGTGTTAGGTGCTGTATGAGGTACACAGAAATAGATCAGAAGTAGATCATGCTTGCAGGGAGCTCACAGTATAATTGAGGAGGTTAAAATATGTATAGAAATAATTGTGATAAAAAATTAAAAGCGATTAATGCCATAAAAGAGTGATTTCTGCTCTATTGTTTTCCTTATCAAATACTTCTAGATAATTTATTTGTACTGGCCCTATAAAGCCCTCATTTCTTATTTAGTCACCCATTTCATCTATGTTTGAATGGTTTTTAAGTAGGTAACAAAATGTTTTTGTTCACATGAAGTTTTTATTTAGACCTTTTTAAATGATTAAGGCTTTTAGAAATAGAGAATATTAGGAGAGAAGTGAAGTTTTAAAGCCTTATGACTTTGTTCACATTAAGAACCTAGTACTTTTTCTTTTTGCTTCAGATGATAATATAGGTTTCCACGTTAGAGAACTTACATCATTTTTTTTTTCTTTTAGGGGAGTGAGTATTAATGTTCTCAGGCATGAAGCAGAATTTTATGGAATTACTCCATTAGGTATGTGGTCTTCTCTTAATATTTTATTTTATCATTTGACCCTTTGTGCACTAAACTTGCCCAGATCAAATGCGTTTTATGTCAGGTCCTAGTTTTTGATGGAATGGTTCAGTCTTAGTTTTTGTGGATTTTCATAGTAAAAAGATGTTGTCAACTCTGACTTAACTTAAACATTTTCCTTTTCTTTCCTTATCCTTTTTAACTAGAGAAAATAAAAATGGAGTACTGTTTTTCTGTTTGCATGTACTCTTGACAAGTTTGCTTTGAAATGTTTTTAGTAAGAAGGCTTCTCTTATGTGAAGAATTGGAGCGTTCATCTTGTGGCAGTGTCCTTTTTCATGGTTACTTGCCTCCACCAGGTATTTCTGCTTTATTTAGTCTTTTTAAAAATTCTTTATCATTAAGCAAGTACAAACTTTTAAATAGGAAAAAAACTATTCCTTGAATATTGAGTTTCTTGTCTATAAATCTACTAGGAATGGTAAGAACTTCAAAGTTTGCAGACATTAAGTCATACTATGTATTAAAGCAGGGGTTTAGCAAACTTTTTCTGTAACGAGCCAGGCAGGTTTTGTGAGCCAGAAGATCTCTATGACAACTACTAAACTCTGCCATATACACTGCATAAACAAATGATTGTTACTGTGTCCACTACAGCTTTATTAACATAAGTAGCCAATGGGCTGGATTTTTAATGGCCTGTGGTTTGGTGACCCCTATGTTAGAGCACTAGTTGTCAAACTCCTTTTTGGAGAACTGGAGGAGCCCTGCAGAGATATGTCAGTCTCACCTCAGCCCCACTTCAGTTAGTTAGAAGAGTCCTGTCTTCATCTGTGTTATAGTGTGCTTCTTAGCAAAATTTCATTTTTTAAAAGGATCCCCTGTCAAATAAAAGATGTTTGAAATTATGGGGAAATTCAGTGCTAAAGCCATCAAATTAGTACATAGTACTTAACACATAGTATCTGTAACATAAATGTAAAGATTGGCTGACAGACTGAGTGAATTAATGATCTGTTGATTCAGTAACCTAGAGCTAGGTCAAAGTGGAGCATAATATGATAAATCCTAATCTTATTTATTGTAAATAATATGACAAATGCCAGAAATCTGTTGAAAGAATTTTGTTGTATTTTTTATTGTAATTAAATTATTTGCAATAAATTGCTATATTGGAAGATGTACTTCGGATATAATGAAATTCACATTGTATGTTTCTTGGTTAAAATGTGATATTTTTAGTTTTTGGAAGGTGAGCTTAGAAATAAATTTGTCTTCTGCTTCCTTTTATAGGTATTCCTAGTCGAAAAATAAACAACACAGCTAGATCTTCTGCTGATTCTAGGAATGGACTAAATTCTACAGAAGGTGAAGCCCGGGGAAATGGTACACAGCCTGTTCTCTCTGGAACTGGAGAAGAGCCTGTTAGGCTAGGTAAGCAAAGATTACATAAATAGAAACAGAAAAATATGTATGTTTTTGGTTCTAGATGATACTAAGTAATTACTTTTAAAGATGCAATTTTTGCCTCATCTCTTTTTTTATCCAGATTTATCATTTACATCTTGGAAAGTCTCATTTAACATGTAATTTTTATTTAAAATATTATGTGATCTTCTGTTTGCTCTGAATCTTTACAGTAGGGATTGACAAACTGTATCTGTTAAGGGCCAGATAGTAAATATCTTAGGCTTTTTGGGCCATACGGTCTCTGTTGGAGCAACTCAACTTTGCCATTTTAGCATAAGCACATAATGGACGATGCGTAAACAAATGAGCATGGCTGTGTTCCAGCAAAACTATTAGCCAAAACAAGCAGAAGGCTGGAATTGACCCGTAAGCCATAATTTGCCAACCCCTGTTTTAGAATGTAAAATATCTTTTTCTAAAATCAACAGGATTTCCTGTGGATCCACGAAAGGTGCTAATAGTAGCTGGCCATCACAACTGGATTGTAGCTGCATATGCCCATTTTGCTGTGTGTTACAGGTACTGTATAATAATAATGGTTTGCTTTTTATTTTAGGGGGTAGTTTTTTAATAATTGTGATTTTGTATTTTTAGATTGAAAAGCTGTTCTTTTAGTCATCAATTTTTTCCTTGCATATTTCACCCACTTCTGTAACACCTGATTAAGATTTAGTTTGCTTTTATTTTCATAGCTAATTTGGTAAATATAGCCTTAATATGTCTTAAATATTTCCCAGACAGTATGGACTGTGTTATAACTGAAATGTTCTTTCTTCTTGCTTATATCTGAGTCTGTAGTATTAAGTGAGTTTAGACAGGATTATTAATGTGAGCTCCATGATTTTCTGTTTCTAATGATTTAGTCTTTTGTATTCTATAGCAGGGGAAGGTAAGCCTCTACATTGATCACAACTACCGCATTGTTGGGAGTGAGATGGCAAAGCAGGACAGTTGGGGGCACAAGTGGTATAGTTTAATATCTGTAATGTATGAGACTTCCACAGAAGTAGTTTGGTTTTACTAATAATTCTTGCATTCTCAGAGACTGAAAAGAAATGAAGAGTAGTGTAACCTTGTGATTTTTTTTAAATTGGGGAAAGGGTAGAACTCTTAGTTCAAAATCACTATATGCAATGAGAAATGTTGACAGAAAAAGGCTTAGAAGCAAGAAAATGGTTGGAATATATTAGCTTAGATTATGATTTCATTTAATTGCTTAAAAATCAAAGATATATAAATTTTTTGTCACTATTGAGTTTGGTTAAGAAAAAACAGCCACATAGGTTTAAAAATATTTAAAATGTCTTCAAAAATTTGCACATATATTTTAAAGAATTTCAGATATATTAAAAAAATCTTACTTTATGAAAGATTTGCCATACCTTTTGTATCAGTAATCTCATGTTTATATTTTCATCATAGTAATGATTAGGTATAGACATTCCATTTTGAGAGTTTTGTGAATTTTTAATTTTAATTATTAAATAGCATGGAAATGATTTTTTGGATGATTTTTGGGGATGAATTTTAAATGAAGCAAGACTAATTTGGTAAAGGAATCTTTTTTTTTGAACTTACCATCTTATGGATCTAAATTGAGAAGAGTTTTAGACTTTTTTGTTTAAATATTATATACATGTTTTTATTGCTAAGGCATTCCAGAGGAGTTGTGAAATGATTGTGATAAGTGATTGAAATGTAACAGTACAACTTACCTTTTGGGATTGCACAGCGGTGCTGACGATTGCTACTTGGCAGAAACACCCCAGTATTAACATAAAATTTTACTCACTCTGTGACAAATGTAAAAAGAATATTGCTGTTAACACTTCCCATTCTTTTTGTTTGTTTTTGACCATGATCTTTCTTTGCTTTCACTGAGTGTCAGTGAGGTCAGAGAAGTATACCCATGTATAATGATGAAGGAAAAGAATTGAGAACATATTGGATTTCCCTAAATATAGTTAAATCATTCAACACACTGGCAATAAAAAGATTTTGGAAGAACGAAAAATATTCAAACTATTTTAAAAGTGTAATTTTTTCTACAAGTTGTTTTTCCTCAAGTTTTTAAATCAGTAAGTTTTAAAAAACCTTTAAAAAAAGAGTAGTACGATGAATATCTATATGTCCTTCACCTAGATTCACTAATTTTCTATATTGTTAGGGTTTATTTTTATGTCCCTTTTTCTTACTGAGTTTATGACAGTGTTACTTATATTAACAAAAAGTAGTTATGTAAATTACTGCCCTCGTGGAGCTTACATTCCAATTCAGATGTTTAATTGATGTGGAATTTCCTTTTTTGTATGAGATTTAAGAATTTATTTTATTTTCTCCTAAGTGGGTAGCTAATAATGTTCTGACGATTGACTATATAAATCATCCTTTGTCACTGAATTTGAAATCTCCCTTTATCTTGCTTTAGGTTTATGTAAATATTAATACCTGAATCTGTTTTTGAACTGTTTATGTCCTTATGTCATATTTGTTTACTTCTATACAATTTGAGGTATAGTGTATTTATAGGAAGTTTCAAAATCTCATAGGACATATCCTCTCTACTATATTTCTTTGAAGTCTTAATGCAGAAAATAACTATGTTCTTTGCATGGCTGTCTTAACTTAGAATGTTGTTTCACTAGGCAGCAGTAAGGAGATAGTGCTAAAATAATCAGAGCTCATTCTTTCTTATTTTACATATTTTAAATCTTGTATTACTTTTATGGAAAATTATAGAACAAATACATTTTTTCTTTGCACTTAATTTAAAAGCAGAAGTAAATTCATATATCTTAAATTCTACAATTGTTATATTTACTCTTAAATAGGCTATCCTGGTTTTTTTAGCCTTTTCTGGCATCTCTTTATTTTATAACATACTAATTGCTGTAGAGAAAAACAACTTAGAAGTATGATCTCTGTAAAAGATGAGATTACATATAGTTTTATTATTTTTTATATTCCTCATTAAGGATCACATCATTCATCTCGTTAAATCAATTCAGCATCTCTCAACACTATTGTGAACCTAGCATATGTCTGCACCCAGAGTGGCATGTTGTCATTATTCTTGAAGTGCTGGCAATCCCTGCTTTGTGTCCAGTCTGACAGTCCCTAGAAGCATCTACATTTCATTTCTCAATGTTGTCAAATTTTAGTTTATTAGATAATTATTTCCATTTGTTTCTCTTAACACATGAATCCCATCTAGTGGCTGAAGAGGGTAATTACAGACCTTACAGTGCTTAGAAATAAATTGATACATTTCTCTCTGTATTGCTCTCTGTGTCGTTTTGAAGTTTAAGTGAGGAATAATTCTTCAAATTATTAAGAACAGTGAATTGTGTGGTTTTATGAATTATAGTTGTATTACCTTAGCATACATATTTTAATGTAAATGAAGCTGATGTGTTTTCATTTAGGTCCTTAGGTGACCATCATTTATGAATACTGAAGTTTGATTTTTGCAATAAGTATGTCAGGTAGTTTGTAAAGGAGCACTTTTTTTCCTTCATCTTCTATTTGTTCTTTTTAGGCAGGACAAAGAGAAACTGTACAATTTTGTTCGCATTATTTTAGTTTAGTTTAAAACATTTCATAATTCATCTCATTCGTTATCATGATTACACAACTGTTTAGGCTCTAAATGTATGAAGGTTTGCTACATAATCACATAGAAAACGTCTTAAAGACAAATTCAGATAGGGCAGAAAAAATTATTGATTGACAGGTATTTATCAGAGAAATTAAATATTAAAGAATACTTTAGCTTTTACAGGTGGATAATCAATAGTCCCCTTTTTAAAGGCACTTAGGCCTTTAAAAGCCAGAGTCCTCAGAGAAGGATTTTCAAAGTATCACTCTTTGTATGATTGTTCTGAGATACTAGAATGCATATGGTACACTCCCTTACCTTAGTTTGCGTGGATAGACATCATCTGAAGTACAAAAAACAGTAGATTCAGTGTATGTCATTTCAGTTGGTAATAATACCTGAAAAACAAATTAATAACTGAATGGAATAATAATTCTAAAATTCTGATTTTTGTTGACTATTCCTACCCATAGAAAATGACAGTAGCACTATTTTGTGGAGAAATGTGAAAGATAAAACCATCTTCCATCTTTTTTTAAGTTTTTAAAGTTTTTTAAAATTTGGAAGAGTTTCCTAAATTATGCTTTGGAGAAATATAGAACTCTTAGTCTCTTTTTAAGTGATTATATGTCCTATGTATGTAAATATACATACATAGGATAATATTTTGGATATTATCCAAATTATCCAATTATCCAATTATCCAGAATATTATCCTTGTATATTATCCTATGTACATACATAGGATAATATACAAGGATAATATTCTGGCTTCATAGATGATATATATCAACAACATTTTATATTTAATAAATAGGAAGGTGGATGTAGCTGTGGTTGACTTTTTTTTTGGTATATTGATTTGATTCTGTGCTTAACTGCTGCTGAGTCTACCATATGTATCTATTCTTAACAGAATCAAAGAATCTTCAGGATGGCAACAAGTGTTTACAAGCCCATATTTGGATTGGACTATTGAACGAGTTGCTTTAAATGCCAAAGTGGTCGGAGGTCCACATGGAGACAAAGACAAAATGGTTGCTGTTGCCTCGGAGAGCAGCATCATCTTGTGGAGTATTCAAGATGGAGGAAGTGGAAGTGAAATTGGTAGGAAAAATCTTGTTTATGTTGCATTCTGCTGGTATATACAATATTTTGAAGTTTATAAAAGAGATGGACCTTAAATATGAAAACTAGCCTGGACTATTTGTTAGTTAGCTAGAGCTGCCTTTTTTCCAGGGTCCAGTAATAATAGACTACTGAATGTGAGAGGAATGATCGCATAATGAGGGGAAAAATTGATGTTTCAGGAAAGAGAGAAGTGTCTTTTCCCCAGTTTCCTCCATCTGAAACCTGACTGCTCCCTGAGAATGTTGCTTTTCCTGAATCCCTCTCAGTGGTGGCTATTTTCTCTCTACCCCTCTTTACCCCTCTTTTTTGCTCCTCATTGTTGCTGCTTCTAGACCAGAAATTCTCAAACTTTTTGGTCTCAGACGCTTAACGTTCTTAAAAAGTTATTCAGGACCAGAAAGAGTCTTTGTGTAGGTTATTATCTATCAATATTTACCATATTAGAAATTAAAATTGAAATTTTATACATGTTTATTAATTAAAATAGCTATAATCATTTCATGATAACATAAATAATATTTTTCATGAAAAATAATTGTACAAAAAAATTTGTGAGAAGAGTGGCATTGGTTTACAGTTTTGTAAATCTCTTTAATGTCTTTTTGAATTCTGGTATTTATTTCTGCATTCACACTGCTGTGATATGTTGTTTTGATTGAGCTATATGAAGAAAATTTGATCTTACCACAGATATGTAGTTGGAAAAAACATGTTTTTGTAGTCTTTCCAAATAACTGTAAATCTTATTCTTTGATCCTGTATCAAAATTCTGAAATCATATCAGTGAACTTTTCATACTCTGTTAAATTAAAATCCATTGATCTATTTTGTACTTTGAATGGATCTTTATCCATGCCTGCTTTTTAACGTCATGTGTTGGTCATTTAGAAAGTGTTGGTTTACTGAGTTATGTAGATCTTCCAAATGTTGATACATTTCATTGTATAATATGAAAAAAATCACATTTATTAGTATCACCACTGATCACGTCTGAACTCTATGCGTTAGGAAGTTGTCATACTCACTGTGGTGGATAAAAGTTTCCCAAAATGTAAATTTTCACTTGAAAGTTTGAGTTTTTATCATTGGCAACAAATATCACTGGTTGTTTTCCTTGAAATAATAGGCTCACTTTGTTAAATTTTGAGGAAAGGGCTGCCACATACTCAAATCTAAGTAACTATAGTTTGTTTGTTAGTTATCATTTCACATAAAAGTGATATTCAGTGAACATAGCAGCTAGTGTAGCACTCAGGTCCAACAAATGTGAAGGTGCTTTCCTTGACACAGCTGTAGTACTTAGTCATACAGAATATTAAGAATATATGTACTCAAAATTAGTATTTAGTCAATACAATTTTTTTGTTGTTTTTTAAAGAGACAGGGTCTCACTCTGTTGCCCAGGCTGGAGTGCAGTGACGTGATCATAGCTCACTGCAGCCTCAAGTTCCTGTGCTCAAGTGATCCTCCTACCTCAGCCTTCCGAGGCGCTGGGACTACAGGCATGTGCCACCATGCCCGGCTAATTTTTTAAAGAGATAGGGTCTTGCTGTGTTGCTCAGGCTGGTCTCGAACTCCTGGCTTCAAATGATTCTCCTGCCTTGGTTTCCCAGAGTGCTGGGGTTACAGGTGCATCCGGCTTAGTCAATACAGATTTTTACTGCTTCATCAAGGATGTTCTTAAGTTAAACTGCCCTCTTTTTCTTTATCTGATAGTATGTGGCAGAGAAGGATTTAATGACCACTAGTAAGTTTAGTGCCACTGCCTTGATTCGTGCTGAGGTACCTGCTGTTTTTACCCAACATTGCTTTGCATGATCAGGGCAAATGTCAACACAGATGTTCTAGAATAAGCCATGAGATTCAGTTTTCAACACTTTGAATATTTTGGTACTTCTTGTGTTTGTGGCCAAGCAGTCACATAAAAGGCCTTTAATGATTAGTTGCTGCTGATACTGATTGAATACTGGTAAAACACCATGTTCAGCCACATCTGTATAGTCCACTTTATTGAAAATGTTTTGTCCACTTTATTGAAAATATCTGTTTGCAAGACAAAAGTACAGTTCTGCAGAGGAGACACTGACTCTACCAAATCTTTAATTTTTAGTTACTGTATCGTTGAAAGGTGGCAGTGCTGTGGTTTCTTTGGCTGTGTGTGGCAGGCATGCAGCACTGCCATTTGTTCATAGCTTTATTGGTCTCCCTGCAATTGGGTGCACGTCTCTGCCACTGTGACGCCATAACTTACCCTGTAAGACGCTTCACTGGCTTTTTCATTCTAGTTTGAAAGTTGATACCAAACAATTTCTGGCTTTTAAAGAGTTTTTTACATCTTTATTTAAAATAATTTCTTTTTCTTTAAACTCTCAATGAACCTATAGCTGATAATACTATTTAAAAATGTTTGTTGCGTATGACACAGTAAAGTTATCATTTATAAAGTTGAGGGAAAGATTTTTTTTTAATTCTTTTTAATTCTTATTTACAGTTTCCCTAGTTTCTTTAGAGTCCTCCCTTCCATGAGTCAAAGAATTCTGATTTATATTTATCTTTGCCAGCATCTTTAGACTTAGATGGTGCAGGTATGGGTTGAGCAGGTAAATGTTCTAATCTTTCTTTTTTAAGCAAATGATCCATCACTAAATATAAGCAAAATATATTAAGAATAAATTTTAGAACAAAATATTAAATTTTAAACAGTTTTAGATAAAATTTAAAAATTTTTAAAGATTTTCAAAACATTTTTAACACTAATATTACAGAATAACACAGCAATGTTTACTTATTTCTTGTATTTTCTTGTAGGTGCACAGAAAACTTGGATTTCAAAATAACATTTGGACAAAGAGGTTGTAGAGATTATAGCAGATATAACTGATGATAGCTAGTAAGAGCACAGTAGACATATTTAGAACAAACTAATCTTAGGAAACTTGGTTATAGTCTAAATTTAACACTATAGATAATTCTAGAAAAAATAAAAATATACAGATTCCATTAGTGGTGACCTCATTAAGTGTCATGTAGCCTCTGAAAAACTCCTCTGTACACTTTTAGAGAATGAGAATAAAAAAAGATAATTCTTTTATATTATCATGAAAATAGTCTTGCCCTTTCAGATTTCTGGAAAGGGTCTCAGGGAACCATAATGTTTCCCAGACCACACTTTGAAAATCGCAGACCACACTTTGAAAATCGCTGTTCTAGATCATTCTCCTTTTCTTCTTTCTCAAACTCCCTTCTCTTCCTCCTGGTTTTGACTCTCAAGCTATCCAGACTTAACACTTGATATAGTCTTCAGCTACCCTTAGGGTCACTATCCTTCATTCCTTTGAAGTTACTGGCTCTAGTTCCCCAACTTAATTCTTTAACTCCACTGGAATCTCTCCACTTATCACTTCCCTTTTTTATCAGGCTTGGAATCTGTCACTAAAATCATTCTCTAGCATAGACTGTCAATATTTTTGCATCTCTCCCTTTACCCTACTTACCTGAGAAACTCCAATCCTGGCTAACTCCACCTTTCCACCTGTGTGGCAAAATATGGCTGGGAAAAAGAAAATATACACACAAAAAACAATACTTAGTCTCAATTCATGACCTCTGTTCTCAAGTGGGCCTCTAATCTACCTGGCAATCCTACTATATTATCCTGTCAGTTCTCTCTGTCATTCTCCTGGATGACTATTTCATACTTGTTTATTTTGCCCTAAAATGCCAACACCTTCTCTCTCATTCTCATTGAGAAAGTATAGAAAATCAGAAGAGATTTTTCCTAAGTTCCTGTCATCACATCTTGCCCATCTGTGTATTGGCGCTCATATTCTCTTGTCGTGTTCATTACTGTGATTAAATTGTCTCTGCTCTTATCTAAGGCCAACTTCTCTACTTTAAACTCGATCCTATTCAGATCCTATTTTCGCTCATCTACTCAAGGACATTGTTCCAGTAGTTATTCCCCCTCTTTCATGAATTATAAAAATTTCCCACTCCATTGGATCATTTTCAGCAGCATTCAGTCATGCTATAATTCTGTCTTAAAAGCAACAACAAAAACTACCCTACATTGTCTTCTAGTGTGCTCCATTTTTTTGTTTCTCTCTCTCTCTCTCTTTTATTTTTTATTTTTATTTTTAAAGAGGTGGTGTCTCACTCTGTTGCTCAGGCTGAAATGCAGTGGTGTGATCATAGCTCACTGCAGCCTCCAACTCCTGGGCTCAAGTGATCCTCCGGGCTCAGCTTCCCAAGTAGCTGAGACTACAGGCACGTGCCACCATGTCCAGCTAATTTGTAAATTTTTTGTAGAGAGGGAGTCTCACTATGTTGCCCAGATTGGTCTTGAACTCCTGGGCTCAAGTGATCCTCCAAAAGTACTGGGGTTACAGGCATGAGCCACTGTGCCCAGCCTTTTTACTCTCTTAAAACAACAGTGTCTTAATCCATTTAATCTATAGCAAAATATAGGCTGCAGGAGCTTATAAACAACAGAAATTTATTTCTCACAGTTCTGGAGGCTGGGAAGTCCAAGATCCAGGCACTGGTAAAGAAAAAGTAGTTACCTCATCTCACTGTTTCTGTGTTCTCTTCTCTCTCGAACTTGCTCTAATTGTGCTTTTCCCCCCAGCCATGATCTCCACTATGCTAAATTCCATGATCAATTCCTAGTCTTTATCTTACTAGAGCTGTCCTCTGATATATTTAATATTGTTTGATTACTCCTTTCCCTTTGAAGACTTTGTTCTTTTGGCTTCCAGGACACCCTATTGTATTGATTTTTATCCTAGCTCTCTGTTTCTTCTTAGTTCCTTTTGGTATTTCTTCCACATTTGACTGACTTCAAAATATTGGAGTGCCTCAGGGCTCGGTTCTTGGACTCCATCTTTCCTCTATATTTATTCTGTTAGTGATCTCATATATTCTAATGGCTTTTTGGATGCTTTCTATGTGCTGTTGACTTGCATGTTTATATATCTAATCTGGACCCTTCTTCTGAACTTCAGAATTACTTATCTGTGTCAGGGGTCCACAAGACCTCTCCTGGGTTCAATGATTTGCTAGGAGGACTCAACAAGACTCAGAATGTAGAGGTACTTAGAGCTATGATTTATTACAATGAAAGCATACAAAGCAAAATCAGCAAAGAGAAAAGACACATGGGTCGAAGTCTAGAGGGAACCAGGATCAAACTTCTGAGTTTTTTTCTGGTGAAGTCTCACAGGATGTGCTTGATTCCTTCAGAAACAAATTGTGACAATACTTGTGAAATGTCTACCAGCAAAGCTCATTAGAAAATTGGTTTTCAAGGTTATTAGTGGAGGCTAGTCATGTAGACACCCTCTGCCTGGCATGTACCAAGATTCCAGATTCCCAGAGCGAAAGCAAGTATTCAATGTAAACCACATTGTTTACACAGTTTTTTACGCTTTTTGTCACCATAGATTAGATTTTCTTTGCCTAGAATTTCATACAAGTGGGATGTATTATATGTATTCTTTTGTGTTTGGCCTCTTTTATTCAACATAATACTTTTGAGATTCATCCATGTTGCATGTATCAGTGGTATATTCCTTTTTATTGCTTAGTAGTATTTTGTTGAATTGATGTGCCAAAACTTGTTTATCCATTCACCTATTGATGGACATTTGATTTATTTCCAATTTGGAGATTTTATGAATAAAGCTGCAGTTAACATTCAAATAGAAGTCTTTCTGTGGTCATATATTTTCTTAAAGTAAATACCTAGGAGAGGAATTTTCTGAGTCATGTGGAAAGTGTATGTTTGGGTTATGAGGAACTGCCAGACTGTTTTCCGAAGTGTTTGTACCTTTTTACACTTTTACTAGCAGTGTGTGGGAGTTCTAGCTGCTGCATATTCTTACCAACACTTTGTATTGTCAGTCTTTTTATTTTGAGCCATTCTTGTGGGCTTTAATAGTGTGATGATTTTAATGGTGGTTTTAATTGTATTTACCTGATGACTAATGACATTGAGCATCTTTTCATGTGCCTAATGACGATTTACATATTTTCTTTAGAGGAATGTCTATTTAAATCATTTTCCTCCCTTTTCTATGAGGTTGTCATCCTATTATTGATTTGTAAATATTCTTTATATATTCTAGATTAGCGTTTCACAGCCAGTGGTAATGTTGTCCACTAGGGGACATTTGGAAATGTCTAGAGACATTTTTGGTTGACACGACTGAGGGAGGTCTGCACCTGCTGCCTTCCCTTTTCCTCTGTCCGTGCACACCTCCCTCCCTCCTGCTCTTTTGGATACTGTTATGTGTTAGGCCGTTCTATATTGGCCTAGAGGTCACTGAGCCCTGGCTTTTTATTTCAGTTCCTTTTTCTCCATTCTTCAGTCCAGATAAATTTTATTGGTCTACCTTTTAATGGCTTTTACCCTTTTTCTGCAGTTTTCAGTCTGCAGTTAAACCCATGTAGTGAACTTTCATTTGAAATATTGGGCTTTTCGGGTGTAGAATTGCCTTTGAATTCATGTTATAGTTTATGTTTTCTCTGCTGAGATTTCTTGTCTTTGCTCTTTATGTTCACATTTTATTATTCATAATAGCTGTTTCATTTATTAAAGTTTTTGTTTGCTAATTCCAACGTCTCGGTCGTCTCGTGTTTTTGTTTTGAATCACATTTTCCTATTTTTTCACATGTCTAGAAAGTTTGATTATATGCTGGGTGTGTACATGATACATTATGTAGGTAGTATGGATTATGTTACCTTCCTAAAAAGTTGTGAGTTGTGTTCTGGCAGGCAATTAAATTACTGAAGGATCTTTTTGATCCTGTTAGGCTTGTTTGTTTTTTTGCTTTGTTAGGGGTAGGTAGCCTCTTCCAGCTTTATTTTTAATTTTAGCATGGCTCCTTTTCAAGGATGTGGTCCTTACTCCTAAAATATTGCTTTCTGGAGTCTTAACTGAATGCCTGAAGTGCTCAGCAAGGGCTCTCCACTTGGATTGAGCTGGAACTACCCCATTTACCCACGTAAGACCGCTGGTATTTCCTGTTAGCTCTCAGTCCTATAGCAACCTCTCTTCCTTGGGGATTCTTACCCTGCCCTGGTGTAGTTTGGCCTCAGCCAAGTCTTCTTAGGAAGACAGACCCCTAGGCAAGTTTCATGCCACCCCTCCCCCCACCCCATCCACACTCTGGAATAGTTCCCTTCTTTCTTGTACCTTACCTACAAATTCTAGCCTCAAGTTCTCTGCTCAGTTCAGGGAAATCACCACTCTTTACTTGGGTTTCATCTCCCTGTGCTGTGATAGAAAGTACCCCCAAGCAGAAAGCCAGGGTGAATGTTGGGCTTATCAGTGTTTCCCATCTCTCAAGTCCTCTGCTGCCTGTTGTCCTATACATAAAAACATTTGCCTCCTATATTTTGTTCCTTTTTTTGTTGTTGTTTTAAAGTGGGGAATAATCTGATACTATTTATTCCATCACGGTTGGCAGCAGAAGTCCCCTGACAACTTTAGAAAAAAGAAATTTAACATTAAGATTTTTGAAATTATAATACACTGGTAATTACACAGAAAGGAAACCAGTTGTGATTTTTTTTCCTTTTTTCAAGTTGCTATTTGTATCATACCAATAAGTGAAGAAGATTTTATTCCTTACTTTGTTTATGTGATAGGTAGCTATATTAAGAGATGGTACAATAGTAATTTGTTCACTCCCTGTAGAAGAAACTATTTGTTGTTACAAATGTTCTTCAGAACTTGACAGTACCATCCAAAGAAAATTGTTAGGGCTAGTGTATCCATGATACTGCTCTCCCAGAGGTTGAACTCCCTTCATTATAACTTATATAAGACATAGATTTCTGCTATAAGCAATTTTTTACTGTGAGAAGTCCCCCTTAAGACAGGAACTTGTCATTACTTACACTGTTGTTTTCCTTGTGGATAGTGGTCAGAATTGTTGAGCCTAAGCAGGAGTGAGACTTTAAATTTTGTGAGACCATTCAGAATGTCTTCCTTGATTTCCCAGAACCTTATCCTTCTCTACGGTAATCATTGTTAGTTGGTTTTCCTGTTTTCATTTCTGCCTTTCACGTAGCCCATAGTACTGAATATAGTTGGCTTCAAATGTTCTAAAAGATTGTTTGTCATTGAAATTAAAGTACTATTATGTAAGAATCCCTAAAATTGTGTACAATATAAAATGGAGAATTTCTGCTTTGAAATGGCAGGTTTATTTCTTCACCAATTCTGGGCAAAGGGCTTAGCCTTTTTTGTATGTTGTGTTTTATTTTGCTCTGGCTTTTTTGTTGACAGGTTGGGCTGAGATGGTATATTTCATGTGCATGTTTATATAAATATGTATTTGTACATATAATTAAAATGTATATATAGAAGACATTCCTAACAGTACTTACCAGGTCTTTTGTTTCTGTTTCCTTTTGTCCAGTATATATCATTTCTCTTCCTGCTGGATGCCTGGCTTTTTCAAGATTGGTTAAAAATTTTCAAGGTGGTGTTTATTGTCACTAGAGTTGTATAAAGTATAGTTCTGAACAATGGGAATAACAAGCACTGGTGTGAGATTCAAAAGAATTCAGTAATCTTTTCTGGCTTATGCTTTTAAAGCATGCTGTAATTGCATTTAATTGGTTTGTTTTTCCCATGAGTTCTTCAAGGTCTTATGCATCTTTGTTTTTCTTAGCTAAATGCTGAGAAAATTGTTCATATTGGCACAGGTACTTTTTTTTTTTTTACACATATTTTAAAAAAATAAATAAACTGATAGATACTTGAAACAGGTAAAGATCTGCATAAAACAATATTTTATAGGTGAGACATTTTTCAGCATTATTAGATAAAAAGATATTTCCTATAAGATGTTTTTCAAATAATTAAGATAATACTATTTAAGTGCCAAAATTGGATTATAACATTTTTAAGCTGGAAGTGATCATTGAGGCATTTAGTTTAGACTCTATTTGTAGTTAAGTAAGAACCAAAAAGGTGGCAAACAAATATGCCTTCAGAGCCTCAGAGCCAGGATTCTGATCCAGATTCTCCTGACTCCTGGTGCAGTACTCTGCTAAAGAGAGACAACTATATAGGGCCATAGACGCCAGACCAAGGTTAGCCTAGAGTTCTCTGTTTAGACATTCTTGGCTCTTTTGCTATTAATGTGGGATATTTGCTTCTTATATCCTTCCTTGCCTACAATTCCTTTTTCATCTTCTCAGATTCCCTGAGTTTACCCATTTCCAACCCCCGAAAAATTTGATGAACTCTTATTAACCTTTTTAAAAACCCAACTCAGATGGCTTCTTTTCTAAGATACACTTTCAAACTCCTTTTACCTACCCCCTTTTACTCCTCTGGATATTACTATACTCTGCACATCCTTCTGTTATTGTTTCATCGTGTTATATTTGGTTGCAGTTTTTTCTCTACTAAACTGTAAGTTCTTAGTAACATCTTGTCTTTTCATGTTTTTTAATCTCAAGGCCTAATGTAGTGTCTTTTGAATTAATTAAGTTGAGATCACAATGCTGGGAAACACAGGGTTTAAAATAAGCTCTAAGTAAAAGGCCTGAATATATATTTTGAGCATAGTGTGACTTATTGCTGCTTCCTCTCCCCCATTTTGCTTATTTCCAGAATTTTAGACATGTTCTGGATAGTTGAGTTTGCCAAGTCTGTGTCTTCAGATCAGTAATTCCCAAATATTGGGCCCATGAGCAAGCTACATCTAATTCTCCTATGAATTTTATAAAAATACAGTGGGTTTTCTGATTTAGTGGATCTGGCATGGATACCAGGATCCTTTTTTATTTTGTTTTGTTTACTTTAAATCTACTAGATTATTTTGATGATCCACTAAGATTAGGAACAACATCTTCAGATAACAAGGTGTTATATCAGTGTGAGATTGCTAGGGACAGACTCTTCTTTGCTTTGGGAGTTCTGTAATCTGCTTAAGAGTTTATGAGTTTCTTAACTCTGGTCCCCAATGAGTCTATCACATATAATTTGTACTAATGAGAATAGGTTTAAATTAGTCACCTTTAAGATGTTTTTAATTTAGGTTTTGATTAAATCTAAAGATGGTGACCAATTAACCTCTTTACTTTTTATTGTCATTTAAGGAGTGTTCAGCCTTGGTGTTCCTGTAGATGCTCTCTTCTTTATTGGTAACCAGTTGGTGGCTACGAGTCACACAGGGAAAGTGGGAGTGTGGAATGCTGTCACTCAGCACTGGCAGGTTAGTTTTAACTAAAGCATATTACAGAAGTGCAAATATTTCTGAAACTTATGCTGATTGTGCATCTGTTTTATTCTTATAGAATTCATATTGTGTATGTTTTTGACTACACAGAATATTGAATATATTTAGTGGTAAATTTGTTTCTAGATAAAAATTTGGCTATGTTTTCAAGAAGCTTAAGTTACTTTGGAATATAATTGAGTTTTTAAACTGTGGTTTGGCATTTCTTCATTTCCTTGAAGTGTTTTAAGTTCCATGCTTTGGGCATGGTAGTCCAAGGCAAACTTTATTTCCTGAGTGGAAGCACAGATCTGTGTGAAAATACATAATCTGTTAGAGCAGATAGCAAGCTAAATGTTCTCAAGTACTAGAGAGGAATAAGAAGGAGATAAGACATTAAAAAAGGTTAATACCTGATTCTGAAGGAAAGAAGAAAATTTAAGCAGGAAGTGACATGTTTTAGAACGATAACAGTGTTAACTAAAATGAAAGGCAGACTGGAGATCGGGGAGAATCTTCTACAGTAATCCAGCAAAAGAAGCGGAGCGCTAATGACAGTGGTGGTAGAGATGACAAAGATGAGTCTGTTTGAAAAACATTTTATAGACCGTCCTAAAATGACAGGACTGGTATCTGATTGATGTGGAAAATTTAAGAGAGATATATTTCTAATTTTGCGTTTCTAGTTTTGGCAATTGTGTGGCTAATACTGAATTGATATGGAACATAGGAAGAGAAGCAGATATGCTGGTGGGTAGGGTGAGGAATAATTAGATTGATTAATATGTTTACTCTGAGATTGCTGTGGGCATCCGCGTGCAGATGTTCAGTATACAGTTGGGAGTACTCCTTTGGAATTTAGGAAAGAAGAAAGGGCTAGAAATAAATATTTGGAATTCACAATATTTCTGTGATAATTTAAAAAATTGATAAGATTTTTCATTGAGTAGGTATATAGAAAGAAAAAAAAGCCAAAATTAAAACTCGGGAAACATTAGCATTTAAGGGCAACATCAAAGACCAAGAGCCAAGGGGACACATGTCATTTCCTCAGTAGAGGTGATGGGTTGATCTGAAAGTGACAGTGTGGGCAGAGATCTGGTAACTGAATAGCATGATTGAGTTGAGGTTGTGTAGGAGCATTCTTGAGATCTTATGACTGAAATACTTGGGAGATAGTGAGAGAATGAATGGTTTCCAGTTAAAGGGACTATAATCTGGGAAAATTAGGTTTCATTTTTGATGAAGATATAGAAGGCATGTTTGTGGAAAAAAAATACTAGCTAGAGTGGGCCTTCTATATAGGCACAGCAAAAGGCGTTATAATGGTTGTCAGCATAAAAATAATGGGCCAAGGGATGTGGGAAAGACTTATCAAGGTGGATCTGAAGTTTATATAGACAGATGTTGATAAGAAGGATTCTTTAACTTGATATTTCTGTAAAGAGGAATATGAATTTTAATCTCAAGTGGGTTACTAGTTACCTCAAGACTGAGCTTTTAGTGACTGGTAGAAACTATACTATCTGTGCCAGAAACTATACTATCTGTGCCATAAAACTGCTAACTTATATTTGGGTTCCTAAAGGAACATACTTCTTTATTACCTTTTTTGATTTTTACTAACATTTTCAAAACTACATGTAAGTTTTAATGTCTTTGAGGTCCTAAAAACTGTACTAGTGTCCTCAAAGTGGCTTCTAATTCTTAAGCTTCTAGGCCCATATATAACCTGATGCTTTTTGCTCGGTATATGCATGAATTGAAAACTGTATCTGACAAAGTAGATTTGTTACAAATTTCAGGAAGACCTTGGGAAAGTTGAGCATTCATGCAGCAAACAAACCTTATAACTCAGCTAGATGAACTTCTTTGAGTGAAGTGCAGAGATAGCATGTAATAAAATCTCAGCATCTGATCTGTAAATCTCAACAGACATTTCTGACCTGAAGCCGACTCCTTTGACTGCTCTGTTGCTAGTTGAGCAGATTCTGGTTTGGCCTTTGGCAAAAATTCTGTCAAGTGAGTAACACAGAAAGTACACAGGACATCCCTTGTAGTTCTTTGCTATAGTTATATAATCAAGATTGATTTGAAGTTTTTGAGTCAGATGAACCATCAAGCAGATTGTGTGTGTGTATGTGTGTGTGTGTGTGTGTGTGTATGCATGCCTAAAAGCCATTGTGAAATCATCAGGACAATGTCAATAAAATATTAATGAAAATTTTGTAAAAGCATTGTATCTGATTTGGGTAAGAAAAAAATTATTTTTTTAAATAAATGTTTCAGTTTCTTATTTGCTTTTGTGTTTTATCCCCCCAACACATATATACAAAGTTATGTCTCAAAATCAGATTAATAATAAGGAATTAATTGGTGTTGTCAAATAGGTAGGCCAAGTTACATAGCAGAACAGCAACTTTTAGGCATTATTTCTCAAGTTCAAGTTTAAATTTAGACTTATATTGGAAACATAGATTATGCATGTTTCATTCTCATATCAAAGCAGAGAGACAGTTTTGAAAGTTAGTCCTGCAACGTCATTATGTACTTTACTTCCTAAAGGGTCAGAGAACTCTGTGTTCATTCTGAGAAATAGAGATCTTCAGCTAAAGTACAATCTGAGTGACAGCCTATACTCTAAGTGCACATTGGAGACTGAGTTTGAGGAAGAAGTATCGGCTCTGGGAACAAGGCTTCGGAGTGAATTTTTATGTCCTGATGGACTAGACTGGACAAGAATTGGGGAGGCCCATTTGATTTAGCTTCTCTCTTTCCTGGTATGTGGCATCTGTAGCACACTGATGTAAGAGCAGGGTGTTTTTTTTTTTTTGGTAATAAGTTTATTTACAAACCCCTGCATGTTAGAAATAAGGCAGGCATTGGAATCCTGGGCCCACAATTTGTTGGGAAGGGAGAGTATTGACTTTCAGATATTTATTATGTACTGACCACTGTCCTAAGTATGTTATATTTGCTTACTTAGAATTTATAGTAAGATAGTTGAATTAGCTTATACAAGCCCCTCTCTGCTACAGAGTATAGAAATACTAGCCACAAACATTTATATATAGAGTATATATTAAGTATTAAATTTATTATATTTGTTTATATGCACTTGCATACCATGTATCAAGGTAAAGGCTCTAGTGTCTGGGATTTTAGCGAAAACAGGAGGCATGGCATCATGGAATGGTGATAATTGAGCCTCTTGCAAAAATATAAAGTTTTAAAGGTCTGCCTTAGTCCCTGGGAAGAAGATTGGGACAGGAAGGTTTGATGTGTGTTCGATATCTTAGATTGGGGAATGGAAACCACCCATGAGATACTGAAACCAGAATATTCAAATTAGTACAAATGTGTGAATTGAAGCACAAAGGACATGCCTTTGTTGTATGAGAACTGCAATTTCAGGGACTGGTCTAGGACCATTTACATTTCTAGATGCAGAAACCAAATAGAACACTTTCACAAGAGAGGGCACTCAGGTGTCCCACAGAAGAAATAATTTCTACTAAAAGTGAGCTTATAACCCCCCAAAACTTGTAAACCTCACGTGGAAGCAAATGAGGGAAAGTCATCAAATGCAAAAAATTTACAATCCCAAAACTGGAGATAATGGAACAGTTAGAAAGCTACTATAGGAGGAATACATTATAATGAAGAAATAGTACCAATCAGAAAATGGAGGAAAATGAAATGCTAGAAATTAAAAGGTCACTGAAAATTAAAAACAAAAAAATTCTCATTCAATGGGTAAAATAGAAGCAGAGCTAAAGACAGTTAATGAATTGACAGACACATCTGAGAAAATCATTTGCAATGAGTCAACAGAATGAGATAGAAAGTATGAAAAAGAAAGAAAAAATGAGAAAGTATTTCAGAAAGGAATAGAGGGTGGAGGGGCCATACTGGAAAAGGTAACTGCTAACAATTTTGGAGAAATGAAAAAAGACATGAATCTATTGATTAAAGAAATGTGCCAAGTCTTGACAGGCTAAACATTACATTATGGTATAATAAAAGATAAAAATACAGTAGAAGTGTTCACAGAGTAGTGACAGGTTGCCTAGAATTAGACGTAAAGCAGATTCCTCATCACCAGCAATAGAAGCCAGAAGACAATGGACTGTTCTCAAAATGGTAGGGAAAGTAACTTTCAACCTAGGATTTTATACACAGCAAAACTATCATTCAAACATGAATAAGAAAGATGTTTTCAGATAATACCCAGTTTGCCACTCATAACCCTCATGAAAGGACTACTAAAGAAATGCCCTTTGATAAAAAGCATATTCATTACTTGAAGGGGAAGAAGTGTAATGCATTAAGCAGTGCTTAGGAAAGAAATTGGCAAACGTGTTGGTAAATTAGATTAGTGCTTATTTAAAAAGTAATGGATGAGGGTTAAAACATACTGTAAGAAATAATGATTTTACAGGAATAGAGATTGTGGTTCAGAGCTTCTAGGGGCCTTACATTGTTTGGGAAGATAGACTGATATTTTAAAATTGTAAATTATTTAAATTTACACATAGAAATTAATAGTAATCATTGTATGCTACCTTAGGAGAGAAAAATTCTACTTCCATCTTATATTTGTGACCACATGACTGAACCTTATGAACTAATCAGTGCGGTTTCTCAGGTTCTTGACATGAAGTTGTTGGGACTGAAGAGGTCATACAATGGCTGCCTCCTTGCTCATGCTAGGAGAGAACAATTCAGCAGTACTGACTCTTCTACAGTCTTACTTATCCTCTACTTTCTGTGTTCTTTCTGTACTAAGGTATAGACATGGAAAGAAAAGCAAATCATAGTTAAGGGTTGCAGAAAAAGAGAAGTAGGAAAGCTCTAATCCTAAAGCCCATCCTTCCAGAGAACAAATGGTAAAAATGTTTGTCTTAGATAATGCCTTGGGAAGCTCCAGGCTGCTGCTAGTCTTTAATTGAAAAAATGGATCTGAAAGCGGAGGAGTCTCATGGCCCATCTGTCCCCATCTTCCTGCTGTGAAGATTCTGGGGTAGAAGTTTGAAGCTCTTACCTTAGTCCTGGAGCTAAAAAGATCCATCTAACCTGGGTGAGAAAATTGGTTAGTGGTATGTAAAGCAGTCTTCCCTCCATTCTTTAGACATCTTTGCTTATATCACTGAGAAGTTCTCAATGTTTACCTGGCACAAAATGTGTTAACATTGGCTCTAATTAGAAGCCTGGCCTGAGGTTAGGGCTTGATGATTGGGTTCTTTGCAGAGATACTTCCGATGTCTTAACTGTGTGACATAGAAATTAGGGTCATATACGTGAACAGCTTAGAGGAATCAATTTCCAAGTTTCAGCTCTTTTTGTTTGTTTTTTAATTAGAATGGGCCTAGATTCTATGCTTTTTTACTTGCTTTTCTGTCAGATATTCCCTTTCCCCTTCCCCTACCTAACTCATAGTTGACTTCAATTTTCAAGCCTCGCTTCCTCTCTGAACCCTTCTTTGATCTTTGCTCTTCTTCTTCCACCAGCAATGAGATGGCAATCCTTCTTCGCTCTTCTATGAATGCATTGCACACTCTATTTTAGTGTCTATCACGCTATAATTGTCTTTTTTTTTCTCACAAGTTTACAGGCTTCTAGAGAGCAAAAGTGACAATGTCACATCCCTTACCCTCAGTCCAGCACTTGTTCTCTTGGATAATATTTGATACATAAAAACTACATACATGTTAAGTGGATATTGTTTAGATTTTAACTTTTCTAATGAAATCCAAATATAGTGTGTGAAAAATAAAAGTCCTTTAACATTTTTAACTTTAAATTATTGGAAATCTGTTTTGGAAATCAACTATAAAAAACTTGATATCTAATATTTCATTTAAATGTCATCTATGAAGAAGTTTCACATGCATTTCTGGCCTGCCTATAAATGGGGAAGATTCATTTTGTTTTCACTTACTGCCACTGTTCCCATAAACATGTTTTGTGGTTTTTGTTTGTTTTTATATTTTGTTTTGTAGTGATACTCATGCCCTTTGCTTTTTCTGTTAGCACAAATACAGGAAGTTATTAATTTGTAAACAAAATTGATTTGCCTGGAAAAATATTTTTTATTCCAGTACTTAAAAAAAAGAAAAACATGCATATGAGACTTTGTTTTCCTTGCCGTTTCCTAGGAAACAGATAACAACCTTTAGTAAAGAGAATGAAAATAAGGAATATTACCTTTTCAAAGAAATTGTAATAAATTATCAAGGGAGCAAGTACTATCTGGAAATCAGTTGCTCTGTTTACTAGTTCTAATTCTATCCCTTGCCTATTGTGTGACTTTGGGCAGGCCATTTAATCTCTTGTATGAGAAAGAGAAGGGAGAAAGGGACCTGGTCAGACTTGGCCTTCCAGTTCCAGTGGGCTATATCTAGTGATCATGTGCAGAAAAAGGAGATAATTCATGTAAATTGAGAAAGGAAAAGTGCTGCTGTGGGAAATATAATTTAAAATATTTAAAAGGAACTATATTGGTGGTTCTTCAGAGTTCCCTGTGGCGTGTCTGTGTGCAGCGTGCACATACGCTCCCAAAGAAAGTTTATTTTCTAAGCCCTACTAAAATTGGGTGGTGGTTGCCTTTTAATCAAAAGATTAACTTTTTGAGGAAATTGAATGGAAAATAGAAACTATAATTACTGTCTAACATCTAATAATAATCTCACTACATCAGGTTCAAGATGTTGTTCCTATAACTAGTTATGACACCGCTGGGTCATTCCTTCTGCTGGGATGTAACAATGGATCAATATATTACATAGGTAAGTGTACAGACACTTAAAATGTTCCTATTTAATATAGTTTTTAAAATGAGAACAAAACATTACCTTATAGTTTTAAATAGGTACACTATTTATTTTAATCCTATTTAAAATTTTTTATTTTTTAGATATGCAGAAGTTCCCCTTGCGAATGAAAGATAATGATCTTCTTGTAACTGAACTTTATCATGATCCTTCAAATGATGCTATTACTGCTCTGAGTGTTTACCTCACACCCAAAACAAGTTAGTACATGGCCAATTATTATAAATTCTTGAAGTTTTTTTGAGAGCATTATTCATTAGTTTATTATGCAACTGTGTAAAACTAATCTGTCCCTTTCTTTTTGAGAACTGCAGTGCTAGGGATTTCATCTCTACTAGTCTAAAATTTGTGTTTGGTTTTATACTGAAGTCAAATATGACCAGTTGACAAACATAATTTGTGGTGGGAAATTAGAACTTTTCTTGTGAATTATATTTGTTATGTTATATTACAATATTAAATGAAAGTGAAAAAATTTTTCTGCACATTTACAAATTAGGAACTTTTTATTTTTTTTAACCAAAAAAAAAATAAAAAAGCTGTTAGACTAAAACTTTGTATTGGAGAATAAGCTTATTTTCTTGAGAATTTTAAAACTTAAGTTGTGGAAAAAAGGCATTTTATAATTTACATTGCCTTTCAGAGGCCATTGCAATAAAATTAATAGTTTTGTAAAGTATTAAGAATTTTTGCATTCTAGAGTAAAAGATAAACATATATGGGAAATTTAAAATTTGTCTGTAATGAAAGGAATTGTAAGAAATACTAGCATATCTAGTACTAATACTAATAGGTTTGAATGTGTTACACACAAGATCATCATTTTATTGAATTTATTAAAGGAAATCATAATATTTAGTATGAAAGAAATATTCTAGAGTATACCGATGAATTTTGATTGAAACCATAGTGGGGCTTAAACTGTATTGCTCTAGAATCAGGGGTCAGCAAACCATAATTGCAGGACAAGCTACTTGTTTTTGTTAATAGTTTTACCTACTCTCTGTGGCTGCTTTTGTGCCACAATGAGAGTTGAGAGATTGTGACAGAGACAGTGTAGCATGCAAAGTTTAAGTTGTTTGCTATCTGGCCCTTTATGAAAGTTTGCTGACCCCTGCTTTAGAATGAGATGTGGGTTGGTTGGTTTGTTTGTTTGTTTTGAAATCTAATTAAAAAGTGGGGGTACAATTGGGAAATTTTTATAAATCAAAGCACTCTTGTGGTGGCAGGAGGACTTTTAAGGCATAAAAGTGGAGTCATCTTTCAGGTTATAGGAAATGTTTTCCACGATGTTCTTTTTCCTTTGATTCAAGTATTTTGAGGTGAATCAGTTAGTAAAGCTAGAACAGCTGGTAAAGCTAAGAGGTTCTCTATCTGTGAAGCTTTTTAAGAATATAGGTCACTGAGCTCCATCCTGTCTTTAAATTTGTGATGGAGTCTGGGTACCTGTTTAGAAAAAAAAAAACATAGCTGAACCTTACATGATTGGAAAAGGCAACAGGTTAAGTGTGATGTAAACAATGTAATGGGTATGTCTATTCCATAGTTTAGTGTTTTGAAACTGCAAAATGGTATGTATAATACTTGATTATTTAAGGATGATTCAGTATTGTAGAAAAAATAAAACAGATGATAATTATAGGCTAGAAGTAACATGGAATATTGCTTTCAGAATATTATTTTGTTTCAGTTGTGTTTTTGACATGGCAGATTTATTAATTCTTTAAACATTTGTTGTGTACCTACTGTGTCTCAGGCACTCTGTAAAGTGACAGATAAAAAGATCATGATTCAGTCTCTGTCAATAAGGAATAGTGGTAAATAGACATGGAAATAAGTACAGGATTAATGTGTTGTAGTTGCTGTGATAGAACCTAATACGTAGTACAAGGGAGGAGGTGAGCAGTTCTGTCATGGAGCGAGAGGAAAAGATTTATAAAGGAAGTAATGATTTTAAAGTGGCCACAGAAGTCTTAAGATCTCTTTGCTGAGCTGGATTGTGGGCTGACATAAGCACTGAATGCAGCTCTGCCTCTTTTATCATAGGAAAGCTTTGCACAGGCAACTCTTTTCCTATCATCACCTAATACATTACTTTTCAACTTTGGACTTTGGTAGGCGTTAGTGGTAACTGGATTGAGATCGCCTACGGTACAAGCTCGGGAGCAGTACGGGTAATTGTCCAGCACCCGGAGACCGTCGGCTCAGGTCCTCAGCTTTTTCAGACTTTCACTGTTCACCGAAGTCCCGTTACAAAAATCATGCTCTCAGAGAAGCATCTTGTGTCAGGTAAAGAGATTGTATTAATATTGGTAAGGAACTTTGCTCTATGTGTAATTTTCTGTACTACAAATGAAAAGAATATAAAAGCAGTGTTTTATGTGAGAAAAATATACAAAAATGATAGAAAAGTTTAATAACTGAAAAAATGATATGATTATCTTAAAGACAATTTGATAATCTATTATCAAAGATTTCTTTGATTTTGCCTGGTTGTATATACACAAATTAAGGAATTATGACATTTTTTACTTACTCTCTATTCTAATATTTTGTTCTCTTGGCATACTTTATTGCAAAATATTTAATATGACCCTTTTGGGAAGAATTTTATGAGAGAAATTTTTCTAGTTTTACCTTTAATACAAATTTGGTTGATTATCTTAAGGTTTAATGAAAAGTTGTAAGTTTAGATGTGTATTTTGATATTGGTCATCTTATAAAAATATTAAAAATTAATAGAAAGTATAAAGAGATTATCTAAAGAAAACCTTTTTTGCAGGTTTATAGTTCCTTATAGTCATGCAAAAATTTTAAAAATTTAGATACTAATTGGATACATTAAAGGTGAGATACTAATTTTCAGGTTTAGTGAATACTACTTTTTGATCACAGAGTAAAATTCCATTGAAGAAATTCATTGTGTATTATAGATGATTTCTAAAAGGCTTTTTGCAAGTTCAATTGTGAGTCAGGTGTGTCAGTAAAGCTTGCTTTTAGAGGAGTCTTACGTTAACTCTTTTGTAAAGCATTTCCTGCCCAACTTAAAATTTTTATGAACATGATTTTCAAAAATCAGATTTGTTTATATGAAGACTACCTAAAAGGTGGTGCATGTTTATTGAAAGATTCTCAGTCTGATTAAATACCAAGTGGAGCTGAAATATCTTGTCCATAGCTGAATGAGTGAATATGCTTTTATTGAATGTCTGTTTGAGGTTATAATTATAATTATGCCTTCCTAAAATAATCTCTTCTTTAGGCTTTCATAAAGCAATACTCATCTGCCCCACTGAGGAGTCTTTCTCACTCTTTTGCTGGTTCCTCCTCTTTTACCTAATTGCTAAGTGTTAGATTGCCCTTGAGCTCTTTCCTAGACTCTCTATTCTTTGTACTTTCCCTGGTGATTTGAATAGTAATTATCATCTATATGCCAGTGACTCTCAGATTTTTCCTCCACCTGTGACCATCAGAGCGTTCCAAACTTACATATATCCAATGTGTGTATCTCTGGTTATATGTTTAATAGGCATCTCAAATTTAAGCTGGGCAAAATAGAACTTTTGATCTTTTTCAAAAGCCATCTTAGTACACAACATCACCATCTACTTATTTACTCAAACTGCAAATCTAATAATCACCCTTGACTCCTCCCTTTCTGTCACCCGCCACATAGTACAATCCTTCAATAAGTCCCATTGGCTTTGCTGCAGCATATGTCAAAAATCTGATCACCTCTGGTTGCTGCCAGCCTAGTAGCTCAAATCATCATTTCTCCCCTAGATTACTGTATTGTAGCAACTTCTCAGCTCTTCCTATGTTTTTATCTTGCCTCTCTGTGGTACCTGTTCCACACAGTAGCCGGAAATGTCTTTTAGAAATGCAAACCAGATCTGATTCCCAGTGGCTTCCAGTTGTATTTAGAATAAATTTAAATTTCTATCAGGGCCTGTAAGTCTCCTCTTGTTCTAGATCCTACCTACCTTTCAAATCTCTTCCCAACTCGCCATGCCACTTTTCTTGTTGCTCATGACATTCTAACCCGTTGGCTTTTCTATTTCTTAAAAATGCCTTAGAACCTTTGCTCTTGTCCTTTTTACTTGAAATGTTTTGCCCCTAGATATTTGTTTGGCTGCTTCTTGTCATTCAGGTCCCTTTTCAAATGCCTTCTCAATGAGGCCTCCATGGCCACCTGGTCTAAACTGGCCTCTATCCAACAATTACTTTCTCTAACAGTATCTCAATTTGTTTACTTCATAGACTTACTGCTGATTTGTTTGCTTGTTTATCATCTGTTTACCTCTTCTAGAATATAAATTCTACCGTAGAAGGAACTTTGCCCACCACCCTATTCTCAGCACATAGCATAGTTCCTAGCACATAAAAGATGCTGAGTAAATGTTGTATAAAGTAAGGCAATTTGACCCTGTGAGAAAATAGACTATTTTGCAAGGTTGTGATGTTTAAATGACAGTACTCAGAGATACTCAGTAATGATGCAATTATCTTGATGGTTATGATGTTACTGTAAGAGGTAATGCCAAAGAACTACTTAGCAAAATTTGTATTTTAACATCAAATACTTCGTGTAGATTTGAAACTTAAATAAATTTGTCAAGAAAAATACTCAGTTTAATAAAAAATTTGGACTATTTTATGTATACTCATGTTATTCTGCCACCTGGTGGATATCAACATATATGTAATAACATTCTTTTTTCTATGGTATGTGTTTTAAAGCCTTAAATAAAAACTTTAGATAATGATTAATATTAACAAAATTGGCATAATTGTCCAATTGCATCAGCCAACAATATTTAAATTATTTTTCTGAATCCTAGGAAGCTTTCTAGTGAAATTAGGAGATGATTTCCCATGAAACTGATTAAAGAGCCTAGAATTAAATCTTCCCTTTTTCACCAGAAAACTGGCATTCTGAGAATTGAAAATTTTGTTACAGAAGATTAAAAAGTTTATAGATATTACTTACTACTATTTGCCAAAATTAAATTTCTTTCTAAAGTTGTGTTAAAAATGCATAACTGTGACATTTAATCCAGTAGGGAAATTTTGTGTGTGTGTGTGTGTGTGTGTGTGTGTATAAGAAATTTTGAGTACTTTCTTAGTATGTAGCAATGAGTTCGTCATTCATTGCTAGTAATAACAAATTTCCTGAAATCATTATAAATGGCATATTAGTGCGTTTTTTAAGGCATGCCAAAAGTACAGCTTTTGCATTAGTGATACATTTTTTGTCGTATATTTTCTGGCAGAGTATTCAGACCAAAAAACAATAGAGATAGGTTGGGAGATATCTCAATATGTACCTAGTTAATATTATTTTCGTTCAAAAGCTAAATAAAACTCGTTGGAACATGATTCTTAAATACAGACTTTTTTACTTTATATGAGAATAATGCTCAGCTTTAGTACAGAATCTTAATTTTCCTTAATGTACCAATAACTTTTTGGTAACTCCTGATCTAGGTTTTTAAATACTGAGTAACATACAAGCAGAAACAGTTTCTATAGTTGGAAAAAATAAATTAGACAACTGTTTACCATGTAGTTTAGCCACAGAATAGGATAATATTCAGTATTTTCTTGGTTACACACACATTATTTTTAACCTTTTCTACATTTATACCCTATAGGCTATTTTTATAACGATCCATAGGTTTACTTGTATACCTTATATTTGCAGCAAGGTGAACCATATTCAGTTCTCTCACTTTTGTTAGCTGGGTACAAAGTAAGCATAATTTTAAGATAAATAATGTCATTTGCCACTTAAAATTTACAGCGATCTGTTTAATGTAGATTGTAGTGAAAAAGGTTAAAATGTGTTTATAAAAGTGATTTTTGGTGGTACCCTTATAATCTATATTTAACAACTCTTGTGTTTTCTTTCTCTCCTAGTCTGTGCAGATAACAATCATGTCCGGACATGGACAGTAACACGATTCAGAGGAATGATCTCTACTCAGCCAGGTTCTACTCCTTTAGCATCATTCAAGATACTGTCGCTGGAGGAGACAGAAAGTCATGGTAGCTATTCCTCTGGAAACGACATAGGTGGGTTAGATTATTTTGGAACATTTTTAGATATTATGTTAGTAGTTCAAAAGAAGTGTATCAACTGTGTAATAGTTGATACCCAAAAATGAATTTTAAATATGAATTTTTCATTTTAATTTCTGAACAGAAATATAGTGCATTTTGCTGATTAAGTTCTATGAATTCACAAATTATATTATTGGAGCATTTTTCATTGTTTAAAGTCATAAGAGCAAATTTTTCATGTTATTAATGTTTCCTCATTTAAAGAATGTCATCTCCAAATGTTAATCACTTTTGTTTATAGTTAATAACTGTAATAACTGTACATGTTTTAAATTTGAAATATTTCTTTTGTTAGTGTTAATAATCTACTGAAAATTAAATTAGAAGCTAGAAAAGGGCTGGTGTTCTTATACGAGAGTCACTTTGATGCCATTGTAGTATTCATTAGGGAACAATGTTGTAGCATGTTTCCGTTGATAGTCTCTGATTTCAGCAAAAGGTATGTAAAGTTAGTTTGATATTTGTTTCTGTATGCCATACATACATGTGCATGTGGGCACTCACACATAAACACACCTAGGTGTGTACACATATACACAGTCATCATAGAGACAGATTATTTCCCCCAGGGCCCATTTGAAAGAATCTCACTGTCTTAATAATAGTTCTGTAGGACCTACTGGTTAACCAGTATACCTGTCTGATCATTTTGTATAAGCAAAAATTACAGTACTGCTAGAGAATAGGAAAGAGTACTTTAGAATTGATTTTCTTGAAACTATTAAATTTATTACCATCTAGCATATGCTCCTATTATAAAGATTTCAAAATGGTTATCTTTAAAAAAATATAAGCTACTTATGAGAATTGTACTAACAGTATCAATATTTACAAAACAATCTCATGTTAAAAACAGTTTAACATTTTAACCATGTCATGCATCCAGTGCTAACTGAGTTAGTAATGTAATTTAATAATTTATTTATCAGAAGTTTGTTTGAGACTTGGAGTCTAAAATGGATGAAAATGTCCTTTCAGAATTATTACAATAGGACAGTGGAATTGAAAAACAACTGTATTTTGCACACTGTGCTCAAAGGCATAGGTCAAAAAGCACCCAGGGGAGGTGGCATCAGGATCTATGTTAGGTGTTACAACATGAGCTTTCGTTTAATCTTCTTGACAATTTTATGAGGTAGATATCCTCACTTAACATTGATGGAAACTGACGTTGAGACAGAATACACTTCATAGATATATTAATGTTTGAACTGACACATGAAGGATAGGTATTGTGAGTGGAAGTCTGGGCTGGACTCTGCAGAGAAACAGCGTGTTAAAAGGATAGACGCCAAGAGAACTTGGCAAGTTTGGAAAATGTCAAAAAAGTCATTAATTGCTGGGTTATAGGGATGTGGGTAAGAATAGTAGAATATGAGACTGGTGAGTAGGCAGGGGCTAGATCATGGAAGGCCTCTATACATCAAGCTAAGGAATTTAGATTTTGTCTTATAAATAATGGGGAGCTTTTGAAGAATTTTGGGAATGATACTAGATTTGTGATGTATATAATTCATCTTTCATGAGCATGTAAGAAAACTTAGCAGTGAAGCAAGGAAACCAGGAAGGAGGAATTTATTAATATTAATTATCTAAAGACTGGGAATCATTCAATAAGAATGAAAGGGCATGGTGGTCATTGATTAGATGTGGCAGGTATGGGAGAGGAAGGAGTCTAGAATGACCCTCAGGATTCTTACTTGGGAAATGGAGTAGCTTGGTGTCATTAACTGAGATAAGGACATAGAGAAAGGGGGACTTATTTTGAAAAAGAAGGTGAATTCAGACTTGTATGTTTTGAGTGATGATGTGTATGGATACCATTCTGTGGTATGAAAGTGTAAAGGTTGGAACTCTAGAGAAAGACCTTAACTAGAAATTATATTTATGAGTCATCAGCATATAAAGCCCTGGGAGAAGATGAGTTGTTCAGGGACAGCATGTATAATGTGAATAAAAAGGTATTATATTTAGGAACAGCACTGTAAATTATTTGTAAAGCCCAATAAAATAAAGGGGGCAGGGAGATTTTTCTTTCCTCTTTAAACTTTTGTTTAAAAAAAAAATCCTCAGAGATAGACAGACGTAAAGATGAGTAGAACAGAATAGAGTCCAGTTTCAGTAGGGTTGTATGGTTGGAGTCTAGATTGCAATGGGGAGTGGTAGATATTGGAAGTGACCATGAAAGAAAGAAATAATGGAGCTAATTAGAAGGCAAGGAAGTTCAAAGGTCATATTTTTGATCCCTCCTCCCTTCTCTCCCATTGAAGATAGTAAAGATCCAAGGATATTTTGTGTTCCAAGGAAAGGAACCAATTTGGGAAGAGGGTTTGGAGAAACTATAAATTGTGTGTGTGGAGGGGCAGATAATTAATTAAGATGTGAAGAGTTAGGTTATGGGAGAATCTCATGTCAAAATAAAGTTTAAGGGGAAAGAAGATATAGTTCCACAGTCTTCTCATTCCTAGTTATTTTATTCATCATCACTATGTTGACTTTGTGAGTTATGGGATGAGGACTGTCATTTCATTTCCATAGGATTAGACATCAGAAAGTTGTCTAGTAATTGAGTGATTGCATAGTGTAGTGAAGAGCCAGACTCTGGAGCCAGCTTAGGTTTGTTCTATTATGTAGAACCTATGAGATCTTTCGTTACCTAATCTCTTGGTGCCTTAATTGTCTCATCTGTAAAATGGAGATAATAGTACCTCTCTTATAATATGTGGTTATTATGATGATTAAAATGAGTTAATATTTGTAAAGCATTTACCATGGCACATCATAAGCACAATGTAAGTATTTGTTAACTAATAATAAAAATGCCATTGTTTGATTTATTAAGTGGTGTATGATTCATGTAAGATAATTTGGGATATATTGTCTTTAAATTTTTAAAAAATTTTTTATGAACACTGAGTTAATATTATTTTACCTAATGAGTATAATGGGAAAGAGAATAAAAGAGAATATAAAGAGAATTATTAAAATTTTGTGTTTAAGTTTTACACAGAACACTTTTTCTTTACATTGTTGTTCAGACTCTTTCTAACACATATGGGCCATTTACCTGTCTTGCCAAGTACAGTAAAGTGAAAATAATCAAATCTTTCTTTTTAGATTGAAAGCTTGCAGGGTACAACTCAGTAGTAAATTTCATACTGTACTTTTATCTTCATACTGTACTTTGTTTTTCTTTTTTGGTTTACCAATTACCCTATATGAAGTTGTTTTCTTTTAATTTGCATCTTTAAATAAAAGAAATATTGAAGGAAGAAATTTGGTTGATGGAGGCTTCTGATTATTTAAATTCTATTTAATGAAGTTTCACTGTATATCTTAAGATTTTCCATGTTGGCTTTTCAAAAAAGTAAAATCAATACATGAAGTAACTTACTTTATATGTCCCCTTTTTCAAGTTATAAGAATTTGAGCACATCCTCAAAGATAGTAAATATTTTAACAGATCTCCTTCTAATATCGTTAATGTAGATTGCCTTCAGCTTTATTGCCTTAGTGCATAAAATATAATTTTGAAATATTGCATATTTGTTTAAAAATTTTTTAATGCAAGTTGAAGTACATGTCCCATTGCATTTTGTGTCTGGTTTTGACTTGGAGTGCAATGCCATATTGATAGGCATGAGAAATTCTCTTTTTTTGTATTAATATTAATGTTCCTTTTGTAAATAAATGAATTAAATTTTAATTTTTTTTTTTGACATCTTTTGTTTTCTGACCCAAGGGCCTTTTGGAGAGCGAGATGATCAACAGGTGTTTATCCAGAAAGTTGTTCCTATCACTAACAAACTATTCGTAAGACTCTCTTCTACTGGGAAAAGGTATGTAACACTTTACTGTAAAGATGCTTATATTCAGAAGTCACTTTTGTCTTAAAAAACATATGGCATAATTTGACATTGATAAAAGAGTGCTACCAGAAACAAATTGCTGAGAGAGAAATCTATTCATTATCTCATGATTACTATAACTTAAAATTAAGACAATATACTTCTTATGCTTATTCTCTGGGATTTAAGATTTTCACGGATACTGTGGACAATTAGGAGGGACTAGTGATGTAATAGAACAAGAACACAGTGAACTTTTTTTCATGGCCAGACATAACTATTTATTAATTTTTCTCATAAACATTTGGTTTCTATCTTTAAAAAAACCTAGAATTGAGATATTTTCCATCCCATACAAATCTATATACATTATTTATGTCTGACAGATTTTCTGACATTCAGTATCCTGTTTTAAGATAAAAATGATGAGGCAATTAAACATTGATTAAATAATAGTTAGAAATTGTAACTATAGAAATTATAGTTAATTTGCATAATCTTGGTACAGATTATAATATATAGCACCCATATTTCATATTTTAGACCATTTTTCCTCTTCCGTTTACTTTAATATAGAGAGAAATTGTCTGTCTCCATGAGAGCAGGATCCCTGAATTTATGTGTTCCCTTCGATACTTGTACAGCATGAATGCTGCCCTTATGCTTCCGTTACATGGCACTGGCAGTATTCCTCTGCTTTTGTCTTCAGAAATGATTTCTGTTCAGCCTCAAAGTGAAGAACACTGTGAATTTGATGGCAGATGGCTGAACTAAATTCTAATTCCGGTACTTCCTCTTACTAGCTATGTAAATTCAACTCAAGTTACTTTATTTCCTTTAGCCCCAATTTCTTTATAAAAGAGGTTCAGCTATTGTGGCAGGATGTCATAGGATAAAATGAGTTAAAAACCTGTGAAATATCTTCTATAATTCCTGACTAGGATAGATGTTCCATAGAAGTTAGTTTCCTCTTCCTTTTCTATTGACTGAAATTTATATCTTTTAAAATTATTTATAGCCTCAAACATATTGAGCATTAATATTTCTCCCCTTTAAAAACAAAGTTTTTTTACATGTTAAACAAGTGAAAAAAATAAAATTCTTGATTAATAGTCATTAAGGTTATTGATTTTTCATTTTAATGTTACTAATGCCATTGATGTTTTTAAAGTTTCTTGGTTGCCTTTTCTTCAACATTTCTCTTAATACTTTAATGAATAAACTCTTTGAGAGATAAAAAATTTTCTTTTCATCAAAGTTCATTGCATGTAGTTATTAGCAACTATTAAATATATTAACTCCAGAAAATGATTTTTATGTATCTAAACTATCTTTTTGGCAGCTTTTTTTGGGTTTGTTTTGTTTTTATAAATATATTAGGAGCCTGGAATGTAGTTATGGACCAAATTGTTATCTCAAAATTGAGATAACAATTGCAGAAGCTGCCAAATGTTTATTAAAACAGGTGTCATAATATCTCTAACAGTGTAATATCATATCCTTGTTCAATTCTAATATTCGCCCTCTTCTATTATTTTAAACAGTAAACTGTGTATTATCAACTATAGTGTCTGCGTGATAAAATTTTATAATTTTTAATTTTATGATTCCAAAGGAAAAGCTGTAGTTATAACAGTAACATGCAGAAATTACTTTGTAGAATTGCATAGAAAACTAGCCCTTTATAAAGCTACAGTGAGCCAAAGATTTTGTTTAAAGATAGTTCAAGCTCTTAATAGTGAGAGGTAAAATGAAAGGGTTTTATTGAAAGTGAGCAGGAAAAAAACCTTGGAGAAAATTTTAAAGGAAAGAGTAATTCTAAGGAATGTATCCCATAGGGAAAAAAAGAACAAAATCATGTTTGTTTTATAGAGGCAGAAAGGGGGTGATCCCTTTTCTCCTCATTATAAGGGTCACAGCTGATACCCTAATAACAAAAGACAGGATAATGAGAGAAAAGCATAAAATTTATTTGATTATAGTTTTTTTATGTGACACAGAAGCCTTCAGAATGAAGACCCAAAGATGCAGGGAAAACTGTCCATTTTTATGCTTAAGTTATAAGAAGCAGGAATAGCCATGTAGAAATGTGACTGGACAAAAAGGGTATGAGCTAATGGAAATGGACTGAGTAGGGAAACCCAGCAAGGCCTGTCTGTTCAGATTCTTCTGTGGCATTCCTTTCTCTTCGGTATGGGCTAGGACCCCTCTGGAGTGAGGATCTTAATTTCTTTATGGCCAGCTCTTACACAGGTGGTAAGGGAAAGGTAGGGTGTAATATTTTTATGTTTTATGCCTGGCTCTGGGGAGAAGGGGTTCTGGTTTCTATGACTTGCCTTGGGGAAGAGGAATTCTAGCTTCTATGGATTGTCTGAAACATAGAAGGGCAGGAGAAGGTCAGAGAGAAACTTTGCTTGTGAGGCCTTCATTTTGGGGTATTGTTTTCTAAGCCTCAATAGTTTTCATGCACATATAAATGTTGATTTGTTTTACTTGAAACATAAACAGGAATCTAGGTTTTTAAAAAAAATTTTTAAATCATTGTATAGAAATTATTAAATTATAAATGCAGTTCGCTAAATTATAATCATCTTGATAAATACAGAAAAAAATTTTGACAATTCACCACCCGTTTATGATTTTAAAAATCCTAGCAACTAAAAAAGGAGGAAATTCCTTAATCTGATAATGTCCATGAAAATAATTCTCAGAAACCTCATATTCATTGGTGAAAGAGTAAAAGGTTTTCCCTTGTGTGATATTGTGAAAATATATATTTGGTCTTTGTCCCTGTTTCCTGGCGTACATCTCCTAAAATCCTTGAACTATTCAAAGTGGTAAGTGTCTTTTTGTATGCTAATGAATTGACTGATGGCTGCCAGTCCCTGGCTTTAGGATGGGCTGGTCACCAGAAAGACCAAGGCAGTTTTAGAAGGTTGGCAATTTCAGCTCTACCTCACAAAATTCAAGAAGGAGAGAGGGGCTCCAGGTTAAGCCCATCACCAATGGCCGATGCCTATGTAAAGAAGCCTTCATAAAAGCCCCAAAAAACTAAGTTCAAAGATAGCTGAGCACCTGGGATTCCTGGAGGGTGTTGTGACCAGGAAGGGCGTGGAAGCTCCATACCCCTTCCCACATACCTTGTCCTATGCATCTCTTCATCTGTATCCTTTAAAATATCCTTTGTAATTAACTGGTAAACATAAGTTTTTCCTTGAGTTCTGTGAGCCATTCTAGCAAATTAAGGGAACCCAAGGAACAGGCTGTGGGAACCCTAGTTTATAGCCAGTCAGATCAGAAGTACGGACAAAATAACCTTGGACTTGTGATCTGCTTAGGAAATGGGGCTCAGTTTTGAGGTACTGAGTCCTCAACTTGTGGGATCTAATGCTTTGTCCAGGTAGATAAGTTTTCCAATGTTTTCAGCTCGAAATAATCAACATACCAATCCTGCAAATTTTGGGAAGGCACATCCTTTACTACCTCACAACAAAAAGGACTTCTGTGACCAAATGTGTGGGTTTTTTTCCCCACACACCGAGCAAGCAATGGATTCTACAGCAGACACCAGCTGGGTGTCCTCTGATTTCTAGTTTTACACCCCCCTATATATCTCCTAGTGACTCCTGTAGAAATTTTCTTCTCTAGCCAGATTTTCTTTGTCCTATCCTTTTTTCTCGCATTTATTTTTCTTTGTCTAAAAGTATAAAAGCATTTTGATTTGACCACTTCTTCGACCTTCACTCTCTTGTGAAGATCCCCATGTACATGTAAAACTAGTAAAATTTGTGTACTTTTCTCTTGTTAATCTGCCTGGGATCAATTTGGTTTCTAGATCCAGCCAAGAGCCCACATAAGAGCTAAAGGGAAGGTTGGATGTGATTTCTCACTCCCATACAGTTGATTGTTGGGTGAGGGTAGAGGAAAGCATTTTGGTTTTTGTTTGTTTGTTTGTTTTTATGTTTACAGACCTTGAGATTGGGAGTGAGACTAGGATCGTTTATTATCACTGTATGTGTGTATGCAGGAATTTTTCCCTCTTTTGCCCTATTAGGAAGCTCAGCTAAACTTCATATTCTATTCCTATAATGTTTCTCACCTTTATATAAATATTTCCTCTTCCTCTCATTTTTGACCTTGCATTTGCCTGTACTAATTTTTTGTAACTTTTTCCAAAAATAAACTCCCTCAACTCTGTTTTGAAGTAGGCTGAGATAAATAATTCAATCAAGTACAATATAGTCAACCCTTATATGACTTTGGGAAAATCATTTGCTGACATCATCCCTTGGTTTCCTCATTTGTCAATGTGGATAATAATTGTTCTTGCTCAGGTTCTTTTATCTTTTATGAAAATCAATGAAATATCTATAAATATGCTTTTTAAAAGTTAAGAATATTATTATAATGAAGGATACAATGTAGGCCATCTCCTTAGAGTCATATATTTTTTCTGATTTCAGATTTTTCAAATTTACACATAAATTTTAAATGACTTTTTCAGTATCTCTTCTAGCATGATGTTTATTTCCTTTGTTATTTTTTTCCTTTTCAGTTCCATAGCTTCCTTTTAAAGAATTGCTCATTCCCATCAAGGCTCTTTCTGCTTTTCTTTTAAGGTTGAATTGAATTATTTGCCTTATTTCAATTATTTAATACATTGTTATATAAGAACCTTTTCTCCAGACTCAAAGAAACAAGGCTTGAATTTTATTCCCATTGACTTGCCTTTATCCCTTTAAATCTGTCTTAGATATGTGGAGTATTCAACTGTAACTTTGCAAATAAATTTATAAAAATCTGAATTATAAAATGTTATTTGTTCCCATGGTTTAAGCTATACAATATCTTTTGCAGAATATGTGAGATCCAAGCTGTTGACTGTACTACAATATCCTCATTCACAGTGAGGGAATGTGAGGGATCCAGTAGGATGGGCTCAAGGCCAAGGCGCTACTTGTTCACAGGCCATACAAATGGCAGCATTCAAATGTGGGATCTGACCACTGCTATGGATATGGTTAACAAAAGTGAAGATAAGGGTAGGTTCCCATATGGAAAGATGTTGGTCACAGAGTAAGCTTTTGACATAAGTGATTTTAATGAGTGTTTGTTTTCCTAAGATGTAGGTGGTCCAACTGAAGAAGAGCTACTCAAATTATTGGACCAGTGTGATCTGAGCACATCTCGCTGTGCTACTCCTAACATCAGTCCTGCAACTTCTGTGGTTCAGCATAGCCGCCTGCGAGAATCAAATTCAAGGTAGGTTAAAGAGTTGGGTATTGGCAGGGTGCAGTGGCTCACACCTGTAACCCTAGCACTCTGGGAGGCCGAGGCTGGTGGATTGCTTGAGGTCAGGGGTTCGAAAGCAGCCTGAGCAAGAGTGAGACCTCGTCTCTACCAAAGATAGGAGCAAAAAATCAGCCAGGCGTTGTGGCGCACACCTATAGTCCCAGCTACTCAGGAGGCTGAGGCAAGAGGATCGCTTGAGCCCAGGAGTTGGAGGTTGCAGTGAGATATGATGACACCACTGCACTCTACCCAGGGCGACAGAGCGAGGACTCTGTCTCAACAAAAAAAAGAAAAAAAAAGAGGTTAGGTATTATAAGTTGAATTGATTGTTTTGGGGAAAATTGAGTGAAATTTTGTAATCACGTAGTTGTTCTAGAAAGCCGTATTTTTCAAAGCATGTTTTTAATTCAGACTTTATGTTGAGATTCAGGGTTTTTTTTTAATTTCACTGAATTTTTCATCTACATGCATAACTGGTTTCTTTTCATAGAAAAGCATTTTTTTGCCTTTTAACTTATTTTGTGAATTGCTGCCAATTTGGACACCTATTATGTGATCAAGAATTCATTCAGAGGAAATTAGGAAAATCACGTTTCACCTTGGTTAATATGTGGAGCTTTAATTATTGTCCTGCCTCAGGAATAGTATTAATCAAGGTGATTACATTATTTTGTCTAATCTTACACTTAGGCATTATGTACTTTTAATGCAATGATACAGTATATATTTTAGTTACCATATTGATAAAAATTCCAAAATCTGAAGAACCAAGGGCCAAATACTTAATTGTATTGGTTTCCATGTGGGTTTTGCAGATTTATTTTCTCCAACTTTTTTTTAAGCTATTCAAAAGCATGACTGTGAATATATGTATGGTATTATTTGCATTAATACTTTTATATATTATCTATATAATAGAGTACTTGATAAGTATATTTTAATAGAGAGAAATATGGATAATATACTTTATGTATTTGTATAATGTGTCTTAGTAGTTTAATTAATAAGATAATGGTCCCTCAAAATCCTAGAGTGAAATCTGAAGTTTAATTTTTAAAAACTATGTTTCAGCCTTCAGCTTCAGCACCATGAAACTATCCACGAAGCAGCTACTTATGGTTCCATAAGGCCTTACAGAGAGAGTCCTTTGTTAGCAAGAGCAAGAAGGACCGAGAGCTTTCACAGTTACAGGGACTTCCAGACTATTAATTTGAACAGAAATGTAGAAAGAGCTGTGCCTGAAAATGGTAACTTGGGTCCAATACAAGCTGAAGTGAAGGGGGCAACAGGGGAATGTAATATATCTGAGAGAAAGTCTCCTGGAACAGAAATAAAAAGTTTGAGAGAATTAGATAGTGGATTGGAAACACATAAAACCGCTGAAGGTTTTTCAGAATCCAAGAAAAGGTCATCAGAAGATGAAAATGAAAATAAACTGGAGTTACGGAAGAAAGGAGGATTCGAAGGGGGAGGATTCCTTGGAAGAAAGAAAGTTCCCTATCTGGTGTCATCACCAAGTACTTCTGATGGAGGAACTGACTCACCAGGTACTGCATCCCCATCTCCTACAAAGACCACTCCATCTCCGCGGCATAAAAAAAGTGATTCTTCAGGTCAAGAGTACAGTTTGTGAAAACTCACCAAAGTGAATTATTGTTTTATTCAATTTAGGTGAAAGTTAAGCTTTACTGGATTTCAGTACATCAGTTTTTACATTAAAACTTTACAAGATAAAATTGGACTTCATTTAGTATCTTTTTAACAGAATTACCTGAAATAAGGAGATATAATAACTATATCTCTTGACATTTGGAAATTTTTTTAGTTTTACAAGTACATTTAACAGATCATTTGTAAAGCAGGAGTCCATTTTAATGTTTAACTACTTATTCTTGGTTTTGGAAACAGAGTACCACATCCTAATAGGATGGTGCCCATGTAGATGAGCATCCCCTTAGAGCATGGGAACCAGCAGACTGCATTCCTAATCTTGATTGTGCCTGAGACTTGTCTTGCAATGTTATCTAAAGTGAATCATATTCACTCTTTGGAACTTTGTCTTCCAATCCTTATTGTGATTGCAAAGTGTTTACCAGATATTTGATGAGGTGCTATGTTTGTGAAAAAATATCATATAATTCAGAAACACTAATGATATTGAATACCAGAGTCCACTATGTAGTAAGTCTCCTTGAGGATAATTTTATTTTAATTGTGGGTGATTTTCTGATTCTCATTGTTGGGAGTTCTTAAATCTTAGCAAGCATCACCAATATGCCAAAAGTCCATATAAACTTTCTTCCAAGTTGGAACAATTGTCTGCGTGTGAAAAGATGAAATAAAAATAATAATCAAGAGCAACGCTTTGAGTACCCAGAAGAAAATACTGTACCAGTTGCTAACCTGCCCTGTTTTCGGAGACACCATATTTTTTTTCAGTGTTAATAATGAAGGTAATTAAATTAAATGTGGTCATTTTGTTGTGCTTTACAGGACTGCAGTTCTGAATTTTTGATTAAAGGTTTTAGCTGCTGTAAAAATGTTAATTTGAATATATTTTGAATTGTAAGAGTAAAAGAAGGAATTTTTTGTACATTTTTTTCATTTAATCAGAATGATTTTCAAGTTTCTACAAATAGGGTAAATGTAAATTTAAAGCATTAAACTTTTATTGGTGAATAATGTATGTGTTCCCATTCCAAGAACTATAATAAATGAATGAAGTTGAAATAAACTCATTAAAGTTTACTATATTGCCAGTGGTTTCATAACAGTTTTTATGTATTTATCAATTAAATCAAATAAAAATAATTAAGAATATGTTTTCAGTTATTGAAGGAACAGTTGGCCTGTTAAAGTATACCTATGTGTGTTTATTTCTTTGCTTCTTCCCATTAAAAAAAAAAAGGGAGGAGGGAGAACTTACTATGTGTGAAAACTAAGTTATATTATCAGTGAAGGAAGATGTTAAAGCATAATTTCAAAATTATTAAGAATTTTAATTGTCTCCTACACGCTTCCTCCTCATTATCACAGTTATGTGAAAGTTGGGTGGCAAGTAAGAAAATTAAGGAAAAAAACTAAATATTTACCAAGAATAAAAGACTATTTAAAAAAGGCTGTTGATGATAAAATCCCATAAAAAGTCAACTGACTATACCATAGATTGCATTATACTACAAGTCAAATTTTGTTTCTTTCTTTCACTTAGAAGAGTTTGAACCTTGTTGTTAGAGCAGGGGTTTGAGTCTACTCTGGCACTTAACTTTATAACCTTGAGCAGGTTGTCCCCACTGTGCCTAAATTTGTTCATTATACCTACCTTATTATTGTTGCTGTGACTGGAAAAAAAAATTGAAATGAATCTATGTAATTTGTGTGATTGAAAAATGCAAACAATTACAATTCTCATGTTGAAGAGTTTTTCAAGTAATTTTGTACTTATTTCAAAGTATTATCATACCAATAGGATAAGTATTGTTATCCTCATTTCACAGATGAGATTACTGAGACCCACAGAGGATAAATAACTTAGCCAGTCACAAGGCTTGTTAGCTGCTAAGCCAACTTTTGAATCCAGCTCTTCCTGTTTTTAGAGTCTATAGTCTTGTTCCTGGCTTTCTTATCCAGGCTTATGTATCAGAATTACCTGAGGTTAGACACATGCAAATGCCCAGGCCTCACTCCAGTCCTACTGAATTTGTATCACTAGTGGTTGGGACTCATAACAGTGTTTTGAAAAAAGTACCACCATTGAGTCTAATGTATTAATACATTGGTGGTTGAGAAATTATCCAGAACATCCTATTTTCTTAAATGGGTACACCTTTATCATTATTTATGTGTAACTCAGAGCTGTTAAGAGTATTTTTTAATAAATATATTAAATCAAACTTGGTTCACATTTAAATATTTATTAAGCAAACCATCTTTAGATTAATTTACATGATATTTGTGCATTGGAAATCAACTACTATTCATTTGTGACATAATTAATTCCTTATGACTGATTTATTCCACCTGGCCTATGTTTTGTTTACAAGTTGTTCAAGTTGAATTATTTTCATATGGATGCCAACATGATTTTTACATCAGTATAAGGTACCATAACAGATTCATGTTTAAGTTCTCCATTTAGTGGAAATTACAATAGATTATCTATAAACACAGTTCTTAGTAGAGCTTATAAGAACATAACTATGTGCTCTTATCAAACAGTTTAGGAATATTAAGAATAACAAACGTAGTATTTAAATTCAGCTGGGAACGTGGCCTGTACAAGTGATAAGACATGAATCATAGGAGATTTAGAACAGATTTAAAGAGGTTCATAGAGAATTGCGCATTGTTTGCTCTGTAAGGAGGAAATGGTGAGCCAAGGAACATAGTCCCATGCATAGCACATTGCTCCTGTACATGATTTCTTTCATGTTGCTTTACTTTACTGATTTTCAACATTAGGAAACACCTGGAAGCATTAAAAAGTACTGATGCCTCAGCCCCACCCCAGACCAGTTGAATCAGAATCACTAGGGGTGGGTCTACGTAGTTTGTATAACAGAGTCTTGGCACGCAATACCACTTAAAGTAGCAAAACAAAACCTTAGGATTCTTATCTGAAATAAAAACAAGTAAGGTTAGGAGTGTTGCAGGGGGCAATGTTCCAGGTAGAAGCCATACAGGCTTCTGTCCACCCTGAACTATGGGATCAAAATACAAATGAGTCAGCTAACTGGACTCATGTAAGAACTAACTAAATGTCCAGTTAGATGATTAAGTGGATAATGATTTAAAATCCCCTGCAGTTCTCCATTCTTTGTGTTCTGGTAAAGTTTTATACTGTGCTTTAAAAAAATACACATGAATAAAGATATATAGTTACTTTTTCGAAAATGAGGATGAGATCAATTGTCTGAATCTACCTGTGACTAGCAAATCACATTCGCAGTAGACCAAGGATAAGGATGCAAGTTTGTGACTTCTTCCCTATATACCTTAATTAGCTCACATGAAGCAATGGACACTCAACCTTAATTAAGGCTCATCTGTGCCAGCTTTAAACAACTAATTGACGCAGAATCAGCAAATAGGAATAAAAAAGCCAGAAAGCTAAGTTAGCCAATCCTATGTTTCCATTTCAGAAAGTATAACATTTTGGCGAGAAAAATATATATCTCATAACTTGTACAGCCACTGCCAGCTGTACACAATGATTTCAGAATTGTTTGCTTATAGCAGTTCTAACAAAGGGGCAGAACTGCTTAATACTGGCCTGTGCTTTTGACACTTCTGGTTGGCAAGCTTTGTCTAGGTGTTGGTCAGTCTGAGGAGCTGCTCTCCCACAGATCTGAGTAAAGTCTCAATGCCCCAAAAGTCCACCATGTTTTACTGTTGGACCATGGCGTAATTCATAGTTTTCCGGCACAGTAAGTAAGATTATCCTTTATACATTTTTGCCAGCACAGCTTTGCAAAAATCCACCTGCCTATAGACGTGGATTTACAAAATGCTGTGACTGTTGTGTATGAGACAGATAGATTCAAAATAACTTCCTGGAGTCAATAAGACCTTAAAGAATAAAGAAAGAAGAGAGGTTTTCTTTGTTTCCGTGAAGAACAAATTTTAATATCTTTAATTTTATGTTGTTAACTTGGAAAAATTTTTTCTTGCGGTAGGACTTCTTACACTAATAACTTTGTAATTCAAATAGAGCAGACAGAAACTTTTGAACTGTGGGAATTGGTACTCTTGGCATATCATCTGTTCTTAACTGTTTCTAGGGCTAAAATAATGAATAGTTACTCTGACATGAAGGGGATATAGGACAGAGTAATATATATGATATATATACATGTCTAATCTTGTCTTTACATGTAAATGTGTTAATTTCAAAGCTAGAAGGAGCACAAATAAAATTTTTCCTTTTTAAATTTCATGTAGGCTAATTAAATATCACAAATAGAACAGTAATTTCCATTTGAAATGAGCTAGGTTGAAGATGTCAATATTCCCCGGTATTCAATGAATTGACAGAATTTTATGAAAAGTACTGATTGGAGTTTCAAAACTATGTAAAATGTATGAAATAAAAACATTGGTTCAAGTGGAGGTGTTTCTACTGAAACACTGTTTTCTCTTTGAAATGTATAAATAAAGCTGTTTACTCAGATTTTCAGAAGATTCATAAATGCAAGAACAGAGACATGTATAAGTTATGTGGTGTTCTTTCAAAAGGTTTGGTGAATATTTAACCCTAACTATTGTAATTAAATAGAATCTTCAGCAAAGCGTGTAGAGCCAGTGCAAAGTTAGTTTTTCTCTGATTCAACATGCCCTGAAATTGGGATTTCATTTCACAGCTATAATTATTAGAATAGCCATTCCTTACATGATTGTGTCAACCCTGACAGACAGAGTGGGTAGAAAGAAACAGCAGCGACATCCTCTTAGTAGAATCGCTTAGTTTTTAAACCAGTGACTAACTTCTCCTTACTTCTAACAACTGGAGACCATCTTGAACTTGCCACTGATTATTCATTTAGCCAGTGGCATCACTGCCAAATAGAGCCAAATGAAAATTACATGCTTCTTTATCCTCCGCAAAATAAGCAGAGCAAAACAAGTATTTTCATATGAGTATTACCCCTCATTTCAGACAACCAGAAAAATAACATTTCTTAGATCTCTATTAGGAAAGAACTCTTTCAAAAACAATCCTCATTTCTTTAAAGGATTGTAGAATAACAAACAATGGCTTTTCAGCATTTATAATGTGTCAGCGATCACTAGGGAGGAATGGGGAGCGGAACCTGCATTCCAGGGATACGTCTTCCAGGTTTCCACCCTTTACAGGTGGGTGTCGGTGAATGTGGTGTGTTCTTTGGTTACTGAGCTGAAACCCTTGATGGCATTCATCAGGTCCTCTTCATCCACATACTGAAAAATAAGCCAGTCATCATTGGTAACAATAGTTGCTATCAATAGTATTTTCTGTCAATTGATAGTTCTATCAATTTAATGTAAAAAGTACTCAGTAAGTATTACAGGCTTAACATCCTATGCTCAGCACTGTCAGGTGTGGTTTAAATTGACCTTATTGAAAGGATCACATCACATGCACACATGAACTATAGACTAATCCAAAAACATAAGTGATGTGAGTTTTATATTGTGCTGTATCTTAACCTTTCGAAGCCTCAGTTTACTCATCTTTAAAGTGCAGAGATTATACATGCATGTATTTTTTAAGATTTAGTTCAACAAATAGAAGAGCCAGAATGCAAGCTATTTATGCTCTGTTGCTTCCCATTCTTGTATGTTGTATTAAAATAGGGTTAGTAATGTATATTATGTTATAAGGAATGGATAACTTGCCAAGTATTGGCGCCTTGAAAAGGTTTTATTAAATCCCTTTGCATACTACCCATTACTAGTACTGTAAAAAGTAAGCAAAAATGACAACATAGTATAATAGTTACAAACGGGAGTTCTATAGTGAGATGGTATTTTTAAGATTCCAGTCCCATGAAAAGATTACTTACTAGCTGTGTGTCCGTGGGTAAATCACTAATCTCTCTAAGCCTCAGTACCTTTTGTAAAAATGAGGATGATAATAGCACCTACCTCCTAGAGTTTGTGAAGATTAGGTGAAGTAATTCATCTAAGTCCTCAATGTATTATCTTTCTTTTCTTTTAACTGATTTTTTTTTTTTTTTTTTTTTGAGACAGGGTCTTGCTCTGTCACCCATGCTGGAGTACAGTGGGGTGATGAGATCATAGCTCACTGCAGTCTAGAACTCCTGGGCTCAAGGGCTCCTCCCGCTTCAGCCTCCCTGTAGCTGGGACTACAGGTGCACGCCACCACGCCCAGCTAACCTCAATGCGTTATGTTGAACATAATGAAATTGCCGTTTTGCATTTCAAAAACCATTAATTAGCAATTCCTTGTTTCAACCTAATTTAATTAGTCCTGACATTTAAAAACTTTAGGTCTGAAATGGAATCATGGAATTAAATAGTTACAGCATCAAACAGGCCCATGATTTTAAAATGCATATTCTATATATTTATACATCATCATTCTGATCAAGCAAGATGATGATAGGGAACCTGGAGCCAGGGAACTTCCCTTATTATTTGCCAAGAGTGAAGAATGGCTTCATGGAAGTCATCAACTTCTCAGTGAGGGAAAAGTGAGCATCTGAGAAAGATGAGTGAGAATCCAAAAGCAGAAGCGGGTGTTTGAAAGAAATGGAGGTGAATAATTCTGCCACAGAGGAGTAGACCGAGGAGCTAAGTCCTTAGCTGGCTATCTGCTTATTATCTAACTAGCCCAGTGGCACTCCAGCAGGCATCCGGGCTGTTAGCACAGCGAAGTCTGAGGGTTGGTAAAAATTCTAGGATTTTAGTCATCTCAGCCACTAGGGGGCTGGTAACAAATATAGTATAATGATTAGGTTACCTTTCAAAGAGTCAATTATTTGTACCCTCTGGACTGAAATTAAGAAAGATGAAGCTTATAAATAGTAACACACTCATTTATCATGATTTTCTGTTTTTTGGAAAGGAATTATTTTAACCTGTTGATAGAAAAGACTCTTTTCTCCTCTAGCAATAATCCAGTAGGGAAAAGATAAGTATACGTCCTTTTTTCAGTAAAGTAGGTGCTTTACTTTATGCCTTGTTTTAGACCAGTTCCAATGTTTTCAGTTACCTTCTGTCCCAAGTTAATGAAGTATAACCAGTTTGTCTCTTTGCTTATTCATGTATTTATTTTTTGAGTATCTATTGTGTGCCAGAAGAACAAGACAAAGTTTCTACCCTGCTTATCAAACAATTGTACTACACTGGTACACAAGTCGGTTACTACATAATGGAATAAGTGTTCAGAGGGATGCACTGAGTGCTGTGGGGCAGCATTCAATGAAGCACAGGAAACTTTGGGCCATTTCTTCACCAATATTCTTCTGGAATGTTTAGCAAAGGCTCTGGATGAGGAAACTAACTCACCAATCCACTATTGTGGCCCATGATGGTTTCCCAGAGCGAGTCATCAATCAGGACTTTCTTGTCTTGAATGTCCATGAGCTGGCTGACACTGCGGTGGAGAGAGCCTTGGGAGTAGGTTTGGCTAATTTGGCTTTGACTTGGGATTCGCAGCACAGACATGCTCCGGTTGCTCCGAATACTCCGAATACTCACAGGTGTCCCAGACTGCGGAATTTTGGTATCGGCTAATCCCTGAAAAGGTAGTTGTTGTTGGTAATTCACATGTAAAGAAAATGGGCTTGAAATCTGACAGAGAACAGTGTCTCACACATTGTCAGTTAAGGGAACAACTGTCTCTAGACCGTCCTACGGAACTTAGTGGTTGTGATCACCTAGAACACTGTGGCCATTGGCTTCTTGGTAAGGATGACATAATAAGCTAATTACTCATGTGAGATGGCCAGTGTTGTTAGCACCTAGAGAGCTCATGCACTGGCACTCTGGCTATTGCTCCCTGTGGGGCAAGGGCTTGCTGCTTCGCAAGGCGGTGAGGCAAGGAGGATGGAGGAGATGTTAACAAGGTAATCTCTCCGTGCCTGTCAGCACAGAGCCTCCCTCTTGAGAACACCCCTTCCCCACAGCAAAGCTGACAATGTTCTCTCATGGTTGCCCACTAAGCGAGAAGTTTTTATTTCACGTTAAAAGTCCTGGATTTGTGTAGGGAAATTGACTCCTACACATTCCATGTTGTTCTCCTTGTCATAGCAGTCCAGCCTCCAAATTAAATCAGGTGTCATATTAACATTAACATCAGAGAGACAAAGTCACCCCATGAATAAGACTTAAGATGTGCCATAAGATAAAATCTAGCTGCTCTAAACATCTGAGGGGTCTCACTTAGCTGGATGAGTCAATGAAATGTTCCTGCGTTTCATTGTGCAGTCAACACACCATGCAAAACATCATGCATTCATGCAGCACACAGAGGTACCTCAAAGTGCATGGTGTAACTTTTTAGGGTGACATTGCTTGACACATCAGATATATCAGCCACAGAGTCAAACTGAGAACAAATGGGGACATCAGTCCGTGTTTGGAACATGTTTAAATACATTCTTTGTGTTTCTCTAACTACAGCACTATCATACCCATACTTTGATGATATACATATATATGTATATATGTAATAGGGTTTTGTGATTAAAACCTCCTGGTGAGTGGAAATTAATTGACTAATATCTAAGGTGAATACCACTGGCATTATTTGTTTAGTATTACAGAGAATGAAAGGATCTTCAAACCAGTAAATAAATTACAAGTAAAACCTGCACTTGAATTTAGCTGTACCAGATGCTGTGTGACCTTGAAAAATGTTAATGAAATACAAAAGGCTCTGTCATTCCCTGGCACCTCTGCCTATTTCTCTCTGTTCAGCGTGCAGCCTAAAATCCTTTTGGGTCTGATGTTCAAAGGACACCTACCTGTTCAGAGGGCAGGGGTGCTTGCAAGAGGGTTACAGCAGCACTGAAACCAGAGCTTGTCAGATGAGGGGGAGGGCGTGTGGGTGTTGCAGGGGTAAATCTCATTGACCTACCCGAGTAAAAGGAAAGTCAATATGGGAAACTGAGTAGGTGAATCCAGCTTGTTTCAGTTCAGATTGTGCCCCTGACTCTGAGTAAATGAGGAGCCCACGGTCACCAACAACGACTCTTCATTTTGCCTTACTAATGCGAATTGTACTCCCTTTACTTTGGCTAACCTTCGATAATTTTCTCTCGTGGTCTCCAACTTTGTGAGAGTAGTTTGGTTTAAAAATATTTTTAAAAAGCAACAGAAGAAGACTTGCAAATACATATTGTCAACTGGATAGAATTAAATTATGATTCAACAGGTTCTGGGGAGCAATACTCCCTGGTGCCCCAGTACACCACAGATTTCCCTTCTGCAAACCCTCCAGGCCTGTAGTGAGCAGCCTCCCTGCTGAGGATGAGCCAGTTCCCTAGGCCCAGAGCCCCTGGCAGCCGGCCAGTCCCACCATTCCTAGGTATGCAGGAACAGGGTGTTTCAATTCTTTTGTCTGCTTGTTCCAGCTGAAGCCTATCCCATGTCTGTCCCCAGAGGCAGTTTAGCCTGTGTCCCGTCAGGACTGCAAGGTCTAATCAGCAGCCACCGCCCACCCCCCCCCACACACACTTGTTTTTATTGGTTATCAAACAGTACACACTGCTTACAGGATGTGCGCTATATTTTTAATTCATTTTCAGCTGTTGTCAAATTTACTGTGCATCAGACTCCCTGAGGTGCTGATTTAAATGGCAGATTCTTGGGTTTCTTCCTCAGAACTTTAAGTCCTGCCCCTACGTGATGCTGATGCAGATAATATATACACGATTCTTGCTTTGACAAGACAAGCTTAACAAGGCTCATTTAAAACCCCGAGCAATGGTTATATCCATATGTCATGATATAACATCCCCACAGGGATGATATGGGTGTTTCTTGGTCCCTAGGGCCACCAAGTAAGGAAGCCTATCCATGAGGAGAGACACTGACGCAGAGGGGCCTGCCGTGGGGACGGGGTCAAATGGCGGGAGGATTTATCCCTGAAATGAGTTCTGGACACTACCGGTGCGTGGGAAAGTTACAGAGTAGATGTGCCCGGCAGTGCTCGGGAACTTCCCTTCCGCGCTCTCCATGCACTCAGTGGGCCCCAGGGTTGATGTAGCTCATCCCCGGGGCCGGGCAGATCTCTCCTGCGTCCGCGCTCCCACGGCTTCCCTCCGGCGGTGGTGCGCAGCCTTTGTCTGAGAACACGGCCTCCTCAGAGAAAGCTTTTCTTCAAAAGGGAAAACTCTGGAGTATCTGCCCCTCGATGAGAATCTCCTACTGACTACCCACTGAACAGGAGCAAATAGCCAGTGGTTTGCACCGGCTACTCAACATCCATTCGTTCGACAAATACGTGTGGACATGCCAGGCGCTGTTCTGGGTGCTGGGGTGTAGACGACAGTAAATGGCCCCCAGGATGCCTGACCGTGAAAGCTTACATTCTATTTGCGAATTCAAACACATCAGATTTAGTGTCATGTGGTGATAAGTGCTATAGAAAAGAAAAAAAGTGCGTTAAGGGGCTAGAAAACTTTACACACAGAGTGGGAGGGGACACGTGTGCAGAGACCTGCAGGAAGCGAGAGCGTGAGCCCCGCGAGGAGCAGCGGCAGCAATGGCCCCGTGGCGGAGCTCGTCTCGTGGGCTCCCGGAGGAAGGCGGCTCTGAGAAGGGTGAGGGAGAAGCCGCGTGGGATGAGAAGCGGTGGAGACAGAGCCAAGGCCCAGGCGGCGCAGGGCATTGCCTTCTCTGCTCCTCCGCTGCTTCCTGCACCAACCGCACACCGTGGACCTCAGAGGGCCCACTGCCTTCTCTGCCCCAACACTTCTGCTACTTGAGTCTCACCCAGCTCGGTCAGGGTCCTAACCACTGCTCATTCATCCCTGTGTCCTGGAAAAGCGAAGAGATCTGGAAGGCAGATGCTGCTGCCGTTCACTCATTTCTGTTTTTTAGAATGTTGAAACTTAAGCAGTTTGATCAGGTTTCTGTGCTTGATTTTGGTGGTGCACAGGGTGGCCACTAGCTCACACAGAACCTTTGTGCAAACTGGAAAAAAGGTGCCCCCTCGAGTAGATGCAGCCCTGCGGGCACAAAGCTTGGTGCCTGGTGAGGAGTAAAAAACTCAGCCTTTCCTCCTCAGGGTGGACACAGCCCCACACCAGAGTGCACCATTGAATCCAGTCACCTTTTCCCCCTTCAAGGAGCTCTGCGCAATGACTGTCCTGCACCACCACTTGGTGAGGGCCTCACCAGAGACCATTGCCGGACCTCGCATCTTGGAAGTGGGTGGTCTGGAGCTCTGAGAAGTCATCCATCCTCAGTGGCATGGAGTGTCAGGGCCAGGGGACAGACCAAGCACCACTAGCTCTTTAGACCCCTCCTACCCCCCACCTTTTATTTTCAATTTCCCCAAATCACACAGTAATAAATATAACCTATAAGTTCCCCAGGTGATTTCAATATACATCGCTTCTCCACCATGCCCTGGCTTACAACTACAGGGCAGAAATACTCATCCCTGGTTACACATAAAATCACTTTTGGAGTGAAAAAAAGATTACCAATCCTCAGGCTCCTCCCAAGACCAATGAAATCAGAATTTCTGGGATATAGTCCAGGCATTGGTAATTTTTAAAATTTCCCAGGTGATTCTAACATGCAGCCAAAGTTGAGAAAACTGTTCTAGGGTTAGCCTCCCTCGGGCCCCACATTTAGTCAAACACAGCTGACATCTAGTTGCTTGTTTCTCTGGCTATGGAAACATTTCCCTCTAAAGAAAAACAAGTATTCTAGTCCAGTGATAGGGAAGTGGAGCGACGCCTTTACACACGTACCATATGGTTTTCCCCTGGTGGGTAGACACTCAATGGAGACATCCTCTTCTGAACAGGCACCAAGGGAGGTCTCTCTCTGATAAAAGGTTCTTTGTGGATTTTTCTTTGTAGTATCAGGGACAGAAAAATGGCCAAGAAGATCAAACCCAGCATCGCCATTAACACTATAAACCATAGCTCGTTGTAGAACTCTGTGCTTTTGCTCCCCGATCCCTTCTTTTCTCCAGGAGTTGTTAGCACCAAGCCTGCGAAAGCCAGGGAAAGAAAAGGGACACATTAATTTGGAAGGCAATTTTATGATCTCTGGTCCTGTTTTTTGATGGTAAATTAGAGAGAAGTTGAAAGCAGTTTGTCTCGTGGTGCTTGTTTGCACTTGTGAGCAGGCTGGGGTGATTGTTCAGTGTGGGTGGGTTTTAGCGAGAGGCTTACAGCCCTCAAGAGACCTTGCTGGCACTCCTGGCGATGCTGCTCAGGCCATGGCAAGTCCCTGGGAAAGACGGGATGGGGGGAACAATTTTTAAAAGGGGTTACCAAAGTAACCTTGAGGGTCGCCTGTTTCATAGCTGTGTGTCTCGAGCCCTTCTTGAGCAGTGGGCTCTTGTGAGGGACATACAAACGCAGAGTCACATACAAACTCACTGCTGTGGAGAGCTGAGGTCCGCTCGCTTCACACAGCAGCCCCATTCCTGAAGTTTTGTGCAAACTGGATTTTGAGATATCAGATTCCATTTTCTTTTGTAATATTAACAGCCTGTGTTTGCTATCATGTCACCTATACATTTCTTGTCCCCTGGCTTCTCTGTTAAATAGCAGAAGCTCTGCGAATCATCACTGCAGTGCACCGGGAGAGCTTCCTACAGAAAGAAATCTTTTAGCGATGGGACTGCTTATCCTTTCTGCTCATGTGTTGAGAGTTCAGTTGATGTGAGTCTCTGCACAAGGGGCTTGTCAAAGTAGCTCCCATTTAATAAGCATCTACCCCGTGCCAGGCCCTCTGCTTAGGGCTTTACAGGGTTGCAGGTTGGACAGGATTACTGAGTCTCGAGGATGTGGGGAAAGCTAGAATGAGCTGGAGCACATAGGAGGCAGGCTGAGCGGGATCACTGCAGGACAGCCTACTGCAGAGGAATCCTGCCAGCAGCAGAGCAAGCTCAGCAGGAGGGAGCCTCAGAGATCAGCTCCTGCCCAGCGCTTGCTGGGGCCAGCGCAGAAGCCTGTGGATCCGATGCCACCCACAGGCTGGCGTGGAGCTGTGAGCCACACAGCTGCTCATCTAAAGCAAATGCCTCTGGCCAGAGGCAGAAGGACAAACAGACACAGCTGCAAATGCCTACTCATTCACTGGACCCTCTTCCCCTTTCTCAGCACTTCAAAGACTTCGTGGGCCTGCCTGGTACTTCACCCTCACATTCTCAGAAGACTTAAGGTGGAAGAATTCAGAATTGGGGTAAAAAATATTTAAGGGAGGGAGAGAAGGTGACTAAAACTAAACTTTGAACTCCACGAGAGGAGACATACTACTTTGCCAACCCTAACTCTGCTTCTGATCAGCTGTGTGATTAAAAATTTGACTCTCTGGCCTTTGCACCCTGGTCTCTAAAATGAAGGGTTGGAGTCAAAGCTCTGATCTTGCTCCAGCAGGATGAAATTCCCCTAATTAGGAACCAATGTGTGTTGTTTGAATAAAAACAAACAAACCTTGGTTATACATGGAATGAGTTGTTTCCTCCATGTGGGGTACAGAGAGGAAATAACTCTTTGGCTGTAACTCCAGAAAATGATCTGATGGGCCCAGTGGGCCCCTTGCTGGGGAGCACGCAGGGGAATGGAGGGCAGCCTGCCCGAGGGAAGCTTCAAAAGGGAAATAGCCCTCAGAACAGTCAGAGGAAAATGAGGTGTCTGCTACTTTCCCGCTTGGAGGCTGCCTTCAGGCAAGGGAACGCGAGCATTTTAAAAGTTATATCATAAAAATTAGAACTGACTATGGATATTAGTTGGGCAGCACATCTTGGAAGCTGCCATAACGTTGCACAGTCCTCAGAGTTCGTTCCCTCTGCTCTGCCCAGAGCCCAGCCTCCAGATACGCCATGCAAACCGCAATTTGTATTCATGAGCCAACTGGAGATTTCTCCTCTTTTATGAAGAGCTTGAAATCAGGAGGGTGTCTCTTTGTCCTTTCCTTTTTTTCTATTCAAAGTACCCTTGCACTTTAAGGGGCTCCACCTGTGCATCACGGGGGAGGTTCCCCATCAGAGGATGGAAGTCTCATGGCTGAGCCTCAGATCCAAAGAAAAACCCAACCCACAGCCAAGGAAAGAGCAAATCTCTCTTGGTTGATTGCCTGCCTCCAGGAAAAACATACTTCCCATCGACCAAGGAGACTAGATTAGATTTGCTTTAGAAGGTAGAACGACCTTGGTTTTGTGGTATTACTCAATGTGTGGCCCTGGGCCCCTGCATCAGAATCACCGGGCAGAACTTATTTAAAGAGCAGATTCCTGGGCCCCTCAGATTTTGAATCTCCGCCAGGGGACTAGGAACCTGCAATAAACAAGCACACTGAGGTAACTGTTACGCACACGTAAGTTGGAGAACCACTGCTAAGAAAAAGTCCTGGGCCAGGAGTTAATAGAAAAACCATATTCAAGTTCTTGTCTCAGCAACAACCTTGCAGAGCATTCCTGGATAAATTCCTCTGTCCCTCAGACCCCCATTTGTCCACTTGCAGAAATACTGGACTTTTTTCTAAAAGAATACCAAATGAGGTCTGTTCGATCCCACTGCTACTGTTCAATAAAATGAGACAAACTATGTGGAAGGAATTGTGTTAGGTGTTGTAAGAAATTTTATATGGCATCTAGACATGTAAAGTTTGGAAACATAGAATAAAATCTTATTATTTTTACAGATTGAAACTATCCTTGATAACAATATGTATGTTTACCTACGTTTCAGAAATTTGGGACCATAATTATTTTTTAAAAATCCTATATTTGCCTGCAAATTTGATATAGCATTAATTACTGGAATTTAAAATAGGGTATCAGTCCCAAATTTGTTGTAATGGAAAAGATTTGGCATTTCTCTAACCTGCATTTTGAAATTATAAAGTATCACAAATGTTAGATTCAAAGATTATGGGTAGAACTCAATTTAAAAGATACTCTTTAAAAATTAAAATTTTATCTCTTCAGTTAAATTACTTGGTATTAACAATCATAATCTTTTATGGAGGATACAAGACAGAAATTTCCCAAATTTACCATTTTAGGCTCTGCATCCAGAATATTATCCTTGTGATCAACATGAATTGGCTGAGTAATTTCTCCCACCCTCTGATCTCTCTTTCCTCTGACTTCCTCTATAAATAACTTTTTTTGTACATAAAGTCATACAACTCTTTATTTACAGGATTTGTTGTTGGGAGAGGAGTTTAGTCCGATCCCTCTGGTCTTCTCTATATTTATAATTCAGTGATTTGGCATTCTAAGAGTAGATCCTAACTCCTTGTTTAATGTAAATTCCATAAGGACTTTTTAAAACATTTCTTATAACACTTAGCAAAATTTCTTCTGTATTGTGTATGCTGATATATTAGCACAAGTATGTATAAACAAACATGTGCATGTTTCTTGAGGAAAATGAGTAGGTGCTACACCGAATATAATATGAGTTAAATGTTTACCAAATCCAGCAGAGGTGTCATATTGGATCAATGGTGTCTTAACACTTCCTTCATTTGTAGTGCAGGTGACCTGGAAAAAGAAGGCTAGACAAAAGAGAAAGAACTGGTAAATGACAGTCCCTCAGCACCTACAAAGAGGGGGCATACTTTCAAAAGAGCATGAAGATGTCTGAAAATAGAATTCCAGGGCAAGTTGTGAGGTTTTACTTAATATGCAAACTGGTTTCTAATTTAAAATTATCAAGTAAAAAAGCCATAATTAGTGTAATAATAGCATTTCCATAAGTAACAGAGCTAAAGAAGATTAGAGCTTATACAGCAAAGGAAAGGAATTATCAGAGGAGTAAAGGATAATACCCATAGTATATCGTGTTCTGCATATAGTCTAAACCCTTCCTTTACAGGTGTACCTTCCACTAAGTGACCCAGAGTTTCTTACTGAACAGAACTCAAAGGGTATCTTAGAAATCACATGGTTTAAATTCCTCTTTCAATCACTAGGAACCTGAAGCAAGCAACTCTTGCAAGGTCACACAGACGGTTAGCAGACTGGCCAGGAAGAACACGCATCTTCCAACCATCAGGCCATCTTCCCACCCCAACAAGCTGCCCAGGTGCCCATGAACTGTAACCATGAAAACATGGAGCTGAATCATTGTAAAAATGTTATTAAGTTTCAAATACAATAAATACAACTCTGGAGCTCATTGTTTACCTTGTAGCCAAAATAAATCATATTTTCAAGTAAACCAAGATACCCACTAAGTAACTCATTGTATAAATCCAGATTGCTTAAAATGGCTAAATATCTATTGGTCCTGTGAGCATGCTGATCACTAGAATATAGTTAGCACTTTGTAAAACTTTTTCTCATTTCAATGTAAAAACAAGACAGAGAAAAAGGACATGTAATCCAATAGGGAGAAGGAATTTGGTCTTAGAGGGAAAAGGTGGTTCTTTCAGGGACTAATACTGAGGGAGGTTAAGGAAACCCCTTACTCAGGGTCCTTAAGAGTTGGAGATGGTCATTGCCTGATAGGACTGTTTGGAGACTGCAGATAGATACATCAAGAAAAATCTCTGAAGTCCCTAAAAGTGTATTATTTTAGGACACTCAGTGACTACGTCTGGGTGCTATTTCTCTTGTGACCACAACCTGCCCTCCAGTCTTGTTCCTTCATGGGGACATTCATGTCCTGTGGAGGCAGTGCTGTCCCCTGCAGCGGCATTATAACTGCAATGAGTGAGGCAACAAATGGGAAGGAAGAAAACCTTATTTACTCTGAGCAGTAACTTCTCCTCAAGAAGTGGCCACTTAAACCAAGGCATTTTAATGAGCACCTGCTGGTCACCTTGCAGATTTAATATCTTGTAAAGGTGGGGAACAGAGCTCCTTTCACGCTGAGAAACGGGAGACAGAAACTAACTTTTGTCCGCTGTCCTCGGTATGTAGAGGATGGTGTCGAAGCCACTGTACACGCGTTGTCCTCCATCGGTTAACACGTACTCCTTCAGCGGGCCGTTCAGGAGGAAAGTGCCAGTCCAGTTTACACACACCGTAGACAAATTGCTGTCCACTGCAAATGGGGCTTGGTACTGAGGCACTGTTGAGAGAAAGCTGTATGTTCTAAAAATGGCAACCTCTTTGTGGGGGCGCAGGTGTGTGTGGTTTTATTTTTTTCCTTTAAATGCAAGCAAACGCAAAAAAATCATGACATTACTGGAACCCTTCACTTTTTCCTCAGTGTTACAAAACAACCAATATTGGGGGTGAAAAGAAAACCAGTGGGAACCTGTGTGAAATGCTTTCTCAGCAATTTTGCACCTGCTTTCCAAAAAAAAAAAAAATCAATGGAGAGTGGTGTTTTATAAATAGAACTATTAACATACGATGGATCTGCTCACTGACATAACCCTGGAGCTCATATTTTGTTGCATTTTCTCTCTTTTAACAGGTAAAGTATCTTTAACACTATTAACTACAGTAGATAGCCATTTTTCATATCAAATCAATATTTATTGCTACAAAGCCCCAAGGACTAGATGAAGTTAATATATTTTTTTCTCCAAACCAAACTGCTTAGATGGTGAATTATGTCCTTTTGGCACCCATTTATTTTTAAAGCTTTTTCTCGAACCGTTAGTTTGTTTTCTAAGATAGTTAAAAAGCCTTGTGAACGGCAATTCGAGTATAATAATTCATTGCCCTGACTAATCAATCAATAGCATGGTACATTAGTATATAATCAAGTTCAAGTCTCCTAAGTGTTATATCAGATATGGAAGCAACTTGGTGTGCATTTTACAGGCACATTCCCTTTTGATTTTTCAGCTCCTTACTAAAATAAAACAAAACAAAAAAATCCTTAAATGGGGCTCATCTTTTAAATGAATAATTTCTGTAGAAACAAATGAAGGGATACCGTATCATCTTGCCAAATCAGAAGAGATTTATTTCATGAGATCTCACTTTCTCCAAAATAATCAATGTATTTGTATAAGCATTAAGATCTATATATATACTAAATTGGCTTTTAAGAAAAGAAATGATTGAGTGGTGAGAATAAATTGGATATAACTTTTTTCCTTTAAAAAATCCATCTGTTGCTGATGTTAGGAAATATAACAAAACAAGGAATAATTACGCTTTTGTAATCGTAAGAGTCCACCATAAAGACATATTTGATTCTTACCTTTCATAATAAGACCTGTTCATAGAGCCATAACAAAAAATATTCCGCAAATACCAAAACAAGTTATCAAGCTCTCTTTAAATTTCTATGCTTCTCCAACACCAATCCTGTCTAACATCACAATGGAACACACTATCGTATTTGTCCACGTCTTTGTTAATTCAGTAGATTTCCATGTTCCCTCTATATCATAACAGCACAATAGAGAGAAGGTTTGTAAATAGTAACAAAATAAAAAGATAGGAGTCTTACTTGTCTTGTAGGCTTTGGAGACCTTCCTGAAGAAAAAGAGTACACAACTAAAATAATCAGGAATAATGGGTTTGTGTAACTTCCCCAAAGAAGACTAAGAAAATAGCAACGGCTACTATGCTCCTAGGATTTGACCTACTTTATCTCATTTAATCCTGAAAATAATCCTGGAAGGATTGGTTCCTGATTTTTCAGGTAAGGAAACTAAGGTTTAGAGAAGTCAGACAATTTGTCCAATGTCAATAGCTGGTAAGAGACCCAGGCTCTGAACTCAGGTCTGCTTACCGCTGCCAAAGCCCATGTTGCTTTGTTATAATCAGTACATATTTATTTAAAGGAGCATAATTTACTAATTCACTTTATGGGTGCTCTCCGGGGTGTGCTGAAGCTGGCTTATTCTGATTGTTAAATATTAAGGAATTTTGTGAGTCGGTTGTTAAACTCAGCCATTATTAAAAGTTTAATTTTTGTACATAAACTTAAATTATATTAAAACTAAGGTAATAAATACTCAAAATCTGTAAGTTTTTCATTATTTCACTACGTTTTACTATTTTCTATGCACCTGAGGTTACTTACATCCTTTGATGGTGGAAATATTATATAATGATAAGCCACTACCCATCTATTTCCAGCTTGTTCAGTGCTGTCATGTTGGTAACTAGAAATCAGTGATGGTGGGTCTATTTACACCATGGAAATTGGCAAGCACTACGAATCCAGCCATTTTTCTCTCAAGAAGACCAGCTGTTAAACACTTACACCTCACCTCTCTCTTCCACTAAAGGAGTAATTCAGGCTGAGGGGGCTGAATGTGTTGCTATGCCTGTCCAGACCCTTAGCTGAGTGTGTATGTGCTCACATCTATATAAAACTGCAAATGCTATTTTTAAATTATCTTCTGGTTTGTATTCTCTGATCCACATTTTCTTTCTCCCAGTATGTGTAATGAGCTAAAAGTAGCATAAATGGTATTTAAAAACCCATATTATAGATAGTCATTTCTTGTATTTTCCGCTATGTGTGGATCCAGTAGTGGATTAAGGGAACCTTTTCTTCCTCGGTGCTAGTGCAGCTTTCAGCTGCTTCTCCATTGTGAAAGAACAGAAAGGAAGGAAATCTTAAATCTGTTCACTTTGTTCTTCCAGCATAAGAAAAAAAATACCTGCAAAGGCTAAGCCTCATGACTAAAGAGAGAATTGGTTATAACCCGCAAACCTCACATAGCTTTTCTCTGGCCTTCTGGCCAATACCCACAAAAAAACTGGAATAATTACCAAATTGGCTTGTGGATATATTGTGAAGGAGATTACAAAATCAGACAGCACACATTAACAATCATTACATTTTGCTTTGATTGTAGTATGGGTGACAAAGAACGCTAATTGAGCGGAGCCAACAATACATATGCAAAGTTTTAGGTGCACTCACTCATTCATTAAGCAACGTTTATTGGGAATCTAAGACATTGTGCCCAGTGCTGGGGATGGAAACTGAGAAAGTGAGGACTAAAGGAGGCACAGCTTTAAGGGGAAAGATGCAAGCCCGGGTTGGGGCCTGCCCCATGCACGCTGGTTGTGAGCAGTCCCGGGGGAGAGGGAGATGTCTGTGAGGAGGCTGGGTGTGGGGGTTTAGGTTTCAAAACAGAGGGCTTGGGCAGGAGGTGACCACTGGGGTCAGCCTCAAACCTTGGCCTTGGAGTAGATGAACTGCCTGCAGAGGGAGGAGGGAAGGGGGAAGGAGAGGGAATAGGAGGAACGGGGAGAGGAGGAGAGAGGGAGAGAAAGTTCAGGATTGAGACTTGAAGAACTTGGTTAGTGAAAGATCAACCTACAAAACTGACTAAAAATGAATATTCAAAGAGGTAGAAGGGAAACCAGGAGAGGCTTGTCATGAAAACTAAGGGAAACCACTTTTTAAAAAAGGATTGAAGGCTCAATTGCATAGAATGCTAGTATAAAGTCGATGAAGGTGACTCCCGAAGAAAAATGTCTCCTGGACCTATCAATACAGAGGTCAAGGGCACACCTAGGAAGAGATTTTCATCCAGTGGCAGGAAGTTAAAGAGTAAGCGGGAAGAGAGAAAATGGGCAAGGCGCGTGTAGATCATTGTTTAGAAAAGTTTTGCTGTGAGGGAGAGGACGGTCCAGCAGTCACTGCGGAGGAAGTGGAGCTTGTTTGTTTGCTTTAACATTAGAGAGACAGAAGCAGCTTTGAATCTAAGTGTGATATGCTGAAGATTAAGGAGAGAAAGGGGAAGATCTGATCTGTGGAGAAGGGGTGCCAGTGACAGCATGGGAGGCAGATTCATTTCAGACGGAAGCGGAACCACCCCTTCCTTGTCGCTGGCAGAGACCGTGCAAATGCAGGGAGGCTGTCTGTCTGGGGTGGGAAGGGGAGCAAATCACTGACTGATGACTTCTCTTTTCCTGGGGAATTACAAGGCAAGGAGTACGGCAGAGAATAAAGTGCGGTGGGTTAGCCAGGTTGTGGGCGTGTGGGGAGAAAGGGTGGGACACAGTGGGAAGTTTGAGGAGGGTGGAGAAAGTTTGAAATCTTGACTGCAGAAAGTAGGAAGTTAACTGACCAGGGAAACATAGTAGCACCGAGGTTACAGCTGAGCACAGTGACCAGGACTTCAGAGTACTAATTGTACTTACTAGATGTGGAAATGGCCAAATTACTTAAGGCTGGCCTTAGCTGAGGGCCACCTCATGGAGTCGTTGCCTGACTCCAGGAGCCTCCGTTCAGATCAAAGTCTACATGAATGGCATCCTGGAACCATAGTGCATAGTTCATATTCCTGCCTCAGTTTTCTCATCTGTAAATTCGGATAACGATAGGACTTATTTCACAGGTTTGTGTTGTAAGACTATTTGCAAAATGCTTATGCGGTGCCAGGAACAAAAAGTCTTCTCTAAATGTGACCTAATACTAACATCCTGCTGTGTTGTTGCTCAGACACATTAAGGTCCTTGTGTGAGACGTTGGTCTTTAATGAATGCATAATTCTTACTTTTAAAATTGGTATCATACTCAATGCCAGATAGAGTATTTTAGGCGAGATCATAATCTGATATAATCTTTCTGGAAAGCAAACATGAAATAAGTACCCAAAGCCTTAATATATTAAAATATTTGATGCAGTAAATTCTATTTGTCAAAATTTAATTTAAGAAGATAATCAGACATTCAAACAAAGATTTGTTCACATCATTTTTCTCATCACGTTTATTAAAGGGAAATACCAAAAACAATTGAAATGCCTAACCAAACCAATTTATATATGGAATATTACATAGCCATTACATTTGGTGGCTAAAGAGTTTTTTTTTTTAATGCTGTGGGAAAGAAATGCAAATAAAACAGTGTCAGGTATAAGAAGCAGACTATGAAATTTTAATTATAGTATGATTTCAGCCATATAGTAAAAAATATGCATTGAAAAGAGATTAAAGGAATTGATTATGCCAAAATATAAGTAAGGGTTGCCTCTGTGTGGGGGGATTGTAAGCAGGACTGGCTTCCTGGGCATGTGAGCTGTGCATTTGCACGGGCTTCTCATGTAGAAGTGGCCTGGGCTTAGTCTGAGGCTCTGCTGTTGCTGTCTTGAAATTCTTAACAATTTTTGAACACAGGGCTCCACATTTTCATTTTCTACTGGGCCCCACAAATTACGTAGCTGGTTCTGATAAATACTTATTTTATTCTTAATACTTTTTGTGTTTGCCATTTTTAAACAATGGAAGTATATACTTTATAAAATCTGAAAAGAAGTTATAGTTGTGCATCTCATAATGACATTTTGGTCAACAAAATCCCATATATGACAGTGGTCCCATAAGATTATAATGAAGCTGCCCAGTACAGGTATTCCACCTTTTATTTTCTATACTGTATTTTTACTGTAACTTTTCTATGTTTAGATGTATTTAAATAAACAAGTACTTACCATTGTGTTACAGTTGCCTACAGTATTCAGTACAGTGACATGCTGTACAGGTTTGTAGCCTAGGAGCAAGAGGTGTATAGCAGGCTACACCATCTAGGTTTGTGTAAGTGCACTCTATGATGTTTGCAAGACAATTGCCTAATGAGGCATTTCTGAGAATGTATCCCCATCATGAAGTAATACATGACTGTATTTTGTCAAAGGAAGCCCCCAATTAATTAGCTGATTGCCCTTTTCTGTGCCCAATTGCTCTTTGGCTTTTCCTAACAGTACCATGTCTCAATGCTTTCTGGAAATACTAGGGATTATGCCATATAATTTAAATAAGAAAACGAGTGGCAAAATTTCTTTTAAAAATGGTCTATGGTGTTTGTTCATCTTCTTTCTTCCTATTCATTGTTTAACTTCCTCTGAATTGATTTTTACCCCATCGCTACATGAAAAAATCTTCCTAAATTGGCCCTTGACTTCCATATTATTAAATCCAGCATGCATTTTTCTCCAATAGCCATCTTTATTGATGTTTCTGTAGCATTCAATGTAATTGAGCACTCACTCAATCCTTTTTAAAGAGTGGTTTCCCCTAGTTTTTTCTGGACAAGCCTCTCCTGACTACCCTCCTACCTCCCTGGCTTATCGTAGCAGCCACTTGTACTCACATTCTCTTTGGGTGGTGAAGCTGCTCCATTCAGAAGCTGTGCTGCCCGCCTCGTTGTGTGCCACCACTCTCAGCTTGTAGGTGGTGTGAGGCTGGAGACCCCCAAGGCTGGCTCTCCGCCCTGGCCCTGTATATTTTGTCTCTGTTTGGCTGGCCGTACAGGGCAGGGCTGAGTTGGGAGAGCAAGCCACGTGGAGTTGGAGCTCATAGCTAAAATGAGAATGAACACACAGAGTGAAAGCAAGCACTGGGATGAGTTTAACTCTCTCTTTAAAAACCGGTTCTGTTTTGTGAGGAGACATTTTGTTTCCATCAAACTACAAGCTCTTTTAAATTTCCATTTGCAGGGAACTGCTCTCGGAAACACTTTATTTAATGCTGTTGGAAATGAGCAGCAGCTGTAACCAGAGAAATGACAAGAAAAGTCACCATCGATACACACGTCACTGTGTATGCAGCAACTAGTAATCCTTGTTGGTAGAGATAAGATATTTCTCTCTTTGAAGAGGACAGTGATAAATTGTTCTTCTCTGTTTTGAATAAAGAAAATCTTTTTTCCTCCAGATGATTTTGAGTAAAGTAACTTCTTTGTTCTTTCCAACAGTGGTTCATCACAACATTTTAAATTATGTTAAATAATTTAAACACAATTATTCACGTTTAGGGCAATTCTGATTTAATCATGAGTGTCTTATGTTCCAGCCAAGGCCTATAGAATGAATGAGTCCAGAGAACCATGTGGAGGAGCATATTCTTTCAACGAATACAAGGACATCCCCTCGTTTTTTTTTAATGTAATGATGATTATGTTGTTTACCTTTCTATCACTAGTAGATTTGAAATACTTTGTAGGTAGCATTACCACTCAAATCAATTTGTTTGTCTATTTTGCTATAGATATCTGTTCAATAATTAAGTCCTCCTTGGGGAATACTGGGTAGCTATACATCTCTATGCATGCCTTGTTTTAGTTTATTCATCCTTCTGCCCGAGCCACTACCTTTGAATGACACCATTGGGGAACAGGGGGGGACTCCACTGGAAGGAGGCTGTCCTCGAGGACAACTTCTGGATTTGTGGTGAGGACAGTCCTGAGGGTGGAGCCGGATGAGTTCTCAGCTCAGCTGTCGGTCCTTTGCTGCAACAGTTGAAGCAGGTGCAGGCCTCTACCCCAATGGAGTAGTTAGTGAAGGGTTGTAGGCCATGAAGAGTCTGCTGGGTGGCCATGCCTTCAGACAGCTGGAGGGAGAGAGAAGACTAGATGAGGCAGTGTCACAGATCAAAGACAATTGATGAATGTTATCAAGAACCCCACCTCATATGAATAAAGTGCCATGCTAGGCACTCTGGGAGATGCAGCATGGCCTTTAGCATAGCGTTTATCCTCAAGAAATTACCAATCCAGTTAGAGAGGCATGACTTCAATGGTTGAAAAATAGTTGAATAACATAACAGTTTGAGCAGCTAAAGTGGGAATGGATACACAAAGTGAAGTTTGAAATAGGACAGAAATCACTAGGCATAATATCATCCATTATCTATTATCTTAGAAAGTTATTAGAAAATGGCATAGACCACACAAAATATCAATCAAATTCTTTGCCTCTCAGAAGATGCCTTTTCAAAAAGAAATCTGTGTTTGAGTTATATTTCTAGTCAATATTCACCAAAGTCCATATTCTGCCATAGTTACTTGCATTTAATTTCTGGATCTAAAATCCCCTCAGATTTATGTTAGAGTCAGGTATAGGTATATTTAAAAGCTTGAAACTTCATCTCTTCCTCTGAAGGTTTTGGGTTTTACAAAACATCATAGCTTTTTCTCAATCATCTTTGTCGAATCATAAACTTTTTGGCTTATTTGGAGCAAACTTTTGACCTCCTTGTGGCTTTATTATGTACTCACGGAACCAGAAGAGTTCAGAAACTGAAAATTTATTTTCACATTGACATAAGTAATGCATAATTAAGAAGAGCTATCTGTTATTTAAAAAATGCATACAATGCATTCCAAATATAAATTATTTTAGTTTATTAATGTTATCATTTTATAAGCATGGATAATCAAGGGTTGATTGTATTTACATCATCTATATTTATTGAATAGGAAGCCCTGTGGAAAATATGCTAATATCCCTTTAACATTCAATCCGAACCTTTCTTGTATGTAAGTTATCTTCCAAATTGTGTTTCAGTACCTGGTACTCTGGCCTCAAGAGGATTTCTCCACACTTGCCCAAATTGTTCCCTAATTTGGTCTAAATAATTTATAATGTAATACCAGGATCTGCACAATCTCTCTTTGAGAATTGTGTGAACAAAGTGTTATAATCTCCATTTATTCATGAGAAACATGAAAGTGACACAAGCTGTACCACAGAGACAAGAGACTTCATCCACTAGCTCCTGGTCTCTTCACTTTAATAATGTAAGAACTGGTCTACTTGATTCTTAACATCCCTTTCAGCAAGTGGTTTGGCTACCACATAATGTGAGAGCTGACTTTCCTGAGCAATCTCTCCCATTTCCCCATGTGCCCCAAATGTGTTAATAAACAAACAGTGGGGCTAGGGCTGCTCTGACAGAGCTGTTCTTCTTTCTCTTTCAAAGAACTAGAACTTCCTCAAATTCACCAGAAGAAAGACCACATTTTCAATGTGTTATTGTGAGATTGTGCATGTCAAAATGGGAATTCTGAGGATACTCTTTGCTCTATTTTGTCGTTTTCCTATTAACATTTATACCACCAACAATTACCATTCGTTGACCCCTTTCTATAAACCACCATCTTGTTAAGTCTTTGACCTATGTTTTCTAATTAAATTAAATCAATTTAATTTGATTTCTCTAAAGTCTTAGGTTTCTTATATTTGTAGAGTCTTTAATACCACCTTTAGCATTTCTCTCCTCAAGGGTTTACATATTTTCTGTTTCCTAACAGCATACTTTTTCTTCTTTGAGAGATTTTTGTACTAAGTTCACCAGAGGGCAATTGAGAACAGAAGGATAAGAAAGATCAGGATGAAAAAGCCAGGGCATCATGGTAATGATTTTTAAAAATTAACCAGTCCTGGATTTTCAGCTCTGCTGCTCACCACCGTCTCGGCCCCGCTGGTGTTACTGGAGAACAACCTGTAGAGACTGACGATTCCATTGGGCTTCCCAGGGGCACTGATGTTGACGACTGCTTGGGTAGAAGAGACTGCATGGAACTTGGGGGCTCTGAGACCTTCTGGGGGGGCGGGCCCAGTTCTACACCACATCCAGCGACTGGGGGCTTTTCCTGCAGAATTCACTGCCCAGACCTCCAAAGAGAAATCAACAAGATCCGTCAAAAGCAAGGTACCCTCAGGCTGAAAAAACAAAACAAAACTGGCAACCAAAGGCAACTAAACACAACAGGAGATAAACTTTGATCTTGTAACTTCATAATCACAAAGGAGAGCAGGCTCTTCCTATTTTATTTATTTTTATTTTTTTGCCTTTTGCCTTTGACCATGTGAACACAAAACGGGCTATTTAGGATTTCAGAATGCAGCGGGTTGATTTAAGCCTAATGAAAAAACTGCTCATCTCTGTGTGGGAAGTGGAATGATTTTGTCAGCTTCTGCAAACTGGATGGATCTGCAGACTACATAAAACTCAGCAATTCTTAAACACTGTCCCCACCAAATCTGCATGAAAATTAAATTTCCTTTCATCAAGGAGGGAATAAACATATGGAAAGATGTATAATCTTATTTATCAAGAACCATTTGTATAATTAAACACGAATATCCTAAAAGGTTGCCTTAGGTCGTCATTTGCATGAGTAAGTAATTTGTAGAATGTCAGGTACAATAGACAGAGTAGATGGATGTGTGAGTGTATAGGGTTAAATTAGGCCCAATAATGGCCAACTACACAGTGATCAATCAGAATGATAGATCTAAATGGCAATACAAGAAGACTGTCTGCGTGCTTAGGAGTAGGAGTATTCCTTCGTAAGCTTTCACGTGCAAGTCTAACTTCAGGAAATTTTTTTCTCATTGAGTGTCTTCTACACTATATATATATTTTTTAATTTACCCTTGAGCTTTTAAAGATAAGTCTGGAAAACTTATTTGATTCTATAGTACACACATCTCGGGTATGCAGTGTTAAAAAACCATGCAGAATGTTCAAAATATGAGATACTTAGAAAAAAAAACTGCCAGAAAATATTTTGTAGTGGGAGTTTTGTTTTGTTTTTGTTTGTTTTGTTTTTACATGAATAATATCTCCGGGAGAAGAAACATTAGAGAGATTTTCGGTACTTAGGCCAACTCCTATCAGTGTTTCCATACTTTTCTTTTTTTTTTTTTTTTGGCAGATTCCTTTGTAAAAGTAAAATTTCTGAGGTTGAATTGTTTTCAGGTTGCTGTCAAATGCAAATCTCCAGCCCCTAGCTGATAGAATTGCCAGGAGCCTCATTTTTTAAAAGAGACAACTAACCTACATACATAGACAAACCTGCTCTTTTTAGAGCTCAGATACACCCTCTCATCATTTGCATAATAATCGTTCACACTTGTATAAACTCTACATTTTACAAAGCACTTTAACTTATGTTAGCTTACTTTGTCCTTACACTGCACCTGTAAGGTGACTGGAGAATGTGTTATTAGTCCCCTTTTAGAGGTGAGGAAATTGAGGCTCAGTAAGTTTCACTATCTTGTTCAAGGTGACAGAAGTTACAAGGGCCGAAACTAGAACGCTGTTCTCCAGTGCTCTTTCCAACAAACAGTGTTTTTGATTCTGTATGTCATCCACAGGCGTAAATAACATACTCAGGATCATGCAAATTAAATGGCGTGTACCTAGACGAATGCCTGCAATTCTGGATTAGGTAAGGTCTCTTAACTTGCAAAGATGGATAGACATGTGCAAGTTGTCTCAGGTGAGGGGGTTGATTTTGATAGGCACAGGGAAATAAGGAGCAGGAAACTGTGTTACCGATAGGACTATCAGATTTTGTGGAGGTTAGAATCTGTCAGAATACAACTGCAGCCGCTCTTACAGCTCCCTTCCGAAATGGCCAAGGTCAGTCTTCACGGCAGGGAGGGTAGGTGAAGGAGGTTATTGACGAAGAGGTCAGATGTCAGGGCTGATGAGGAGGGGTCCCTGGCTCCTCAGTCTGCTCCAGAACAACCTTTTATACTGCAAATATCTTTCCAGGTGGTGGTGGGGAGGACATCTATTATTACATAATGAGTGACAAGATTTGAAAAGTCAGTGTTCTTGGGAAAAGGATTAATAAGGTGCAAATATAGATATCAATTTTTTTCTTAGAGTGGGGCTTTGGTTGGTAATTTAAGGGCATGTAGGATTTTAATCGGGGCTACAATGGATGGGGAAGAAAATGAGGAGGAAAGTGCAACTAGGTATAATAAAAGAAAAATCCAGCAAGTTGCCAATTAATTACTAAACACCAATAGGAGATAGCAGTAGTGCAGGCATTTAGTGTTAAAAGAAAATGACATAAAGTAAGTATAATTCATAGAAAGTACTCAGCACAGTTTTGGCTATATAATATTTTGCTATATTTCTTTATATATATATTTCTTTGGAAATATTGTCTTCTAAAAACTAGACAATACAAAATTTCCCATCACTAACTGGGAACATACGTAGGATCTTTTGTCTTTGACAAGAGTCCTTTATAATACATTACTCTTTTTCTTAGACTTTCTTTTTAGTATTCAATCAATTTGAGATCAAAATAGCATTCATATAAATCAACACGCTTATGCAAAGCAGGATCAGCCTATTTACATGAGCTGCTGTGAAAATGAAAACAGTCAGAATGAAGAGTAAGCTGGCTGAGATAGTGAAGCATTATGAATTTCACAAAACTGGTACCACAAGGCAGTGTCTCTGTTATACCAAACCACCAAGAGCAAAGGGAAACAGACCCTGTGAATAACATTCTTTCCTTTGTCTCTTTCTGTCTCTCTCTCTTTGTCTCTGTTTTGGTAAAAAGAAGTCCTTTACCCAAAATATCAATGTGGATTTTTGTCTATGCTCAGCTAAGCAGACATAAAAGAACTGAAGTGTAGTTCAGAGTTCAGAATAAAAATACTAATAGTTTATGCTTATGATTTCTACTGAGAAACAGTGTCTAAGATTTTGGACCTATCTTTATAGGGTGAAAGTAAGAAGCAGCAGAGATCTTACATGGGAAATTTTGAGCAATATGTTTTGATCTTTTAGTTTCAATGAACCAATATAAAAATCAAGAAGTGGAATATCTTGTGAACAGACATGGAGTTGCCTACTTTATCTCTATGTCTATCTATCTACCTAATCTATCCATCTAATCTACCTACCTACCTACCTTTTACTTAACTGACAAGCCACTCCATCTGGTTTGTATCCCAAAATTCTCTCACATGATCATTGGGCACACAAACACAGTATGTGGGCTTCTCATAGCAACAAAGGGTCATTATTGGGGTAGAAAAAGAAGTAAGGCTTATGAATTCCATGGCCTAGAGGGAAAAAAAAAGTAAGGATACCCTTCATCTTTGATTTATTCAGAATGTCTTTATACCTACAGCATCTAAACTGAACATATTTATTCTTTTATAATAAAAAAATGAAAGATGATTAAAGTTTCCATGAAACACTTTTATTATTTGGGTTTGGTGAACACTTGGGCATGTGTAGGAGTGCGTGCACACACAATTATGACTCTAAGGATTAGGAACTCCCCAATGAAGAGTTGTTAAAAATGAGAACAAGTTAGGACTGACCAATTTGGGTTGTTTTCTTCTTTACGGTTTCTACCGTAACCATGAAAAGAGTCACAGTGTAAGCTGTTACAGAAAACATAGATTAACTACTTTTAATAAGTATAAAATAACTAAAAATGTTAAACCACAAATTCTGTAATTCACTAGCAAAATGGTAGATTAATATGTCAGTTTTCAACATAATTTCTGTTTTTGATGTACCATATTTTTTAATCTAACTAGTGACTACTCTTGTCTTTATACTTATCCATGAAAAAAATGAAATTGTTCTTTTATTTACTCTTTCTCTCCCAAAGGACTAATTACTGTATTTTGCCTTAAAAAATTTTAATTATGTGGAGTGTCAACATCTGCCACTAACGTGCCATAATCACATTGCTGTGAAAACAATGAATTTAATCAATTGTCTCCTCTTGAAAATTGCCTCTTAAAGATCTTCTTTGAGAGGAGTCTTCATCAAAATATGTTCCTTAGCCATGATCATCAAAGTCATTTTGGTTACCTGTATCAGAATTTCTGGTGAGAAGACCTTGGAACCTGCCCTTTCAACATATTTCCATGTGATTCTTGTGCCCAATATTGTCTGAGAAATATAAAGGGCTGTTCTTTGTAGAACCAGGTACAGAAATCTGGGCACTATACATTTTCCATTTCTATTCATGTTATGTGTATTTATAATTATACTCGTCTTACCTTTGTCATTACCTTCAGTCATTCAAATAAACACAAAATGTGTCTGAGTATGTTACAGTTGCAATAATCATCATAGAGTTAATTATTGTGTTTTTCACAGTTTTAAACAGAACCAGAGTTCACTAACTTTGTGGAACCATCACTTGCCTCCTAGTTTTCACTTCAGGTGTAATTTCTTGAAGCCTTGATATTTCTAGAACTTGCTGGGTCTATTTTTTCCTTACAGCCCAGATGAACATTATTTTAAATGTTCCCAATTCCTCTCAACCCAACATTTCTCCTTCTAATTTTATTCTAGGAGGAAAGCAAGAATTTGTGAAGAGAAGCATTGTAATAATTTTTGAAAAGAGAATGAGAAGGGACCACCACTCTGCAGAGGATGGGAGAAGGGGAGAGGCAGCAGAAGTTATTTCAGAGTGGCGGCCCTTTGGGGGCTTACGTTAACGTGCTAGTTATTCTTTAACACAATCCCCACGCTGAACTGCAAAGTGGTTTTCACTTTCATAATTTGTCTCACTCAATGGCTCCTATCTTTCTGAAATAACCTTCCTTATGACTGTTATTTTCCAAGTGTAGTCTTAGTGTAAAGTGAAATAGTTAAGGTAATAATTATCAAGGGCGTTCTTGACGTGTTTTTTCCTTTATCTTACCATAAGGAAAACCTCTTAATTGTGAAAATATTTTATAGTTCTTTTGGCTGAGGAAATGCTACACGTCTTGTTAAAACCAAGGGAATAGATGTCGTGATGCTCTGCATACTGTCAGTACCCAGCTGATATTTATGTGGTCTTGTATTTGCTATCATTTTCCATATAAAAATGGAATACAGGAATAACCAAATTCAGCCAGTGATCTTTTCCAAAAACCTAATCTGTTGACTCCTAATATATGTGATGGTGACTGTCCTTGCCCTTAGAGCAGTTTGAGATTTTGTTCTTTATCCAGGCTGTTTATTATAAAAGCTGTATTACATATAGCTGTTAACTCTCAGAGGATTAAGAGCTGGAGGGATTTCTAAGCCCTCTGCAACTTCTGTGATATTCTATAACATGCTTCTTTGTGGAATAATGTTCATTTTTTATTGAAAAAAGCATTTCAACAATTCTGAGGACAAATTTATATCAAGCAGCACTAAGGAGATAACATCATTGTTTATAAAAACTGGAGAATGTGAACATATTTTTGTGACAATTCACATCAGAAATAAGCAAAAATCCAACATGAATAGCCATGCCAGTAATTAATGAGTGAACAGGTTGCCTGTTAACAGGCAAACAATTAAATTATTTGTTTCCTAGGAGCATGTAATGAGATTGTTATCACATTCCCATGAGAGGGACAAATAGATATTAAAAAGGTCCTTCCAATACCTGTATTGGCTAAGGCCAACAGCTAATTCAATAGATTCGATCAAAATCACTACTTCTTTCACTGCTCCTGATTTATGACTTTGGCTGTAGTTAGTCATCACTCATTGCAGTTTGCTCTTCAGTGCTCATAAATTATGCCTCATAAATAAAAAGATACAATCAAGGGAATCATATCAATTCATCTACAACCTTGGAGCACATTTTCCCATGACGCTTACACTAATGCCTTCTGAAAGGGTAGCTTGTCATAGATTTTGAATATGTTCAAGTAGCAATATGCCAAAAGAGCCTTTGCCAGAATTGTGGTTAAAGAGAGACTCATGGCTAAAAAGAGAAGGTAATACATCCGAAATTACATGATTACAAAATTATTTTATTTCACGAGCAGCCCTACAGACTCTAGTCATAAAAGAATAACTTGCTGAAAATCTCTATGCAGTTATCTATTTAACTATCTACCTATCTGATTTTCTTTCATCATCAAATGAACATTTTTCAGCATCCCTATTTGCATGGTACTTTGCTGGATACATTATAGTCACACTTTTACAGACACAATGCCTATATTCTAGGTTCCTTTCATCCACGACACTTTAGGCAAGATGGAACATGATTTTAATTGAATTCTGGGACCCAGGGGAAGAAGGGTACAGTAGGACACTGTCTTCCCTTCTACTAGGACTTTTGAAACTCAGAGATGTGAAGCTACTGAAGAAATTACAAGGCATTTCCTTTGCTAGAAATGGGTGTCTTCTGTCACTGTTGCTTAGCATCCCGCCTTGCTTTTTGGAGTCATTCAATAAATATGAATATGGCTCTCTTCTAATACCTGAGGAAGGGAAAAGTGGCCTAAATATTAGTGGGAAATACTAAAATTGCCTTAATTCATTTTTAATAATAATCATAATAATGAAAATTTGGAATTTATCACATGCTACTTTTTATTTCTTATATCTGCTCTCCCTTAGAAGAAACAGGAACCCAGCTCCATCTGGCTTTCTTGGAGGATACACAAAAGTAGTTATTGGGTTTTTGAGCACCTACACTTTTGTAAGTGTATTATATGTACTAATGTATTTCATCCTCCCAACAATTCTATATAGTTGGTATTATTATCCCCACTTTACACGTGAGAAAACTGAGGAACGGAGTTTATGCAACTTGGTAAGTGGGAAGGCCGGTCTTCCAATACAGATATGTGACGTGAAAGTCCAAATTCTTTACACCTTTCTATATAATGCCATTGAAGAAAGGCCTGGACATACCTTCCAAGTGTTTGGGTTGCAGCTCTGGGCCTGTCATAGAGCCCTGCATGGACTGGCTTTATCTGTGGAGGGCAGTCCAAAAGAGAGACGGTGGAAATTATCACATACATGGTAGCATTCATTCCTGCTGCCACTCTCCATGCTTTGAGTAGTAGTGCATATTGCACAGAGGCAAGTACTACTCACACACTTTTCATACTGTTCAAATCATATGTAAATGTGCTAAAATTCCATTATGTTCACTAAAATAATAACTATACCCTAATGGATATAGTATTGCAAATATATACTTTCTCCACAATAAGTTACTACAGAAAGCTAAGATCACAATCACCAATTATGATTAACATTTCCAGGAATGATAGTAAACTAGGTAAGACTATTTATCATCCATGAATTCAACAGATATTGATTGAGTCATCTGTATGTGCCAGACACTGTTCCATGACCTGGAGATACAACAATTTTTTTTTTTTGAGACGGGATCTTGCTCTGTCACCAGGGCTAGAGTGCAGTGGCATGATCAAGGGATCCTCTTGCCTCGGCCTCCCAACTAGCTAGGACTATAGGCACATGCCATCATGCCTGGTACACTCGCCAAGTCAATTCAGGTTCCTGATTATGCAGAAGAAATAACAACACCTACCTCACAGGACTATTCTGAGATTGCATGAAATAATGTTTCTATAAATTTCTGTGGAATGGGGTGGGGGATAAATACATTATAATATAAATACATTTATAAATATTTCATCAAGATTTTGAAAGCCCCAGAACTGTATAAAAATGCAACTTGTAGGCAACCGTGGGGTAGAATTTAAGAATACAGTCTTTGGAAGCTCCATCTCAAGATTCATATTTGAGCCCTTCAATTTACCAACTCAATAACCTTGGGCATGTTACTTAATTTTTCAATGTTTCAGATTTCTTACCTGTAAAATGGTGTTAGTAGTAACATTTTACTACTAAGCAGTAAAGACAGAAATCAAATACTTTTTGTGAGATTAAATTAGTTAATACACATAAAGTTCTTAACATAGTCCTTAGCACATAGCAAACATTAAATAAATAATAGTGATTATTATTACATTACTTGTGTGAAAATAAAGGACAGAGTGAATTGACAGTTTGGGAGAACTAGTGGGGCTAGAAAGCAATTCTATAACTCACTTCTGGGTTCCAGTTAGTTGTTATGGATCAATAACTGATTTGAAAACCTCTACAGCATTCTGAGGTTAGCTCACATCTCTCTCTGTATCTGTCTTCCAGATACTTCTTTACTCGAGTGCTCTGAGGGTTAGAATAAATAAAAGCCTTGCTTTTCATAAATATTGCTCTTATATTGAAATTTGTTCAATGGATGGCATTCTCTACTTTGCCTTATTATTAATTAAAATTTCTCCAAAAAAAAAACCACTACCCAAGCATGAGCAAAAGAAAAGATTGGAACAATTCAATGTGTTCTTCAGAGAAGAGGAATTTTACTTCTGGTTTCCATTACAAACATGCCTATAGGCATCAAGGAGAGAACCGCACAGTTTCCTAGATGCTTATAGGCATCTTAGTAATGATCAAATCCATCAACAGATAGATAAATCAATGAACGAGAAGTCTCAATCATCTTCTTAAAAATTTCAATTGAAGGCATCTGATTTATCTAAATGTGTTAACGTTTTTGTTTTCACCTGTAGATTTGATTGTTTCATATATCCCAAGACATTTATTTAGAATTTAATGGTAATATACCATTGGTTCAAGTACTTAAGGGCAATCCTACTTAAGTCTTCGGATTTACTTAGGGTTTATCAATAGTCATAGAGTGGCAAGGCAAAGCTTGCCAGCTGATCTTCTGGGCCAGAAAGGATTCTCCTGGGGAAGGCAATATCACATACTGGGTAAGAAGCAGCACCGTTCTGAGGTTTGGGGGAAGTGCTGGTTTTTCCCTAGATCCATTCTCTACCCTTTTCTGGCCTGCTCTGCACCCCAGGAGGCTGACTTCTGCAGATTGCCTCACCTGGGATCTTTTCTCCTCCAGCTTCTTTCCAGCTGGGTCGATGGAAGGGAGGAGAGAGTTCAGGTTCTTTATTCCTCCTGCTCCCTCTCCTTGGCACACAGTGTGACAAGGCTGCATTCCTTCTCTGCCTTCTCTGCCGCCCAGCTTCTTTGCTTGTCCCCCCAGGCCTAGATAGCTTCTGGCTATTGCTATTCCATGGGTTCTTTAACATTCCTTATTGATTCTCTTCATTTTGCCCACACCTCTATAAATATTCTCCTCATTAAGTTCTCTTCAAATTCCCTGTTTTTGAGTGTGCCATCTGTTTCCTGCTGAGATCCTGATTGATACAGGGCAGAATATTTTGAATGTTACACAGGTACCAATAACAGTGGGTGGGCTGAGAGAGGCATTTGATCACAAGGTTGGAGATTTGAAAGAGCATTTTTTTTTTTTTTTTGGTGAGACTGAAGAAACAGAAATAGTGCCTCCTCATGTCTCTATGGAAAGATTTTAGTCAAGTAGCTCTTTACTATCAAGGTGCCACCTGTGCTGCCCAAAACCATCTGGCCAGGGAGTAGAATGGCCAGGAGAGTGTGGTGTGGAAATAGTGCTGTCCCTGAAGATAAGGAGGCTTCTTCTTCCTCCCTGGGTCTGTTTTGCCATCACTCAGATCTAGCAAACATCTATGTCCATAGCTATATTTTTATGGATACATTATTCATGGGTGTGTTTCTTTGTCTTATCAACTGCATTTTAAGTCCCTGAGGGGTAGAGTCCATGCTTTTAAGCCTCCTGCCTCAATCCTAATAACTAGGTATACACTTTGAACATGGCAGGTGTTTAATAATGACAGGTTATTAAATATCTGACTTATAGGATAAATGAAAATAAGTAAAACCTGTCTCATCCTTTCCTGGATGTTTTTACAAGACCTAAGCTTCAGGTGACTTTGGGGAGCCTTTATTTTCATGGTCATCTCACTGAATGGGAACCATTTATGAAGAGCCATGAGGACAGGTTAGAATTACACATCATCTATGTTCAGTTGGACAAAATTCTGCTGTGTGTAACGTTTTATCTCAAGCAAACAAGCTTCTAACACAGAGACAGAAGGATCAATATCGGCTTAAGTGAAATATAAATCTGGTTTGCATCTGCATGAGGGTGAGAACCAACCCATCTTTAGATGAATCACTTGTCTCAAAGGCACCAGAAAGACTGTCAACAATAGGAGCTTAAGAATAGAGTCCTAAGGGATGCCAGGTTAGACGGAACAAGAGCAAAAAGAACTAGAGCACGTTCCTGAATGTGCTCACACGTATGGGTAGAAATGATCTCCCATGGGAATGAACGGCCTGATGCCAAGCGGCCCCTGGCCTAGTGGCAGACTTCAGTTTTCTATTCATGGAAATGTCCCGATGGCCTTCAGCTGAAGCTGTGCACTCAGGCCCTAAAGTTTTAGAACAAATACACTGCCTGAGTCAGACAATATCAATAAATCATTTAAAACCTTGAGCTGTGGGAGTTGGGGGTAGAAGGAAGCTTAGTTCTTGTGGGAGAAACTAACCAAACAAAAGCCTCCATGCTGGTCAGAAATACGTTAGTGAGATTAATACCTAATTAAATGCAAGTCCAAAACCAAACAGAAAACATGCTCAATACATTTTCTCTAAATGTGATATAGCAAATGCTTAGGAAAGGGATGGGGTAAGGGTCATAGCAATAGAAAACAAACAAGATGAAGCAAGTAGCTGGTCACAGAAAAGTTGAATCAGACTATCAGAGTTGGGAGGAATTGTAGTCATGGGTATGTGGGCAAATTCTTCTTTTCCTGCAAAGAGAGATGGCAAGGACAAGGAAGGTTGAACTGCCTACTGGAAGGAGTATCACATCTTCAGAGCCAACTGTGCTCCTGATTAGAGATTTTTACATGCTAACATTTTATTAATAACTCACTGATACAGACAAAGTAATTCTCTTAACTTGGCTCTTTTCTAGCTTGGAAGAAAGTACCTCCTCCTTTTAACTAGTGGGAGTGCTGGAGGCTAGGGCAGGGGCCTACTGTGTAGCAGGTATACTGTTAGAAACACAAGATTTCTTAATTCTCATAACTCATCCTTTTTTTTTTGAGAAAAGTAAGGCTATGAGAAATTAAGTATCTTGTACAAGCTATGTGATTTCAACTCAGTTTCTCTATCTGGACAACAGGAAAGCTGTGAGCATCCAGTGTGTAACAGCATAGGGATTGTAAATATTTTACAGGTGTAAAAGACTTGTTAATATAGTTGGTATGTGTGGTGTACAGGGGAAGTTCTTATTTCTGGCTTTAAGCAATTCCCCCTAGAGTCCCCCATGCGGCCCTGACTGTAGGGGGTAGGCCCTGTGCCCAGCCCGCTCAATCACTGTCCTCCATTCTCTTGGTTCGCAGGAAGGCATGTGGCATAATAGGGTCAGTCAGAATCCCACTCTTGGTTGGCTTAAGAATGTTGGGAGAGAATAGTCCTCTTTCCACTCTAAGATGTGGGAGTAATATTAAATAATAATAATAACCGTTGTTGTTAATATTGCTTAAGTAGTTTCTATGTACGAGGCATTGTCCCAAGCATGTTCATATTTTAACACATTTAGCCTCAAAGCAAGTGTGTGAGTTCAGTGCTATGCTTACCCACATTTTAAAGACAAGGAAATCGAGGCACAGAGAAGGTTTGAATTTGGGAATGCCAGTGGTGATTTTCTTTGATGCCTGGAGAGTCTTTGCAGAATGAAACCAGAGAAGCTGAGATGAGGGAAGGAGGGAGAGAAAGAACAAATCCACAGCTTCAAGTCCTGCATCCCAGGTTTCAAGGGGTTGGTGTTCACACCTTTTACTTGGTTTCAAGGAATTCCTTTAGTCCCCATCCCAGACAGGTGAGCAGAAACAATTCCCTTCTGTTTAACTTAGTTTATATTGGCTTTCTATTACTTGTAGTGAAACAGTCACATCTTATTGATGGTGTGGGTTTTCTCAGAAACATAAGTGGGACTCCTATGTAGTAAACTACATGAATTAGATTTATTATTTATTTACATTTATATTTTATAATATATTTATAATTTTTAGAATTAATATATTAGTAAATAAATAAGTTAGGTTTCAATAAGAGACACCATCATAGATAATTCCCATATGTCTATTTTGGTGATGAATAACCATATAACCGTTTATCATCTGAAGCTGATCTCATATACTCACTTGTATCAATACAACTTAAAGTTAAATACTATTCAAAAATCAAATTGCTTTGGGTCAATATTTATTTTCTCAGGTTTTACAAACTGTAGGTTATAAAGGCCAATCAAGAGAAGGTAAAGTTGGATTTGAATTTCTAAAAATAGTATGGTTGTAGCTTACCCCTTCTCTGCGCATAGGATTTAGAACTGGGGCAGCTTCTCTTTACAGATGAGTGCTATGAACTGTGTCCCCCCAGATTTGTATGTGGAAGCCCAATGCTTAATGTGATGGCATTTGGAGGTGGGGACTTTGGGAGGTAATAAGGTCACATAGGGTGGAGCCCTCATGAATGGGATTAGTGCCCTCATAAGGAGAAAGAGACTAGAGGGCACTCTCTCCCTCCCCCTCCCCTGTCCCTTCCCTTCTCCTCCCTCTGCTTCTACCTGCCTTCGGATATAAGGAGAAAAAGGTTATCTGCAAACCAGGAAGAAGGCCCTCACCAGACGCCAAATCTGCAGGTGCCTTGACCTTGGACTTCCTAGCCTTCAGAACTGAGAGAAATTGAAAATGTTTGTTATATAAGCCACACAGTCTATGATACTCTGTTATAGCAGCCCAAACTAAGACAATGAGGATAGGGCCAAAGAAGTGAGTTTGCTCAAGGATCCAGAGGTAGTGACAGAAGAACTAGAAGCTGCTGGTCCTTCTCCTTCCCCCTTCTAACTCCTCACCTACAATTTGGTAGCCTTTAGGGGGAGCGTGGCATAGGGCGGGCCTCCACAGTACCCTCCTGCAGACTCCAGGCAGCTGCCTTTGGCAGGAACAGTGAGGATCCCCTTCTAGGTCCCCTTCCTTCCATCCTCTTGCTCAGGAGCAGTGTTGGTCTGTTAGGAAGCAGCAGACTGCCGTCCTGCGTGGGCTCCTGCAGCACGAGCCCTAAGATCAGACCCCAAGGCCGGTGACTCACAGGCTTTCCTCTAAGGCTGACCTGCTGCTTCTCAGTCACCCAGTCACGAGGCACCAGAAGCCTCCAGAGACTCTGAGTGTGTGTGGGCGTGTATTGCAAAAATCTGTCAAAGTGGGGAAGTTTCAGGAAAACTAATTAAGTCACTGACAGCATGATTCAGTGAAAGGGGGAGCCATGGCAGGCCCTAGCAAATCCGTGGTGAGTCATTGCCTTAAGCGAGAGTATGAATATGAATGCACAATTACTGAGAGCTACTCATTAGCCTCTGCACACTCCCAGAAGGTAAAAACTGAACTGTCTATGGAGTAGACTCACACCCAGGTCCCTCTCGAAGTCTGTGGGAAGACTACTGTCTTAATTTGCTTGCTGAAACATTAAGAACTTCCCCACATAGAATTTGGAGGTTTATACTGTATATATTAGTATAGCCCAATTTTGAAATGGTTGAAGATAGACATCAATATTGCCTGTGAAAAAAATCACATTGGATTTGTAAATATTCTGTAGCACAGCAATCCTGTAGTCTCTGTTTAAGTAAAAGGGCTGTGCACTGGAAGAATTTCATTTTGTATAGATAAATCTCATTTACGTATGAAACACACATTTACAGAGTTGCTTGAGAATTGAGAAGTAAGTTTTGGTAAACTAAATGGTATTTGAAATTCACAAAGAGTGTTTGCTTTCTAATGGGACCCTGCATTGAATCACTCTGCAAAGGCACTCGTCCGTCCTTGTGAAATATTTAAAAAAACACTTCCTATCTTTTTTGACTCCTATTTCAGATCTTACTGGTTTTATTAAAGCTAATCCTTTAGTGTTTGATCCTACAGAATCCCAGAATTCTGGAAGTTGTGGTGAAATGACTCAAACTAGAAAATTCCCATTTTAAATGATGGGGAATGTTACTCTTACCACCAAAGACCAGGCCTCTGAGGTTAAAAAACAAAAGAAAATAAAGCAACAACAATAACAAAATCCATGAGGAAGAATAAAAGAAATTATTTGATTAGTTGAGACACGAACTTCCCAGATAAAATATTCTGTCCCCCTCTCTAGCTTCATATCAAAACAATAGGACTCTTCTTTAGCCATGGATAGACCAATGTTGATGATCTAGTGAGTCACCAACTATCATCATGTCAATTAGGCACTTGTGGGGAGCTGGCTTCACTCATGTAGGTGGTCATTTTGTGACAGTTTAGGACGGTGAATCTCAACCCTTTCTGCACCTTAGAATCACCTGGGAATCTTCTGAACCACACGGATGCCCAAACTCATCCCAGAATCAGAACTACAGGGGGATGGAACCAGGGCATCAGCATCCAGAATGTTGTTCAAGTTCCCCTGGTGATTCTAATATGCAGCCAAGGCTGAGAACCATTGATTTAGGAAATCATCACTTGAAAATGGGGCTTAAGTAGCATAGCAACAATGCCACACCCTCTGGGGCAGTATTTCTCAAAAATGTGGGTTGTGGACCATCCAGGCTGCTTGTTAAATATACGGATTGCGGGAGTCCCTCCCTAGACCCCTATCCCCTAGGAATTTGCACTCTGAACATGCTCTTAGGTCATCCTTTTGTACTATAAACACTGGAACCACCACCTTTAAGGCATTCAATATTGAGGTATTACTTAGAAAACTTAGAAGGTGCTTTTGATATCACATGGATTTTGCCCATTTTCAAATGAGCTAGTTACCTACCAAGCTGGTTATGTGAGGTGAGTGACATTTGCTGGTCCTTGCCCTGCCATGGTCTTCTGCAGTGAGTGGTCACCCTCTCTCTGTAAGCATCCATTTCTCTAGATATTTCCTGACCCTCCTACCCACCATAACTTATCCATACTGTATTCTTTTCTATCACTGGCTGACTGATGGAATGAATTGATTTAGACTAGGGAAAACTGTCTTGTCCTTTCCACATAACTAAATTTTAGCAGCTGCCTTTAAAGCCTTAACTTAAAAGCAGAAATGAGTGCAGGGATGTAGGGCAGTGTAGGAGGGTGTGGGGAGCCACATCTGACACTCTCAGGGGACGTCATGTGGATGGCAACCTGCCCAATACACATTGTCACGACCCTTCTGATTAATAGTTCCACAGCTCTGGGAAGTTTCTCAGTTCTTTGTTTTTATTCCCTACAAATTTACCATTACTTCAAAAACACAATCTTCTGCATAAGGGTCAAATTATTGTCAGATGTTGGGTAAACAGATGTGTATAGGACAATGAAGGTGTTTTTCTCAAAGGCAACTTGAAGATGATGTAGCCCTCGAGTGGATTGGAGAGCAATGCAAATTCACCTCAAACACAAAATGTTCTTTTGTTAAAGAAAAATAAATTATTTTAGTACATAGCTTCCTAAACGACTTCTGTAGGATTACTCAGGGTCCATATCGATTTAGTATTTACACAGGCTAAATAAATCCAAAATTTTAGTTTAGTTATTTTAGCATTTAATCTATGCTTTTCAAAATATCATTTTCCATAAGAACTGGGTTTTCGGCCTGATAAGTTAGATTTTTTTCCCCATGCATTGTACCTCTATGTTGTAACAACATGGGATTATCTAATAAATGCAAATTTAAGGAGAAGGAACATGATGCAGAGCTGAGAGTAACAGTTACAAAAGAGAGCCCAGCTTGAGGTTCTTAACCTGCCTTCCCTCTGAAATGTGGGTCCCTTGGTTTCTGGTTGTCCTTAGTTCCTGGTGAAAAATCTGACTAGAGAAAAGACACATGCTTGGAGTTTACCATTCCTTAGAAAACTGAGATGAGACTTCTACAGATCATGTGACCAGTATTTAACCCAATAACACAACACAATACCAAATGTATTTTGTATCAATGGGTCATTTAGCTTTATGTAATTCAAGGCCAAAGCTTTCTTGACTATTTCATCCAGCTCTTTCACAAAGATGTGCTTTCATTCATAAGAGAGACTAGACAATTGAAAATAGAGGGATCTTTGACAACTTGACACTTTTCAATAAAGGTATTAAAAAGACCAAAAGCGTGGCCACACAGGTTCTGGCGGTTTCTAACAGTATTCTATTTCCAGCAGTGGCATCAATAGGTATTTTGTTCCTTCATGATATAAACTACAATTATTATTTTAAACTCTCAGGGTCTGATATGTTTTAAAATAATTTTGCTTTTCAGATTTTGGAAAGGTAATAAAATGGATATACTGTATATTAGTATTTTGTAATATCCCCACATAATCTGGTTAGCTATGTAGTAATACAATAATATTTCTGTAGCAAAACATAAATATTCATATTATTCATGAATAGTTTCAAGTCTGTTTTTTTTAATTTCAAAATATTAAGGGGGTACAAATGTTTTTGATGCATGGCTTGAGTCAGGGCTGTAATTGTGGCCATCACCTGAATAGTGTTCTTTGCACTGTTAGGTGGGTTTTTGCCACTCCCCTCCTCCCCCGACTCTGTTGATTTCCTATGACTTTTACTTCCCTCCAAGTGCACTTGTGTGCCCATCGGTTAGTTCCAATTTATTAGAGAGTACACGTGGTGTTTGTTTTTCCATTCTTGAGATACTTCTCTTAGAATAGTGGTCTCCAGTTCCTCCCAAATTGCTGCAAAAGGCATTAATTCATTGTTTTTTATGGCTGAGTAGTACTCCATGATATACATAAACCACATTTTGTTAATCCATTCATGAATTGATGGGCACTTGGGTTGATCCACATCTTTGCGATTGTGAATTGTACAGCAATAAACATTTGAGTGCAGGTATCTTTTTGATAAAATGACTTATTTTCCTTTGGGTAGATATCCACTAGTGGGATTGCTGGATCAAATGATAGTTCTACTTTTAGTTCTTTGATAAATCTCCATACTGTTTTCCATAGGTGTTGTATTAATTTGCAGTCCCACCAGCAGTGTATAATCATTCCTTTCTCTCTGCATCCATGCCAGCATCTATCATTTTTGGACTTTTTAACAAAAGCCATTCCAACAGGAGTAAGGTGATATCTCATTGTGGTTTTAATTTGCATTTCCCTGATGATTAGTGACATTGAGCATTTTTTCATATTATTTGCCATTTTTCTATCTTTTGGAAAACTTCTGTTCACGTCTTTTACCCACTTTTTAATGGGATTGTTTTTTTCTTGCTGATTTGTTTGAGTTCTTCGTAGATACTGGATATTAGCCCTTTATCAGATGTGTAGATTATGAATATTTTCTCCCACTCCGTTGTCTATTTGCTCTGTTGATTATTTCCTCAGCTGTGCAGAAGATTTTTAATGTATCAAGTTCCATTTATTTATTTTTATTGCCACTATAATTGCCATTGGGGTCTTTTTCATAAATTCTCTGCCTAGTCCTATGTCTAGAAGAATTTTTCCTACATTTTCTTCTAGGATTCTTATGGTTTCATGTCTTACACTTAAGTCTTTTATCCATCTTGAATTAATTTTTGTGAGTGGTGAGAGGCAGGGGTCCTGGTTCATTCTTCTGCATGTGGCTATGCAATTTTCCTAGCACCATTTATTGAATAGGGCTTCTTTTCCCCAGTGTGCATTGTTGTCTGCTTTATCAAAGATCAGTTGGCAGTAGGTAGATGGTTTTATATCTAGGTTCTTTATTCTGTTCCATTGTCTATGTCTCTATTTTTGTACCAATACCACACTGTTATGGTTACTAAAGCCTTGTAGTATAGTTTGAAGTCTGGTAATGTGGTGCCTCCAGGTTTTTTCTTTTTCCTTACGATTACTTTGGTGATTTGGGATGTTTTCTGGTTCCAAAAGAAGTGTAGAATTATTTTTTCTAGATCTGTGAAATATGTTGTTGGTATTTTGATGGGGATTGCATTGAATCTGTAAATAACTCTCGGTAGTATGGACATTTTAACAATGTTGATTCTACTAATGGAGTATATGTTTCTCCATTTGTTTGTTTCATCTGCAATTTCTTTCCTCAGTGTTTTGTAGTTCTCCTTGTAGAGATCTTTCACCTTCTTGGTTAAGTATATTCCTAGGTATTTTATTTGCTTTGTATCTATTGTGAATGGTACTGAGTCTTTGATTTGACTCTCAGCTTGACTGTTATTGGTATACAGAAATGCTACTGATTTGTGTACATTAATTTTATATCCTGAGACTTTGCTGAACTTATTTATCACTTCCAGGAGTCTCTTGTTGGAGTATTTGGGGTTTTCTAGATATAAGATCATATCATCAACAAAAAGCAATAGTTTGACCTCGTCTTTCCTGATTTGGATACCCTTTATTTCTTTCTCTTGCCTGACTGGCCTGGCTAAGACTTCCAGTATTATGTTGAATAGAAGTTGAAACAGTGAGCACCCTTGTCTTGTTCCAGTTCTTAGGGGGAATGCTTTCAACTTTTCCCCATTCAGTATGATGCTGGCTGTGGGTTTGTCATATATGGCTTTTATAATTTTGAGGTATGTTCCCTCTATGCCTAATTTTTTGAGGGCTTTTATCATGAAATGGTGCTGGATTTTGTTGAATACTTTTTCTGCATCTATTGAGATGATCATATGGTCTTTGTTTTTCTGTTTATGTGGTTAATCACATTTTTTGACTTACATATGTTGAACCAATCTTGCATCCCTGGTATTAAGCCCACTTGGTCATGGTGGGTTATTTTTTTTATGTGTTGTCGAATTCAGTTTGATGGTATTTTATGGAGGATCTTTGCATCTATATTCATAAGGGATATGGGTCAGTAGTTTTCTTTTTTGTTGTGTTCTTTTCTGGCTTTGGGATCAAGGTAGTACTAGATTCATAGAATGAGTTCAAGAGGATTCCTTCCTTCTCAATATTATGGAATAATTTCTCCAGTATGGGTGCAAGGTCTTCTTTGTAGGTCTGGTAGAATTTGGTTGTGAATCCATCTGGCCTGGGGGCTTTTTTTGTTGAAAGTTTTTTTATTACTGCTTCAATCTCACTGCTCATTTTCGGTCTGTTTAGGAGTTCTACTTCTTCCTGATTGAGTCTTGGAAGATTGTGTGTTTCCAGGAATTTGTCCATTTCCTCTATATTTTCTAGTTTATGTGTGAAGAGATTTCCATAGTATCCATGAATGATGTTTTGTATTTTTGGTTTTTTTTTGAGATAGAGTCTCATTCTCTCACCCTGGCTAGAGTGCAGTGGCATTATCATAACTCACTGCAACCTCAAAATCCTGGGCTCAAGTGATCCCCTTTCCTCAGCCTCCTGAGTAGGTGGAACTACAGGTGTGCACCACCACACCTGGCTAATTTTTCTATTTTTAGTAAAGATGGGGTTTCGCTGTTGCTCAGGCTTGTCTCAAACTCCTGAGCTCAAGCAATCGTCCCACCTCAGTCTCCCAGAGTGCTAGGATTACAGGCATATTGTTTTGTATCTTTGTGCTATCAGCTGTAATATGTCCTTTCTCATTTCTGATTCAGCTCATTTGGGTCTTTTCTCTTCTATTTCTGCTTAATCTAGAAAGAGGTCAATCAATTTGTTTATCTTTTCAAAGAACCAACTTTTTGTTTCACTGACCTTTTGTATTATTTTTTTGTTTTCCACTTCATTTCGTTCTGTTCACACCTTTGTTATTTGTTTTCTTCTTCTGGCTTTGGGTTTGGTTTGCTCTTCCTTTTCTAGTTCCTTAAGATGTGAAATTTGGTTGTTAATTTGTGATCTTTCTGACTTTTTGATGTGGGCATTTAATGCTATGAATTTTCCCTTAAGTATACTTTTGCTGAGTCCCATACATTTTGATAGCTTGTGTTCCCTTTGTTGTTCAGTTCAAGGAACTTTTGATTTCCATCTTAATTTCACTACTGACCTGATAATCTTTCAATAGCAGGTTGTTTAATTTCCACAACTTTGTGTAGAATTGAGTGTTACTCTTGGAATTGATTTATAGTTTTAATCCACTATGGTCTGAGAAGGTACATGGCATGATTTTCAATTTCTTAAAGTTTGTTGAGACATATTTTGTGGCCTAAGATATGATCAATCTTGGAGAATGTCCCAGCTGCTGATGAGAAGAATGTATATTCAGTAGTTTTGGGGTGGAATGTTCTGTAAATATCTGTTAGGTCCATTTGTTCTAGGGTCCCAATTATGTCCAGTGTTTCTTTATTTTCTGCTTTGATGATCTTTCCAGCTTTGATAATGGGGTGTTTGAAGTCCCCGGCAATTATGATGCTATTATTTATTTCCTTGCTTAGCTTTAGTAAAATTTGTTTTCTGTATCTGGGAGCTCCCGTGTTAGGTGCATGTATATTTAGGATTGTTATGTCTTCTTGTTGAATTGCTCCCTTTACCATTATAAAATGACCAACTCTGTCTTTCTTTACCATTGTTGATTTAAAGTCCATTTTATCTGATATGAGAATGGTGACATCTGATCTCTTTTAATTTCCATTTGCATGAAATATTATTTTCCATCCTTTCACATTGAGCCTATGTGTGTCCTGGAGACAGAAGATAGTTGGGTTATTTTTTTTTCATCTATTCAGCCAGTCTATGTCTTTTGAGTGGCATATTCAAGCCATTGACCTTAAGCAATAGAATTGATATGTGGGTGCTGTTCTGTTCATCATGTTGGGTAGTACCTTATTTCTTTGTTTCCCTTCTTGTGCTATTGTTTTATAAGAGTTGTGAGCTTTACTTTTTTTCAGTGGTTTTACACTGGTGGGTATCTATTGTGCTGATGTGTGTAATAATGCAGTTCTGAGTATTTCTTGTTGGGCAGGTCTGGTCATGACAAATTCCCTTACTGTGTGCTTGTCTGGAAAAGACTTAATTTCTCCATCAATTGTGAAACTTAGTTTTGCAGGATATAAAATTCTAGGTTGGCAGTTTTTCTGTTTAAGAAGATTGAAGATGGGGCCCCACTCCCTTCTGGCCTATAGGGTTTCTGCTGAGAAGTCTGCTGTTAGCCTGATGGGTTTTCCTTTGTAGGTCATTTGTTGCTTATGTCTAGCTGCTTGTAGAATTTTCTCCTTCATTTTGACTTTGGCCGGGTTGATTACTATGTGTCTTGGAGATGTCCTATTTGCTATTAATCTTCCCGGAGTTCAATGACTGTCTTGCAGCTGGATGTCTGTATCTCTGGTGATACTGGGGAAGTTTTCCTCATAATTCCCTAAAATAGATTTTCCATGCTTTTAGCTCTTTCTTCTTCTCCCTCAGGGATACCTATAATTCGTATGTTAGTTCACTTCACATAGTCCCATATCTCTCTAAGTAATTGTTCCACATTTTTTTTCTGTTCTCTGCCTCTTTAAATGACTGGGTTAGCTCAAGAACCTTATCTTCAAGCTCTGAGATTCTTTCTTCTCCTTAGTTTAGTCTGTTTTTGATGCTTTCTGATGTGTTTTAAAGTTCCCTAAATGACTCTTTCATTTCTTTGAGTTCTATTATATCCTTCCTTATGTTGTCTAGCTCTTTAGTGACTTTTTCATTAATTTCCTGAAATATTTTTTTGGCTTCTTTTTGTTGGTTTTCAACTTTCTCTTTAATTCCATTCATCTTATTTGCCATCCATATTCTGAATTCCATTTCTATCATTTTGACAGTTTCCTTGTAGTTTGGGTTCACTACTGTGGCTCCATTGTGATCCCTTGGAGGTGTCAATCCGTTTTTATCTTTTATGTTGCCAAGGTTCTTCTGCTGGGATCTGCTCATCTGAAACCTCTTTTCTTGACTCAGGGCTAATAGGTTTGCAGGGCACCTGTTCTTTGCTGGGAACTCTCCTGCTTAATTAGAAGAAGGGGAGGTCCCTAAATGGTGCTTTTTTCCCCTTTCTCTTGAATGTTGTGGCAGGGGAGGGGCATGTGCACTAGAAGCCTGTAACGCAGGTGTTCTGATTTGTTCTGTTCACCTGTTATTGCTTCTGTTCAAGTCTGTGCTGACTGCTATTTGTGCTGGGTATTGGGCTGTTCACCAGATAGTTGTAGGATGATCAAGTTGGGAGCTGAGCAAAACGCTCTTCACTGAGGCTGGTGTTGTAGGTATTGCCCTGCCCAGGGTCTCCCCACAGAGGTGACAGTGGTAGCTGGGTGAGGCTATCCAGTCAGTGGTCATGAGTTTCCACGCTGTGCGCATTTACTTGAACCAGGTCCCAGTGTACTGGCAGCTTGAGGCTGCGGGGTACCTGGACTTTGAAGCAGTTCCACTGGCTCTGCAGCAGTGGTGGAGGATCCAGGGTGGGGTCTTGGGGCCCAGGTGCAGTGCTGGAATCTCAGGGGTGGTGTCCCAGGCCTGGCAGGAGCTCTGGAGACACAGAGGTGGAGTCTCGGGCTCTGGTGTATGAGCCTCAGAACCAAGACAGGGGAGGAGCCAGAAGCAGGGCTTCTGAGCACAGCTCCAGAGCTGGGAGCAGGGCTGAGGGTGTGGTGGGGCTGATCTGACCTGGAGGGCAGTGTCAGAGCTGAGCAGGCAGTAGGCAGTTGGGACCTGAAGGGCAGAGTGGGGGCCAGGCGGGTGGCAGACTGTTCCACAGGCTCAGGGACCTGACGCCAAGTCACATGGTGGAGGTCAGTTCCAGCAGCCCAGGGACTGTGGAGTTCTCCCTGAACCCCCTAGGACCCACTGAAGCAGTCTCCCAAAGCCTCCCAGGTCAGAGTCTGTAGTATACCAGCCAATTCCTGTGCTTAGATCCCATTGCGCTGTTGGGGACGGGTGCTTGGCTTCCAGTCACCTGGTACAGCTTAGAGGAGCCTCCCGTTGGTCTGCTCCCTTCCCAGCCCAGTGGGGGCAATGTGAAGGCTGCAGCCACAATGCTGAGTCCCATGCCAACCTGGTGCTATGCACCCAAGAGCTCGGGACGGCTTTAGCTGCTGCCCGATCCCCACCGCACCTGTTATCTGGTGCAATGACTGCATAGACACCAGGCAGGTCCCTCATCTGTGGCAGTGGAGAGAGCCCTCTAACAAATCGGCCACCGCGCCTGCAGGGTGAGCACGGTGGCCCAGCACTCTATCCTGCTAATCTTCCCCACACGTCCTTTGATATTGTCAAATGTATCACCCTGTCACCTTTTTTGTTTTCCACACCGAGAATCCCACACAGCTTTTGTGTGGTTTCACAATGTTCCTTCCAAGTATAGCTGTCCGTAGGTAGGCACCTGCTTCCTATTTACTCTTCTTTCCTTGGTAGCTGTGGGTTCGTGGGCTGCTTCTAATCCTCCATTTTTTTTTCCTCCTTTCAAGTCTGTTTAGATCGGGTATTGTTGCCAAATAAGTTGTGTCAAAGCAAGAAAAAACTTGTTTTTGAGAGATTTTTAGCTTTGGAATTGCAAATAAGGGATTATGTATTTATATCTGTGTATTTCTCCAAACCATTCAAAAATATATTTATATTTTTAATTCTTACCAACTTCATTGGACAATTTGTCCCATACATTATTGGCCTAAAACATATTCTTTCCATGCTTAAAATGTTACCTCTAATCATTATACTCATTGATTAGGTCACCTCATCCCTGGTAACTTAGTGATATTATTATTTCATGTTATGATAAGTTTTTTAAGGCTCAGTTTCCTTTTTCAGAAAATTTCTCTTGGCATTGTGCCTGGCACTTAGTGTTTGCATCAATCAGCAAGCTTCCTTTGGCTGCAAGTAAGAGGAACTGATTTTGTCTTATGCAAGAGGGAATTGATTGGGAGCATATGGAATTAAAAGAACAGTTGAAGAACAATTCTTGGAAACAGCAGGGGAAAGAAAAGCTTTTAGACTGAGGTTGGGATATTTTATCAGAACTTCTCACCTCCACCTTTTAAAATTCTGAGTCACTCTGCTGAAGATCAAGCCCCAGGCAAATCTGAGGGGCTGAGCGTGGCTCATGTGCCCACCACTTGGCTAGGAGACAGCCTGACACATTGATTGACACTCCCACCAAGACTGAGCAAAGGGTGGGGGGAACCATTCCCCCACAGAAGACGGGGTTGCTATTACAAGTAGAATGCAAATGGACTCTGATGGCAAAACAAAACAAACCCAACAGAAGTCCTCTACAGATTTCAAAACACTTTCAGAATATTATTATTAATTCTTGGCTTTTTGGGGATATGCAAAGTCCTATTTTTTAGGCCATCCTCATACAAAACTTACTTCACTCCCATGCGCAGGCCAGTTGCATTCTTTTTCTCAATACGCTGTATCTTTCTTGAGCATAGAGGCTAGAGATGTCTGCCATTCTATTTTATTTTGTCTTGGTATCATTTATGAGTTATTTTCAAAGGGATCTTTTAACGACAGTATCTCCTACCAAGGCAACATTAACAAAAGGAATCTTAATGGTAAAAACCACTTCATTAACAAATGCAAATACTTTACCTGGAATCCACTACATAGTAAAAACAACATGGATCAAAAACCAAGAAAATGAAAAAAAGCAAAGGAATATGGTTTTTTCCTCCCTCACTGCTTAAATTTTTTTCAAGGTTATTATTGTCCTCCTTAAAGCCCCACATTTCTTTAAGTGCCTTTCAAATTGCAAGGGATTTTTACAAGCAGGTGCTGATGGTGTACACAATGATAACACACATTTCTTACCTGATACTCATACTCTGTGAAAGGCCATAGTTCAGCATCTGTAAAAGAGTTTGAGCTTCCATTATATGTTAGCACTGGATTGGATTGTCCAGGCTGAGGTGCTATTTGTCTTCTGTACAATTCATAATATAAAACTTTTCCATTTGGCTGAAGTGGTCCTGTCCACCAAAGGGAAACAGTGGGCCGGAATCCTCCTGGAGCCATCCGTACTTCTAGATGTGGTGGAGGCTGCATCAGAGGTGCAATCTCAGAAGTCTGTACGGATGCCCATTCACTTGATGCACATCCCAGGGTGGTGCAGGCTTGAATTTGTATTTCATACCTTCAAGACACAAGGCATAAAAATAGATTTTCATGGGAAGACTCTAAAAGACCAAGTGCTTTTTTTTTTAAAAAAAAAAGAGAAGTTTACATTTATTCTTCTCTATAGCCAGCTCTTAAAGAATAATAAAATTATATCTCCATAGAAATTTTAGAACACTTTGAATCCTCCTGGCTTTCTAAACTCGAGAAAAAAATCCTCATCTGCTTGAAAGAAGTGAGTGCAATTCTTCCCCTAAACAGGAATGTATGGAATAAATAAACTCTCAAGATTCTTTCCGGCATGAAAATTCTGGTACTCTGCAGAATTATTTAACACAGTGACAAAGAATGCAGCCCTCGGGGGGTATGAGCCAGTTCTCAGCAGCCCTGGACTCCTCCTACCTTTGCAGCTGGGGCTAAATGATTCCCCAGGAATGTTTCCAGGTCAAGAAGGAACATCAAGGAGTTAAGGTTTCACTGGTAATAAATCCCCTCACCTGATACCTGACATCTTAAAACAGACTCTCCTACACCACACGAAGACCTTTTGGGGCCAAAGTTAACCCAACTACACACTAGATTATCAATCACGAAGACACCTTATCACCATCCAGTTAAACTCAACCAATCAATTATGTTTTGCCTCATAGCTGCTCCCTGCCACTCGGAAAGTCTATTTACATAGCAGGGATTTTTCCCTTCCGCCAAAAGGGATTTTTGTTAGTATTAAGTACCTATGGCTGCAGATGAGCTCTTTTTTCTCTGTCCTCACGCACCGTTGATTTTATGGCACCCCTAATTTTCCCTCAAGCCCCAGCTACCTTTATTTCTCCCTTTATTTCTTTTGGTTCCAGCCTTTTCCTCTTCTGTTTTCCACCTTCTCTCTTTGCTCCTCTAGTCACTGCTTCCTGTTCTCGTACTTGCTTGCTTTCGCTTTCACCTTTTGCTTTGTGACTCGTTGCCCTCCCTCTCCCCTCACGCTCATCTCCGCCATGATGATGCGGTGCCCCGTTTATTGGCGATCAAATCCATAGCTGTGCCTGGCAGATCTGACGTCTAAGCAATTCTGTGAGGCCAGTTTTGACTTTCCACATAGAGATGATCCATTTTCTGGACTATCTGTGGCAGTTTTAAAATTTTGGGTAACATTCCTTCTGCTGTTTAGGGCATTCCCAGGCTACTTCTTCCTGCTGACCAGCTTGGGGGTGCCCAAAGGAAAACACACTAATTTGCAATATTCAGCAAACATTAACTTGCTAAAAACCAAAACCCAAAAAACTACTATATGAACCCTAACTTCATATGGAAGTGATATCCTCTTTTATGTCAGTGTCACTATGGATTCAATTAGAGTGGATAATGAAGAGACCTCACTTGTATCCTTAAATGCCATTGCTAAATTTATGAGATACATTTTTTTTTTCCCCAGCCTGGAAAAAGTATTCCTCTCACATCTGGAAAACCCTTTTCTTCTCCAGAAATCTTTTTGAATAAGAGTTTTCAAAGGGGATAAAATTGATATGATTTTTAAAACTTGCAGGTACGTAAGGTAAAGAGGAAGCCGGTATAAAATGTATAGCTCTGCAGCTACAGTGGGCCCTTTGTATGCCCTGAATCAGAGTAAGATAAAAGCCAACTCACATAGAATGTGGATTAGCAATGGAGGATACCCGAAGAAGTTTTAATTACTGTTTAATATTTAATACGACCCTAAATAATTGTCAAGAGTAGATGCATAAGACCATGAATGTTTCATTTAAACAGCACTATATATCAGAGATAATTATAGGAGGGATCTAATCTACACATCGGTAGATTACAATAATAGCTGAATTTTATCTACGGTGGATGGAAATCAACATTCTTTCAGCCTTTAATGTTTTTAAGTGATTCTGTTCATTTTACTAAATTTTAAGCATAAAATGTCTTTTATTACTCTTTTCTCTGGGGATGAAAGTTACTTAAAATGTGATGGGGAAAAATGCCAAGCAATTCTTTAAGCTATGGGCACGATTCCTTTGTGTGGAGAGCAACACATTTCCATGCATGTCACAGAGCCCAGAGGGAACCACTGGGAAAATATGAGCTAGTAAAGTGGCACTGTCCTGAGACACCATGAGATCAGAGCTGAGGGAGTCCTCAAGGGGGTGAGGAAATAGAGTCAGAGAAGTCTTATTATCTGTGGAAGAAGTGCTGGATTTGTTGAGAAGGGCTCTCCCCCAAACAAATTTTGGTTTAGTCCAACTGTGGCTGGTAATAGCTTTCATTGATTGGCACTTTTTTGTACTTTAAGATAATACCTCATTTTCTTCACAGTCTGGGTCAGACGACCCTACTAGGGTTCTCAGAACTGTCCTGGGGCCTTCATGTTTCCAGGGAGACTAGATTTAGGGAACTGGCCCCATTTCTGCACTACTTGTTCCAGACATCATGGTGAATTGCAAACCTTTTTGAAACACTGACTCTCAAAACATCACCTGCAAGAATTCTGCTCTCCAGAGGATATGCAAGCAGGCTTTGGATGAGGACGTGCCTTATCCGCTATGGATGGTTATGTGGATGGTGGTTGGGGACATCACACATCTTGCTTTAGAATCTTCATTAGAACTGACTGAGGGCTTACCCAATAGAAAGGCCAGTGGCTTGCTCTCAGAAAACCCAGACTTGGCTACCTACCTGTGAAATGGCTTCAGCTGGTTTATTATGAATGTCTGTGTACCAAAAGAATCATGAGTTGTGTTTATGTGTATGATTTTTGTTTCTCTTTCAAACAGCTCACGGATGAAGAGGGTATAGTTGATGATATCACCATTTGTTCTCACTGGAGGGTCCCAGTTCACTAAGATCTCCTGAGGGCCCTTGGCCTGCAATTTTGGAGGTTCCATCCCTGAGGGTGCTGAGGGGCTGGTTCGTTCCTTGACAAGCGGACTCAAAATACTCCCTTGGCTGTTGCTGGCAGTCACTGTGTAGCCATACTCCACTCCTGGGGTGAGGGTGAAATCATGGTAGCGCATTTCCAGGCCAGTATACACAACGGTTCCATCCCTCCTAAGTTCATAACTTCGGATCTGGCCATTTGGATTTCTTGGAGGTTTCCAGGTGATTTCTATTGATTCTGAGCCTGTGACTTGCAACGTTGGGGAGTCCATGTTCTCTGGTGGGGCCTCCATTGTCCAGGCGGTTTTCAACGTACTAGCTGTGCAACCTCCATTTGTGCAGGCTACAAGGGAGAAATTATACTGAGTATAGGGCTGCAGGTGGGAAACCAACAGGGATAGACCCTGCCCAGCAAAAAACTCCTTACCATCATATCTAAGCAAATATTTAGTGATCTTTCCATTTTGACTTGATGGTGGTGACCAAGACACATTTATTTGAGTGGCACTGATGGCCCAAAGATCTGGAGGGCTGACTACTGTTGGAGCAGCTTCCAGGGTTGTGATGCTGGTGGGTTTGCTGGTGGAGCAGCCTCCACTGGTGCAGGCTAGGACTGCGTAGCTGTAGGTGGAAAAAGGAAGCAGCTCTTCATCAGTATAATTGAAAGTCACAGCATCAAAGCTGAAAGGATAGAGCATTCCATTCCTTTGAAGCCTATAAGACTGGATAATACCATTCGACTGTTCTGGTGGCATCCAGGAAATCAGCAGTTTTGGGGGATTCACAGATACATAGGCTGTCTCAGGTGGAGACAGACCTTCTGGAGGTGCTTGCAATGTCCTTACCACATTCCAAGAGCTACAAGTATGCCCTGCTGAATTCCAAGTGTAGATTTTATATTCACACTGCGTCCACGGTTGCAAACCTGTGTCATTATACATAAATATATTCCTTTCAGTATTATATTCTGTGAAAACAATTTTCTCATCGGCCTGGATTGTCTGATTCCCCCAAGCTTTGCCCTCAAAGCATCTGCGAATCACTTCATAGCGAATTATTTTTCCATTTGGGTTAACAGGCTCAGACCAGCTCAGCTCAACGCTAGTGGCCTCCACAGACTGGATTGTGGGAGGCAACTGAGAGTCCGGAGGGGCTTCATCTGTCCACAGGGGCTGGGGCGCTGTGTGTGCACAGCCTGCCCTGGTGCAGGCCTGCAGGGTCAGCGTGTAGACAGTGAAAGGATCCAGGCGTCGGAAGAGAAACTGACGATTCAAACCGGTGTACTCCAGGGTACTGTCGCTGAAGATGTTGTATGTCTGTAGGAAGAGAAGCAAAGGGAATAACTCGTAGCCAGTGATTTCTTGGTACAGCTACTTAGCTTCTTTTTAATCTTCACCTCCCCCCAAGCCCCCGCTGCTACTCAGTTATTCCTCATCTTGATGACCCTAATCCAGAAGAAGCATTCTGACATGAATGTGGGGAATGTGATCTTTTCTAGTTCATATAAGATCCGCAGGAAGAGAAACAATGCTTCGTTTGCCTTTTTTTTTTTTTTTAAGATTGGGCAATATGCAAGCCTTTATCTAAAAGCTAAGGGCTATTGAGCCTGATTCTTTGACTTAAATAGTGCTTATGGGGTTTCTCCTACTTTTAAAGTAGGGAATAGTATTCAAATCCTCTAAGTGCTTCTGATCTCATTCTAACTAGGGCAAGTAGGGCCTATCTACATTGTCTATCTTCCATGGCATTTGCCAGGAAACGGAATTATAATGTTTAATCATTTGTTGTTACAGGGTGCTAGGGCTGAAAGAATGTGTGTGTGTGGGTGTGTGTTTGTGTGTAGGCACACAGGCACATATATGTTATACATAAGTACAAATATGCATATATACATATACATACACCTATAAACTTTGGTGATGAGAAGATGGAAACAACCACCCTGTTTTCTCTTGCAGGCCATGGAAGAATTGATCTCTGCTTTGGGGCAAAGTATTCTTTTGTTCTGGGAAGAACCATCTATATGCTCATTATACAGTACAACAGGTTTTCATCCCTGTATTATTCATTGATCTTTTGGGAAGATGGGAACTGATTTAAGTTGAATGTGGATGTTTTCAAATAGTGGTTTCCCACCCTTTTCCTGCTTCAATGCACCTGAAATGTGACACACCCCTGCAAATGACTCCTCATAATGATGACTCTCATGAGGGCACAGGACACACAACAGAATCCCTTGGAAGACACATCTAGTTTGAAATGTTCCCGCAGGTGGTTACTGGGGAAGTTTAGCCTGGATTGTTAATATACGTTAATTTTTTTTTAAGATTAAAAAGCCTAAACTTCTGGAAATCTATTTATGTTGGACTATTGTATTTTGGCGTGATTTTCTTGTTGGGATTCCAGGGCAAGACCGCAACCATAGGGGAAGAGGAGTGGAGTATTTTCTGAAGGGAACTTAGATTCCATAATCAACTTGCAGCCTCTCTGACTCCCCGGGCCCCCTTTGATGCCCCTGATATTCACCTGGCAAATCTCTAACTAGTGTTAAATTCATCTCACCCTCTATACCCAAGCTCCTAAATGAGTTTGGAGAAAACCATTCAAACATGCTGACTGGTCTCTAAATTTCTCACCATAAATTTTCAATGGGTGATTACCAGTTTGTCATCCTGTTCTATTCCCTCACGTGTGTGTACTCTCATTTTCCAAAGTGATGATTTCCTATCTTCTCCTTTCCCCACTAACCACCAACACCCTTTTCCCTCTCTCGCAGTTGGTTGTTGACATGAGCACATATTTCATCCAGAGAGGAGAAGCATTTAGGAAGCCATGTCCTCACGTTAGATATTGTTACGATCATATGCAGGTGAAGCAAGACTTGCACTCTTTGCCCCGCCTCCTTTTGCCCTAGATGAAGTGTCTCTGCCCCCATTAAAGGCCACGTGTGCTCTGTGCCACACGCCCTCATCTTTCCTGACGACTTCGCTGCAGCAAGCATTCTCATTATCTCCTGCACCACCAAGTCACCTCCCTCTCCTGTTGTTTCCACTAGTGTTTAGAGGCACTCAAGTATCTTCCATTAATTTTTAAACAAAACTTCCAGCTCCCACAGGCCCCCAGCTACGGCTCCATTTCTCTGCTTTTCTTTTCATCTAAACGTCTTTAATGAGAGGTTGTCCTCATTTCCTCCCTGCCATTCTCTCCTCCACCAGCCACCCCTGCCGGGTTTCCCAATCTACCGCTTGATGTTCTTGTCAAGATCACGATGACCCCCTCATCCCTACATCCAGGTGGCTTCTCTGCTCCCATTTTACTAGCTCTCTCGGTAGCATTTGGAATATTTTCTCTTCACCTTTGGGACACCCCACTCACTTACTTTTCCTTCTAGCTCACTTGCCTCGTATCAATCTCCTTTGCTGGCTCCGCTTCGTCCTCTTGTCCTCCAAAATTTAGCACACCCCAGGGCCTGGACTCAGGCTCCCACCCTCTCTAGTTACACTCTCTCCATACTGACCTACTGCAGCACCATGGGTTTAAACACCACCTACCTGCTATAGGATTCCAAATATTCATCTCAGTGAAGATCCTTCTTGGGAGCTCTAGACAGGTACCTCCAACTGCCTACTTGTCCCTTCAAGCCTGTTCACCTTCCAGCCTTCCCTTCCTGGTCAATGGTTCAAGGCCTAAACCCAGAAGTCATCCTGAAACACTCCTTTTCCTTCGCGTCTCACATCCAGTCCATTCACAAATTTTGTCCTATCTCCCGAGTACATCTTCAATCCACCCATATCTCATGACTTTACAACTTCCACTCTAATCTCAGCCTCCATCAAATCTACCTTGGGTTCTTCAAAAGTGTTCAAACTCTGCACATCCCGTTAGAGTCCATTTTCCACACAGGGGCCAGAGTGATTTTTAAAAACGTACATTTGATCATGCTATTCCTTTGCTTAAAGCCTTCAGTAATTTTTCATGGCACTTGGAACAAATTCCAAATTCTTTACCACAGCCCACAAGGTGGGGCACAATCTCTCTCCTACAGTCCCTTTGGTCTCTTCTAGTGCCATCTTTCTCTGCTCCTGAGTACTTCACACCACACTAGCTTTCTTCTCTTTCCTTGACTACATCAAGTTCATTCTTGGCTTCGGGCCTTCAGCATTTGCTCTTCATTTTGTCAGGAACATTTTGCCCCCTTATCTTTACATGACTAACTCTGTCTTGTCATTCAGGACTCAGCTCAAATGTCAACTCAATTCAAATGATTATCCATTCTAAAATAGCCTGAGCAGGCATAATGGCATTATTCTATTTAATTTTCTTTATAGCATTCATTGCTCTCTGAAATTCCCTTGCTTATTTATTCACTAGCTTATTGTTTCTCTCTCTGCACCCCCAGCATTCATATATTCCCATGCACTTATTCACACACACATACCTCCCTAAGGTCTGTGACAGCGGAGACCTTGCCTGTCTTATTCACTCTTGAATAAGTGTATGGCACTTAGTAGAAGCTTAATAAATATTTGGTGAAATGTAAATGAAGGTACAAGGAGTCAATATTCCCATTGTCAGTCATGCTAGGAAGAAGCAGATGCTGGGATGGGAAACAAACACTCACAAAGAGAAGTGCTTTGATAGATGTGCAGGCAGGGGCTCTCTTCTCTGATGGGGGCCCTAGGGCTGTGATTTGGATTTCAAGGTCATGTATCCTAAGGCTCAAGCCTCTTGCCCCAGGGTGGGGTAAGTCTGGCTTCCGTCCACATGTTGGCAGCCTGGTGGGAAGTGGCTTGCTACTGCTACTTGTAGCAGGCCTGGAGCTAGGCAGAGAGGCAGCCCACAGAGAGGCCCACAGGATGAACCTGGGCCTGTGAGTTCTAGTTACAGTTCTAAGTTACTGCTGTACGTAATTTCCTGCTGTCATCCCTCTCTTAGGGTTTTCAGGGAAGCTTTATTAAATGCAACAGCTTAGTTTTAACTGTTCTATGTGGAATTAATGTGGGAGTCTTTGCCACCGTGAGAAGCACTGGTAAAGGAGAGGGCAGAGTGTCTGTAGCAGCTCCAGGCTGGAGATCCTACAGGCCCAGCCTGCAGGAGGTAATTGATGAGGGCCTAAGGGGTAGTCCAGGGCCAGAAGAGACTGCAAGTAGAGGTGGTAGCATAGACTGACAAGTGAATTGCCACTATTCTTGGGGAGGAACATCAGAAAGGAAGATGAGGTCTGGCTTTCATGTGAGTAAGGGTGCGAAGCATCAAAATGCAGGCTATTAATGGAAATGCAACCTCCTCTGTACTCCCAGGCTGGTGAAGCTTGGGCTATGTGTATGACCTTTATAAGACGGTTTCTCATGACTACATACGGAAGTCGGGGAGTTAACAGACATGTGTGGCTTACTTAGTAAGCTCTGTTTAAAGTGCAAATTAGGCAAGGTTTAAGCAGATAACTTGGTAGGATAATTTAGGAGGCAGTAAGAACACAGTCATTTAGAGTTCAGTTCTGGTGTGACTTCCTGGCTTCAAATCCCAACTCGATCATTTACAACGTGGGCTCGGGCAGTTATTTAGCCTTTACGTGCCTCATGAGGTTTACTAGTACCCACCTTGTAGGGTTGATGGGAGGATTAAATGAGATAATCCATAGAGAGCATTTAGCCCAATGGTGCCTTCATAGGAAGCATCATACATATGAGCTAGTTTTCTGTGATCTATTAAGTGCCTGGAGGAGCCATCAAGGAGAATTAAACAGGCTGTGAAGGGAGTTTTCCCAAAGTGACCTGATGGCATGTCAGGGCTCGTCTATTTATCTGGAGAATACCAAACATGATTTCATATGCAGGGTAGACATTACCTTAATCACACCATTGGGTCTCAGAGGCTCTGACCACTGGAGTAGCAGTGCCCGGCCATTCTCCTTCTGTTCCACTGTAAAGTTGCTCAGTCTACTTGGGGAAGATTCTAAGGTTTGAACCAGAGTCCAGGGGCTTGAAACTTCTCCTGCCTGGTTTGTGGCCACAACACCAATGTGATATGTTGTGAATGGTTCCAACCCAAACAGGTGGGCTTGATGGCTTGTTCCCTGTAAGGAAGTTAACAGGTTAAGTAAGTTTGTTTTAGAAGAAACAGTATTGCTGGAAGGTCGTTCTCTGAACTGCATGGCCAAAGCAACAGCACCACAAACACTAGAGCAGAGTTTTGAAAACAATGTATTTTTTCTTCCTGTTGACACTCTGAATATATTACGTAATGTTGTATGATTTTAGACACCCAGAAAGTGGATCAGATAGGATACATGCCTTTTCAGAGCTTGATATATAAACTTTAAAAAAAAATTTACAATGCACCCAGCTCATGATGGAAATCAGTGGTACCAAGTTGCATGGCAGAGACTGGGATAATTGCCTGCCAGGTTAGTCTTAAGAGTTTGGATATTTAACCTGAACAACCCAAATTCTCTACTCCCTGACACTATTTGTTTATACATAAGACTCTCCCCATCTTTCCAATTCCCTCTCTAATTCTCTTGGTGTGTATTTATACCTTACAAATTCAATAAAACAAACACAAGAAAACAGTAACAAGCCAAACTATAAATGTACAAACACGCTTAGAGAAGTCTACTGTCAATACAAATATGAAAATATTTTCATTTGTTAAAAGCACCATCACTAAAACCATGAAACTTACCAAAAATAATTGTTACCTAGGCTTTGAGAATTTGGTCTTTGTTGATTTAAAAGAAAAGAAAAAAGGGATAGTAGAATTAGTTTTTGGGTTTTTTTTTTCCCTGCTTGGAGAGCAACATTTAACATATTTGGCATAACTAAACTGGAGCTAAGAATCCTAATGTTTTCAAAGGCCCTGGGGTGCTCTTTCCACATCTGGACTGAATGAATATGTCTGTTTAAGGTAGGAATTATGTCTGCAATTGGGGTAGTAATGTGTGTATAGGTAAACACACACACACACTTACACACACTGGCATTATCTGTTGTGTACCATACCCCCTGAATATGAATAATCATGAGAAAGCTTTGACTGGGTTAGTAGGATATTTACATTTAATGATGTGTGAGATCAGCTTTGGTTTATTAGATATTTAAATGTGCTAGATAGTCTTCAGTTGTCTTCTTTTCTTGATGGGCAAAGGAGAGGGAACGTGAGGTCAGGAAGTTTTTTTCAGAGTAGGTACCCAAGAACATCAGACAAAGTTATTATGAAGAAATTCGCCTTAATTTGGGTATATCCAAATATCATTTTGGATGAAATCTAAAACGGTAACAAAATCAAGCTGAACCATTTTCTAAACAAACTGGTTAGACAAAACCAAGACATTGTAGAAATAATTTTGGCATTATTTTCTCACATTCTTGGTTATAAGTTTTAACTGTGTAAATGTTTCTTATTATGTGTTAAAAACAAGCAGAGAAAATACAAGTTCCTTAATGTATCAAAAACTTATAAAGTCAATTTTCCTATTTCAGTAAGTCCCTTTATGATATTACATTCTAAACTCTTGAAATCCTTTAATATTTAAACATTTGCTAAGCGACCAGACTCTGAAACAAATTTTACAGAAATACTAATTTCTCTTTTTTTAAATATTAAAAGTTAGATCATAAATATTTAAAAACTTATTTCTCCATAACATTGGATTGGTCTTTTAGATAAATACAGCACAGAACTAAAATGACCATAATGAATATTAAATCTGAAGATGCTACAAGTCCCGATTACAAACATTCTTTTCTGATAAATGATTCCTTTTCTGTGGAAATAAGGCAAACATGGGCAAGATTAATAATGCAAAAAAGAATAATTCTTTGTTCAGAAAATTCAGTAATAGATGCCAAAAAAGCATAAGCTCTAAAGCAAATAGTAATCACCTCTAACAGATTATATATAAAAAAGGTAGGTTGTTGAGGGACATTTTTTCATAAGCTTTTGTCGTAAGAAACGTGAAAAGCATGTGGGCTATAAAGCAAAAACATATGTATATTGTCAATAGCAGCACCTGCTCAATTACAGTTTATTTCAGAGCTGAGAATTCCATTCAGCCCCTAGATGGCAATACTATCAAACACTTTTGGTAACATGAGTACTTAATGATTAACAACTGGCATTCAGTCATCCAACACACTCCAGGCAACCATTAAAAAAATAACAAAACTGATTTCATTATAGATTCTTTTAATAAACATTTATGGCTCAGATCCTTGAAAGCAGAAGTATTCAAAATGCCCTGGCCTCAAAACCTACACCATCTAATACAGAAATATGACCTGCAGGTCTCAAGTTGAAGTTTGTGCATTCCTGGTACAGAAATGTTTAGAGGTATATGCTCCTACAAAGGGTGACTGCAGTGGTTGTTTTGCTTAATCTGGTCTGTATTTATATGTTTTGTGAACAACAGAAATAATCGCAGATTGGGATGTAAAGGAAAATTTCTGTGTCCTAAAATTACACCAAGGACAAGTTCTCATATTACATATATTTACTATTTTTGAAGAGCTGCAAAAAAAAAAAAAAAACACGCTCACATACACATACATACCTCTTAAATAGATCTCATTAATAGCCACGCTTTTTATCAATGTTTAGTAAAGATCATATAAAAAGGAGAAAATTTAAAAATGGCAAAACAATCCTTACCCATTTATTCTCTGACATTTTAGGAAATAATTTTTATTATTCTCTCCGGAATGGATTTCCGATGCCAAAGATCACTATTTTAGAATTCTGCTTCAAAATTTGGACGCTGTTCACTCTGCGGATTGGGTTGTGTCTTGTGTATTTATTCAGTTACTTGTTATTTTCCTTAAATTCAGAATGTTTGCTCGAGCACTGGGGATCTTAAACGTTTTGGATTCAGTTCCTTCCTTTGGAGACGTAGCATTCCGTCCCGCTGACTGGGAAAGGTCACTGTTAGAACCATTTCCTTTCCTTCGCTCCACCGCTTCCCTTTTCCCTCTTTCCTCATCTTCCACCCCTTTCCTTCCCTCCCTCCCTTTCCTCTGTGGCAATTATCTTCATCCAATACTTTTATTCCTTCCTCATTGCCATTATTTTCCTCTTTCTTTCCCTTCACTCTTCCTACCAATTTTTTTGAACTATACATTTTGTTATCCCCAACCTCTGGGCTACCAACTTGCACTTGTTTCCCTTTTGTCTTTGCCTATTCTACGTCCACGTCCATATCACACTCAGATTTTTCACTCTAGAAGTGTACTAGCTACTATATTTGTTAGGCAGCAGATGAAGAAAATGACTCAACAAAAGAAAACAGGAAGAAATATTTTACTAGGGATAATCCATTCTCTGTAGTCTAATATTTTAAGTGAGATTTAGCCCTTTTTTTTTTTTCTTTAACTTATATGCATGAAGGTCAGAGTCTGGATACAAATCTGTGCATCATTCTATGAGACATAAAGACAAGACTCTCTGGAACACTCTGCCAGTTGCGGTTCTGCTGGCAATTTGAACTACATTTTAACCTCTCAACTCTGCTCCTGGGGACACATGAAACTACTTGGAGTCTTCAGCAGTCTGACAATTTTACACCATCTCCTCTGATTGTTGCTGATGACTTGAAGTGCCCAAAGGTGGCCATGGGGTCAATAGGTTTATGTAGGGTGAAAATGATCAAAAATTACCATTGATCTGTAGCTGTCAATAAAAGGCTGCGTGGGGATACTCCCTGCGCAAATGTTTAAACTGCATAAAGCTTCCTAACTTAGTCATCTTTGAGTCTATGGATCTGATGATCCAGCAGTTTCCAGAGCTTTCCCTCTGGTCTTTGTGGTGCATTTTCACTAAGCCCACTTACCTTAGCCCTTAGGAATCTTTTTACCCTGCTTCCAGGAATAAACCAAAACACTGATGTATAGGCACCACTGTGTTCATCAACAGAGTATTACGTGTGCTTATTATACCTTGGAAAGGGTTAATCTTCCTGGTCACCACCAACTCCATTTCAAGCTAATGGGATTTCTTCTGCCTCTGCCTTTCACTTACAATTCTCCCTTATCCTGGGTGCCTCATCCTAAAATGGATGAGTTTTGGCTTATAAATCCTGACTAGGTGGTGGGGTTTCTTTGCCTTAGTTATTAGTATCACAAATGCCAAGACTCAGAGAGTAAGTCACATCAAAAGTTTGCCTTTTCACGCAAAGAGAACTTTAGAGGAATCTATATTTAAATATATCAACTTCTATATTCGTTAGTTAAACCACTCAGATTCTTTATCATAAGGTATATTTTGTCTTGTCATAATGATAAAATAAAAGAATGATTATAGACAAGAGCCAAAGTTTCTGGTTTATATTACAAATACAACATGAGAAGCAGTTCAAGCTCTCATGTACCATTACCTAAAAGCCATGGCTTTGGACAGAGTGCATCCAGTCAACAGGATAACTTTTACACATTGTAATAGTAACAAATCAACACAAAATATTATTCTAGATTTCTGAAAGCCAGATAATTTGAAGCATAGGTTCTATAGGGCTATTTTGCCTTTCCATTTATAAAGTTAATCTTTGAGTTCCCCAAAGGTTGATCAACATATTTATATTTAATACTATTTTGCAAAAATCAAATTAGTCTTGATACAGAAACGATCTCTTTACTACCCATTAGCCAAATATCAAACCTGAATACTTATCCATGGTTCACTAAGCATGAGACTTCCAAGCCTGCAAAATGTTAACACCATCAGAAAATTTTCACTGATTTCACATGCACACATACTTCACTGGTGCCATCTCTGCCTACACATCTCTAAGTTGGTGGTACAAAGACGTTTATTGACAGTACACACATACATGCGGAGTTGCTCTGGAATCAAAGAGCAACTCAGAATGCAAGAAAGGGAGAGCACAACATTCTTTAGGTTCATGGCCTATTGTTTTATGTGCATGAAAAGCGTGTATGTGCTAGGCAGCATCACTAAGTGGTATGACACAGCTGCCAAAATGGTCGGTGGAAACAGTTGGTATTGTTGCTCAGCAGCTCTGTTCAATTGCTTAAGCACTTTTGAGCATCTTGTATGTAAAAGACTCTGTGAAGTTGCAATGGGGGATGCAAGATGGATAACACAGGCTCTTGACTCTGAGGAGCTTATAATCTAATAGAGTAAATCAATAATGTATATAGACACACACCATCCAGAGTGTGCTAGTGCTGTAACTGGGTGTCAGGGAAATACTGAGAGGATACTTACAATTCAGAACGGAGGAGGTAAGGATTTGGGAAAGATTTAAGTGAGAAGTGGCGTATGATCCAGGCCAGGAAAGATGTAGAATTTGAATAGATGATTGGAAGAAAGACGAGAAGGAAGAAAGTTCAGGATATATTTGGGAAAGAGCTGGTAGTTCAATGTAGCTGAAGTGTGGTGGGGATTGAGGCTGGAGAGGCATCTGTGGTAAGCTAGAAAAGGCTGCAAATGTGGCTCTAAAGCTTTTTGACTGCATTTGTTAGGAAACAATAAATAATATTGGGCAAAAATTTTAAGACCTAATTAGGTGTGAAGAGCTCTACAGTGCAATTTGAAGGAATAATGGAAGAACTTTTAAATTTTGCCCTATTGTGGTGTAGAATAGATCATAGTCAGTGACTGGTGAAATAATAAATCTGCCAAGAATTAATTAATTCATTCATTTAATTATTATTCAACCAATCAGTATAGATTGCCATTTGTACAAGGTAATAAGAGAGTATTTTCTTAGGAATAAGACTTAAAAAATTCTTTATTGAATGTTCACTCTATTTCAAAATGTGTAATTATTCTCTAGACACAAATATTTTTCTTTTAATTGTAATCGAGGTGGAGATTATAACAACTGAATGGAATTAAAGGAAATTCTACTGTTTTCTGTCCTGACCCATTATCAGACCCACATGTGGCTGAGCTGTGGTTTTTCCTGATAGTGGGGACATGTTTGAGTGGAGCCATCCACACCCTTGTCCCTGTTCCTTGTATCAAACATTTACGAGGCAGCTGGAGAAGGTTAGGATACCACTGATGACAGGGAAACAGTGAAGCTAACTCAAATGGACACACAAGCATTCTTAGCTCTGGGTTCTAGCTAATGCTATAGTCTCCCTTTAAGCAATTGTGATACATGTAATTATTAATATAATGGATTAGTCAGGGTCCAGTTGTTGTAACAATTGTAAATTTCAAATTTAAAACATTCAGCTTGGAGTATTCATGTTTCAATACTGTGTGCACTTTAATGCTTTTACTCAAACAAATATCTACACTCAGAAAAGAAGAATGATATGTAATAAGAAAAGAGGTATTTTTTTCTCGAAGGAATACATCATTCATTTTGTAACGGGAGAGTCAATTCGAAAAGAAGATTTAATTTGAGACTTTTTTAAATAGACAAATTGGCTGTATCAATTTAATCTATAAAGCAAAAGCTAGAGTTCTTGCAAAATGAACAATGATGCCTCAGTTACCATAAAAATATTAAGAAAAAAAAGAATGGTTTTGAAATGGTTCATTTTTCAAAGGAGAAGAGGGGAAAAATTAAATTTGTGATAATTAAATTTTAAAGTGGCAAATTAGTCACACTAAATATTAAAAAGCAATACTTCTGATCTATCAAAATTAAAAATGTGCACACCCTGTGACCCAGCAATTTTACTATGATAATCTATTCTATGGAAGTACCAGCAAAACTGTACTAAAATGCATGTAAAAGAATTTCATTCCAGGTACAGTTTTGTATTTATTCAATCCTTGATTAAACTCATATTTATTGAGGGTCTACTACATGCTAGGCATGCTCCTAAGCTCTGGGGATACAGCAGAGGGAGACGAGGGCACTACCCTCCTGGGTTTCACATTATAATAAAGAAAAATGGGGAATATATAAGCAAAAAAAGAGAGAGAGAGAAACAGAGAGAACTAGAAATTGTGGCAAATTATGAAGGGAATAAATAGAGTGATGCACTGATTAGTGTTTGGGCTTAGGTGGTGGGGAGGACTGAGTGAGATTCTTCCTTTAACAAGGGTGAGTAAGGAAGGTCCTTGAGGTAGTGCACACAGTGTTGACAAACGAATACTCTGAGCTGAACATTCTCACATTTGGGTAAGAATGCAGAAAAATAAGCAAAGTGAAGAATCAGGGGAGAAACTTTTAGGCCAAAGGAAGAGCAAGAACAGAAACTGTAAGGTGGGAGTTAGCGGTGTTTTTGTCTACAGAAAGGAGGTAGTGTGACCAGCGCCTGTGAGAGAGAGAGAAGGGCCCGAGAGAAGGTCAGAAGGATGGGCAACTGCTGGAAATCCTGTAGGCCAAGGGGAGGAGTGAGTCTGATTCCAATTTCAACAAGAAATTATTGGAGGACTTTGAGTAAATTTTAATTTAGATGTTAAAGAGATCATTCTGGCTGCTGTGTGAAGAATATATATAAGCCATTGTATCAGTCTACTTGGGCTGCCATAACAAAATACCACAGACTGGGTGGCTTAAAAAACAGAAGTTTATTTTCTTGCAGTTCTGGAATCTAGAAGTCTACAATCAAGGTGCCATCAGGGCTGATTTCTGGTGAGAACTCTCTTCCTGACTTATGGATGGCTGCCTTCTCTCTGTGTTCTCACATGTCCTCTTTGTGTGTGCGCAGAGAGATAGAGATATCTATGGTATCTCTGCCTCTTCCTATAAGAACACCAATTTTATCAGATTAGGGTCTCACCCTTATGATTTCATTTAATCTTAATTACCTCCTAAAAGCCCTGTCTCCAAATATAGTCACATTGGGGTTTAAGGCTTCAACATATGAATTTGGGTGGGAGACATGATCTAGTCCATAGCAGGGGTCAGGAGAGGATGTGGGAGATATTAGCAGGCTTTTGCAGAGGTCCAGGGGGCAGTGATAGTGGCTTGTACAGGGTTGGTAATGGTGGAGATGGAACTAAGTGGATGGATTTATGTTTTCAAAGTAGAGCCAATAGAATTATGATGGGTTGAATGTAGAAAGCAAGAGAAAGAGAAGAATCAAGGACTGTTAGGTTTTTGTCTTGAGAGAAAGGGTGGATGATGGTATCATTTAATGAGAGGTGGAAGTCTGAGAAGTAGCAGATTTGTAGAGGAAGGGAATAATTTTGGCCTTGTTAAGTCTGAGATGCCAAGTACACAGATCTATGAATCTATAGTTCTTGGTAGAGACTGAATTAGACATACATACTCATTGGAGAGTCATTGGCTATCTCTCCCCAAATGCAGTCTCATATCCAACTGTCTTCTTAACTTCTTCATTTGGATGTCTAATAAATCTCAAACTCAATATGATCTCTTGATTTTCCCTTGTGTGTAGTTTGTGTTATGTCACACTGGTTGAGGTGAAGCTCCATATCTCAGAATCCCCTTCTGTGGCAGATGCACTGGGACGTGACCTCTCAATGAGTCATGTTCTTGTGTAATTCCCCCTTCCCTTGAGTGCAGGCAGGGCCTGCGACTTGCTCCTAACCAATAAAAAATGGCAACGTTCTGGGATATCTCTCCCATGAAATCAGGAGACACTGTCTTAGCAAACGGAAAGTGACATTCTCCTCCTGGTCTTGAAGAAGTAAGCTGCCACGCCATGAGAGGGCCTGTGAGAGAGTCATGTGTCAGGGCTTCCCCCCACTCCTGTCCTATGCCCACAAGGAAACGAACTCAAGCTGAAAAAGCTTTGAAGTAAATATTTCTCTATTCAAGTCTCCAGATGAGAACACAGCCCAACAGATACCTTGATTGTAGCCTTATGAGACCCTGAAAAAAGGACCCGGACTCATGACCCATGGGAACTGTGAGGTCATAAATATGGGTTATCTTTGAGCCACTAAGTTTGTGGTAATTTGTTTTGCAGCAGTGAGCTCCTAATACACTTTCCCTATATGGTTCTAGGTTAAACAAGAACTTGCATGCTATTTGGAAGATGAAAGTAAGGCAGTAGTCATTACTCCTTGAAGTTTGTTGAGGTTAGATGTGGAGATGAACAGACACAGAGGTGCTAGTTGGTTCCAGCTTGTCCTCATTCTCCTCTGCTCCAATCTGGCTCTTCTTTCCAACTGCTGACTCTTTGACCAACAGTGGCCCCAGGTCTATCACCTGATGCTTGGTGCTGGCCCCACAGAGATGGCAGCTACACTGAGGCATAGCTTCCTATAGCCCTCTCCACAGGCAGTGCCTGGCAGGACCACTGGCTTCTTAGATTAGCTGGGTGGCAACTCCTTCACCTGCCCTCTTAATCCCCTCCCTTAGAGCTGGGATCTTCACTGTCCCAGCTCTTCCCACAATGTGTAAGGTCTAATTCCTAAAAGAAAAACCCTGTCTCTAGCTGGGTGTGGTGGCATATGCTTGTAGTCCCAGCTACTCAGGAGGCTGAGGCGGGAAGATTACTTGAGCCCAGGAGTCCAAGTATAACCTGGGCAACACAGTGAGACTTCCATCCCTAAAAAAATTTTTTTAAAAATTAAATTAAATTAAAAAAAAGAAATCCCTGTCTCCTCTCAAAGCACACGACGTTCAGTTTCCCTGATTGAAATGTGTCTGATGCACCCACTAAAGCTGCTTCACCTGCAGTCTTCCCTTTTTTCATTTGATGACAACTCTATCCTTCCAGCTGTTTAGGCCAAAAACTTTGGATTTCTTCTCTCTTCTTCCCACATCTACATCTAATCATTAAGAAATACGGCTGGATTTATTTAACTTCAGGATTCTTCCACAATCCTACCAGTTCTCACCACCTCTACTACCACCACCCTGATCCAAACCATTCTCTTCCACTTCCGCCACTGCAATAGGCTCCTTGATTGGCCTGTTTTTGAGCTTGAACCCTCTCTATCCACATAGCAGCCAGCGTGTCTTTTGAAACATAAGTCAGATCATGTCACCTCTGCTCAAAACTCTGTATCCTCCCTAAGTCACTCGTGGCCAAAGCCTGTTCTTCCTGCCCATGCTTCCATTTCCCTTCTGACATTATTTCCTGCCATGCCCCCACGCAAACTGCACTGCAGCCACACAGGCCTTGTTGTAGTTCTTCAAACACACCAAAAAAGCTCCTGCCCCAAGGCCTCTGACCAGCCCTTCTCTCTGCCTCAACCCACTTTATGCGCAAGTCTGCAGGGGTCACTTCTTATCTTCTCCAGCAGCCACTCCCATTTAAAGCTGCAACTCACCCACTTTTCTCTCTGCCTCCTCCCGTTTTTGATTCCCTTTATCTTGCTTTATATTTTTCTTTTCTAAAGCACTCATCACTTTCCAACATACCAAATAGCACCTTTATTTATTATGATTATCGCTTATTCTCTGTCTCTCTTCACTAGAATGTGAGCTCCACTGGGGCAGGGACCTGCATCTGTCTTGTTCTCTCTACACCTCAAATGCCTCTAGTTGTGGCTTGTGTAGAGTAAGTGCTCAAAAAATATTTGTGTTATCAGTGAATATGGACAGAATTTAACGGGAAGGGATGGGGTGAAGAAGAGAGTGTAGAGGGAGTCTAAGAAGAGAGTATAGGTGGAGCAGAGGAGGGGGCCCAGGACCAAGCTCAGGGGCACACGCAGGAAGAGGCTGAACAGGGCAGCAGGGGAGGCGTTGGTAAAGTAGGAAGAAAACCAGTAAAGGGTGATTTCATGGAAATCAAGAGAAGAGGCTATTTCCCAAAAGGAGGTGTGGTTAGCAGTGTCAAATGATGCTAAAATGTTAAGCAAGATGTGCATTCACCACAATGCAAACATTGCACTTGTACTCCATGAAAAAAAATATATAAAATAAGTGGAAAAAAGAAAAAAAGTATAAAAGAGTGCAAGGTACTGACTCCAAAGCCCTAATTTTATTGCAATATATAATTATATAATACATGGAATCAAGGTAATGATTTGTATTCTATTTTTATCCTATTCTTTCCACATACCATTATATCATAAGCACTTTTCTATTTCATATAATATATGTGCAATATTTAAAAAAAAGACACACCTTTGGATTTGATCGCAAGCAGTCTTGATATAAACCTTTTAGTGGAGTGATAGGGACAGACTTCTGATTGGGGCATGTGGAAGAGAGAACCAGATGTGTGAAAATAGAAACAAGGAATGTTAGCATGACTTTTTTGAGAAGTCTGGTTGTAAAGGAGAACAGGAACCTGGGATGGCAGCTGGAGAGGCCTGTGGAATCACATATTTAAAAAATGAGAGATACCAGGAGCATATTTGTATATTGATGGCAATTCTTCAATAATGAAGTAGAGATTGATGATACAGGAGAGAACGGTCTAATATTTCAAAAAATCAGAACCTTCTCCTCACTTTACACGTGGAAACCAGGTTAACCAAAAGTCTGTGTGTGGCAAACTGGATATGGGTAAGCTCAGGCCTCAGCCAATTAACTCTGGTTTAGTTGTAAGCGGCCTCAACAAAGTAGTGTTTTATATTAGAGCTACCGTCCTTGTATGCTTAGCTATTTGTGTAGATAAATGTGCAAGAAAACAGCTTCATAAAAAATGAAGTTCTGTGTAAACTACCAGGCCTATCTCTATGAAGGGTAGGGCAAATCTTGTTTTAAAAAAATTTAGTTAAATTAATACTTTTGGTAAATTCTACCTTCTAAGTGAAGAGTACAATATACAATGAAAAGTTCTCCACTTCCTTCCCATGCCCCAGCCATCCAGTTTTCTCCTCTCCAGTGGTAACAAAAGTTATTAGCTTATCATTTCCTTGTGTATCCTTCCTAAGGTAAATTATTTTCCAGCCAGGTTTTTGCTCCTACTATGTCAGACCTGGTGTAAAGTGCTGTGCACGCCCTATATCTCATTTCATCTTCACACGACAATACAAAGTTGGTATTATTACACATGACTAAATTGAGGCTCAGATAAGTTAAGTAACTTACCTAGAGTCACGATGCTGGCACGTGGCAGGGTTATGATTTTATTCCTGTACTATGTTGAGTTCAAATGTACTTGTCTACTGTATCAGTGGTTCTAGTGTTTTGGTCTCAAATCCCCTGTTTCTTAAAAACAGTTGAGGATCCCACGGAGTTTTTGTTTCTGTCATTTACATCTATCAATGTTTACCGTATTAAAAATTAAAGTTGAGAAACTTTTAAAGGAAAAAAATACAGAAGCACATATTCTACCAGTCATCAGAGTGACATCTTCACATACCATGTAGCCTCTGGAAAACTCCACCATACGCTCATGAGTAATGTCTTAATATTAATATGAAAATAGTTTTGCCCTGGCATACCCCTTGAAAGAGTTTTTGGGACCCTAAGGGATTCACGGGCTACATGTTGAGTACCACTTAACTATACTATACCCCACTATAATTGGCCGCTCCAATTAAAGAGCTTTGTTTGAACTTTTATGCAGTAAAGAAAGGACTGTTATGCTTGCAACTCTTGATAGACACATTCAAAATACTTGTGGTCAAATATGAAATATCAATGTTTAAATAAGGCCTATTTGTAAAACTCTTAATTAGGGTTAAATAGTCTAAAAACAGTGACTGGCGCTTTACTCCAACACCTCATTTTGTTGATGAACCCAAAGTCCATAAAGTCCGAATGACCCACAAAAGATACAACGATCCATCAGTACCAGAATTGCAACTGAATTCTAGGTTCCCAACTCATGTATACACACTCTTTTCAATTAATTAAAATTAAAATTATTTGTTTAAAACAAGGTGCTCAAAATTTCTTTGTCATAAGCATCGCTACCTGAGAGAGAGAATGGGTTTGAATTTACTTATAGGTCCACCTTTTTTATGTGATGGATGTTACACCCTGTTATATCTGTTCACTTGTTTGTCCCCTTGCTACAAAGTGAACTGTTTGCATTAGGAGTGTGTCTTAACCTTTCTTTACCTCAATTTCCTCATATCACAATATTACCTACCTTTTCGAATTGTATAAACTTTAGTGAGTTAACCCTTAGAACAGTGCCTGACATGTTTGTGGTAAGCATTTAATAAGTGCTAGCTTTTGTTACTATTATCCTAAGTACTTAGGAGATGTTTCCACACATTAGATGTTCAGTAAATATTTCTAGAATGTATGAATGAATAAATAGATGAATGTAAAACAACAAATAACTCACAGGGCATTTTCAGTGCATAGCACCATGCTTATATTGACAACATATGTAATTGTATTTTGAAAGAAGCCATAGTATCTTTTAAGTTAAATTTATAAACACTATCCTTGTAAATGTTTGTTGTGAAGACCAAGTAGGTATTGAGTAATACCTATTACTCAATATTGTGTTGAATACTGGAGTAGATAGTAAATTCCAGTGTTGAATACTGGAGTAGATAGTAAATTCTTCCTTGCTATTGACTTTAGTCTATTTGGTCTCTAGGAATTTATTTACACACATATATAAATTGGAGATATAACAATTAGTCTGATTTTTCATTTTTATCTGTGGAAAGTGTAATATGGTAAACTTATTGTGTTCTTATATATCCTGACATTGGAAATGGACAGAAAAAGATAATACTTTTCTCCAATGAAGAATAAAATGATTAGGTAGTATAAGAAATGTGCATAGAGAGGTTGGTGCTACAGATCAAAAAATGACATTTTTCCAGAGGGTCTGGAGTATTAGAATGGCAGACACTAATTTGTTACCCATGGTATAAATTTATTCTTGGAAATAGGAAATCGTGAGCAATTTTATGATAATAAATGTAAAAATGTGGATAAAATGGGCAACTCTCAGCAGGCCATGGTGGCTCATGCCCGTAATCCCAGCACTTTTGGGAAGCTAAGCTTGAAACCAGCCTGGGCAATATAGCAAGACCCTATCTCTACAAAAACTAAAAAAGTTTGCTGAGAGTGGTAGCATGCACCTGTAGTCCTAGCTACTCAGGAGGCTGAGGTAGGAGGATTGCTTGAGCCCAGGAGTTGAGGTTACAGTGAGCTATGATGGTGCAACTGCACTCCAGCCTGCGTGACAGAGCAAGACTATATTTATACACACACAAAAAAGGCATCTCTAGAAAAAAATTAACATGGACATAATCAGTCACCTTTAAAATAAAACAGAAGAAAACAAAGCCCTGAATTACTGGTAACCAACCCTCTCCTCCCAAAAGGCCCAGGACCATATTTACCAGTAAAGTTTGTTGTTATTGTTTTTAACTAAGTCTATAACAGATAATCTATATTATGTACAAAGTATCCCAGAAAATAGGAAAAATGGACCAGATACCAAACTCATTACATGACATTAGGAAAATACAAAAACTAAGTAAGAACATAACAAGAAATGTATCTTATAGACTGAAATTACTTATGAGATTAGATGAAAAAGTCATAAGTAAAATATTAGCAAACAGTATCCAACAGTGTATTTAAAAATGATTTAATTTCTGTCTTAGTCTGTTTGGCTGCTATAACAGAATACCATACCATAGACTGGGTGGCTTATAAACAACAGACAGAAATCGATCGCTCACAGTTGTGGAGGCTGGGAAGTCCAAGATCAAGGCATCCTTCTGCTTTCTGGTCATAGAAGTCTTTGCATGGTGTCCTCACGTGGTAGAATGGGTAAAGGAGCTCTTTGGGATTAGCTCTTTTATGAAGGCACTATTCCCATTTAAGAGGGCTCTACTCTCATGTCCTAATCACTTCCCAAAGCCCCCACCTCCTAATACCATAACATTGGGGGTTAAGATTTCAACATATGAATTTGGAAAGGGAGTGGGCAGTCACATTAAGTCTAAAGCAATGACTACATAGTATTTGGCCCTTGGAAAAGTTGATTGACATTTGATCACCTCAATAGAAAAAATTCAGCACTCATTCATGATAAAATCTTTTAGCCAAGTAAAAAGAGAAGAAATTGTCATTAACTTGATAAATAGTGTTTACTAAAGTCATATGGCAAAATCATACTTAATGATACAGCTTTAGCGGTCTTTCCATTAATATAACAAACAAGTAAGACAGGTGGCTTCTATTGATTATTGCACTGGTAATCCTAGGCAACGCAAGACAAGAAGAAAAAAGGAGAGGTATACAACAGAGATTATTAGTATTCACCAAACATTTAATCATTTTATATTTTGCACATTCCCCACCTTCTCTGCTCCTAAATAGGGGTTATGTGACCAATACTTGTCAAGGGGATGTGGGCAGAAGGGATGTAAGCTACTTTCACATCTGGACCTTAACAAAACCTTACAGAACTCTTCAGCCTGCTCTTCCCCTCTCAGGATCTGACACTGATATAGGATGGAGAAGGACAGCCAAACCCACTTTTGACCTCTCCCATGTTTATCGTGTTAACTACTAAGATTTGGGGTTTTACTTGTTACCACAGCCTATCCTATTCTATTGTATCCTATCCTACCTAACTAATACAAGGTGTATGGGTGTTGAAGCATGAGATATATGGTTAATGCCTACCTAAAAGGTCCACAGAATCTAAAAGTGAACTATTAGAGAGTTCAGCAATTTTAGGATCAAACACAGAAATCAATAATATTTCCAAAAAAAAAATGATAACCAGGTTTTAAGACTAATAATTTACAGTTAGAAGAGAGGTAAGAATTGGCATAATCAATATTCTAGTCAAGAATATTTAGTTACAGGGAACAGAAACTCATTTTGACTAGTTTTAGAAAAAAGAGAGAAAGTAAAAGGATAGAACCCAAGCACAGGAAATACAGTTGACCTTTAAACAATGTGGGGGTTAGGGACACCACCACCCTCATGCAGCCAAAAATCCATGTATAATTTTGACTCCCCCCAAAATTAACTGCTAATAGCCTACTGTTGACCAGAAGCCTTACTGATAACAAACAGTTGATTAACACATATTTTGTATGTTTTATGTATATTATATACTGTATTCTTTCAATAAAGTAAGCTAGTGAAAGCAAATGTTATTAAGACAACCATAAGGAAGAGAAAATATATTTACTATTTATTAAGTGGAAGAGGATCATCATAAAGGTCTTTATCCTCATTGTCTTCACATTGAGTAAGATGAAGAAGAAGAGAAAGAGGTGGGGTTGGCCTTGCTGTCTCAGGGGTGGCGGAGGCAGAAGACAATTCACATGTAAGTGGACCCGCGCAGTCCAAACCATGTTGTTCAAGGGTCAACTGTATAGCTTTGTCTCTTTGAAACTGGAAAACTGACAGAACTTGGAATTTCTCTCTCTGTATCTCAGGGCTGCATAATACTTCCTCTGTCTTTCCTTTCTCTTACGTTAATTTCTTTCTTTACTTATTGCCCAGCATGGCTACCAATTCCTAATCTAAAGAACCTTACAGCCTTCATACTCACAACTATCTGAATACCATCTCTATGTGTCTTCAGAAAGAGAGGATCTGATTGGTTGCTAGCTAGACAACAGATTTGTTGGCCTTGGGTCAGCTATTGTTGAAGAGGGTAGGGTCAACTGATAGAGATCTGTGCCCCTAGATCCCCTTTTACAGCATAAATATAAATGGTGGCAGATCTCAGTGAGATAATGCCATGGTCATCCTAAAACACTTTGAATGCACCCCCTATTTTTTATACTAGATGACAACATGGCTAAGGATTACTCTCTACCGTTGTCTCTTGAAAGACTTTTCCTCTTGGCAAAGGCTGGTCATGGATCTGATTACCACCCTGTCTCTTAGTTTTGAGGTATGAAGAGTTTACTTCAAATGAATGCTGCAAAATCAGGTAATTTATTGTTCCAAGTTGAGTGTCAGTGAGTCATCAAATCTTTTGGCCTACTCTCTCCATTTCCTGTAATCTTGCTTCTGCTTTCACACGAGAGGCCCATGTCCTGCTTTTAGTTGGTTTTTCACCCTCCCTGTTCACATGGCTTCAAGGAGAGGGAATCATGGTACCTTCAGGTAGAAATAGCTAATTGCCTGCCTTGGAACCTCTGACTGCTTTTCTAACATCACTTACCAGCTCTTCCAGATCCTACTTAATTGCTAGAGTCAGATGCAAGAATCAAGTTCCAGCTTTCCTAATTTAAAAGTCAGAGGGACGACAGAGACTAGATCTGGTCAGGAAACTCTTGTGGTTGTCTTGCCAGTCCTTGTCAGCGAGAACTCCTGCAGCCTGCCTCTTCGGGCACGTCACTGTCACTCCATGGTCTGCTCCTGTTTGTTCATACCCTGTGCGTTAGCCTCACGGCTCAGACCTGACATCACATTCTTAAATGAGGCACAAATTTAATGCCATCTTCATTTGGAGGAGTGTCTCGACTCCACAGACAGTTACTTGCTTCTCCTCTCTGCTCTTTATGGTGTTTATGGCATTTTTGCATTATAGTGATCTGTTTACCTGACTTTTCTCCCCATTAGACTTTGAACTCTTAGAGGACAGGGACTAGGTATACAGAATGTGTTTGGCACCATATGGGTGCTCAATAGATGTCTGCTGAATGAATAAATTATCTTTTATTTAAATACATTATCTTACTGGCAATATGCTAGCTGTTTTAAAAAATATTTATCATAAAGTATACCTAAATTTTTTGAATCCAGGTTTTATTTAAACACACTGTTAGTTAAAGAAAAACTATTTTATGTATCCCTAAGAAAGAAAAAAAAATGCTTCTAATTGAATGAGGATATAATGCTTTTTAAAATCACTTAGAATTTTTATTTTGTATTTGTTGAAAGACCCCTGTAGACTTGTATGTGTGTAGATTGTTTTCTTTTTCTTAATAGTATATGAAGTGCTGTTTCTGTGCCTTTTTGGGTACAATAACTTTTCATTTTAATGCCAAATCATAGTGTAATCTTTTAAAAGACATTTTAAGTGGCAATTACACTCAACATGTGTAGTACCAACAGCACATATAACTTAACTGAAGTGAGGAGCGTATGATTGGCACTGATCAAGTTTGTGCAGGCACAGGAAATGACAAGTATGCAACGACTGCCACCTACAGTGATTGTAAGATTGTTAGATGCATGAGATTTCAGAGATAGAGAAATATGAAAACATGTTCACCATAAAAATTAACGAGATTTCCGTTCCGTTTTCTGAGTACCCTTTATGAATAGAAAAGTGTCCCCTGTGGTAAAAAGCCAGTGCATAACGTCTAGTTCACTTACTTTACCAAAGTGAACTGCCCTGTTCTTGGTCACAGCACCAATCGGACCAGAAAGCTGAAGCTGGCTTAGTTAAGGGACAGCCGAAACACATTGCCACCTTGGCTGCAGAGAGACTAGCAATATGGTACAAAGCAAAAACTAGACCTGTGAACTCACAAATAGTGTGAAGATGGTAACAAATGCAATACTTAGGCCTTTGGCTGTGCACATACAACTGCCCTGAAAGACATATCTGAGCACCATATTCAGTGACTGATGCTGCTGTTCTCAAAATTATTCTTAGCATTAGTTCTTTATGGCTAAAGAGTATCTCAGAGAATTATAACAGTGAGTGCTTTTCAAGTACTTTATGTATATTAAATTGTTTAAGCTAAAACAACCTCATGAGACAGACACTATTATTACTTTCATTTTTCAGATAAGGAAATGAATGAAAAGATAGTTGAAGGAAATTGTCCACGGTCATATAATTATAAGGGGCAGAACCAGGATTTGCCAGGAGGCATTCTGTCTATAGTCTGTGCTCATAACCTTGAAGGCATGCTGGGTGTTGCGTCATATCCCTCTCACCACCCCAACTAGCACCACCAGATTTGGAAGGCGGAAGCCATCTCATGCCAGTTCTTCATATAGACAGCTTCTCACATCTTCCTCTCAGGAAACCAAGAAAGGCTTCCTTCTGCTCTTTGATCTAGGCCTGCCTACTGTTCTGCTTTTTTGGGGGAGTCAGGCTGGATGACGATCTCAAGGGAAATAGAGCAATTGCTTTTCAAATAAAAAGTGCTTCAATAGATTGGCTATAAGTCGGGAAAAGCAGATATCATGAGATGAAAATGTGATGACAGTTAAGGCTAAAAGAAAAGCTATTGCAAAGATAGACAACGGAGAAACTTCCACAATTCACTTGTACCAGGCTCCAAAAGGGTTAACTGGTTATTGCCAATCAGCAACCAGGTGGTGGGGTAGCTGTTTGGTGACACACTTAAGCAGTTGGGGCATGGTATTGAGTTGTTGCTTTGAACATATTTTAACATAATAAGATTTAAATTTTCCCCTTTTCTTTGGATTTTTCAATATTAAATTGGAATTAAATTAAAGCATTAAGTCAACCAGCTTAGAGCAAAGCAAATTATGTCAGGTTCAGCATTGAAGGCTTCGTTATGGAATATCTATTGACTCAAGCTTATTAACTTGTAAATCCTCTAGTTTTAGATTATGATCTATTGATTATCTGCTTTTATTTTGTTTTAAATGAATAAACAAAAAGAAGTGATCATGGCTTAGTCATTACACCTTAAGAGAAAATGTACTTAAGCTTAGCATACTTAATTAAAGATAAAAACAACTTTTATTCTTTTTGAGAGCTAGAAGTTGTGGTTCTTATTTTAATGTAGGCAGATCAAAGATTATTTTTAATCTTACACCATCATTTATATCAGACATTTGGACAAAACAGGAAAAAAATTTCTCACTGACGATAAAAAGTGTGGCATTTTGAGTGCATTATTAATTGTTCCACAATCTATTATTTTGCTTGGCTTATCTCAGAAATGAAGCAGAAATGATGTGTATCACAGTAGTAGGAAAATTGTCTGCAAAGCCCTGTCACTAATATCCAGGAAATGAGGCAACCTCTGAGAGTCCAGGTGTTTTAATCAAAGGAGCAGTCAACTTAATCAGAAGACCTGAGTTCAAGTTTTGATTGTCAGTCACAGTAGGGGGACCTTAGGCAAATTACCTGCTTTTTCTGAGTCTGTATTTCTAACAGCTAATATTTCTCATGAGCTTTTGTGAGGGTTAAAACAGATGACCTTTGTGAAAATGCCTGGCACTTAACTGGCACTCAGGAAGAGTGCTCTGAATCCGATCCTTGCTAATAGGAGCAGCTAAGGAAACATGGGGGTCTATTGATTCCAAAGGGTGAATGTTTAAATTTGATTTTATGCTTTGTTTAAAGCTCTCAGCTTTAAGAAAAAATTTGAGATTGGTTTATGATTTAAGGGTTAAATTCACGGTCAAATATTTTATTTAGCATCTACTCTTTTTCCAGCATGGTGCTAGGCACTGAAGGGAATGGGGAAAAAAGTGGAAAATATGCAAACCCTGCTTAGTTAGGAACTGCAACCCACTAGGCATGTAAAATTTACACTCCTGAGACCACTATAGAAACATACGGAACCTTATGCACTGAAAATGTATACATAAGAAATCACCATGGGTTTAGGTAGTCACAAAATACTACAAAGAAAAGATGGGCTTTAAATATCAGTATGTAGAAAATGTACTAGATCTCTGATATAGAAGAGTAGCATTGTATCACTCAATGCAAGACGTAAACAATTAAAACAAATTTAAAACTCATGGAATCTTAGCATCAGAAGGGAATTTACAGTTAGCAATTTGACCTTCATGTCTGATGCAGAAATCCCAGAAGACAGTAGGAAGAAGGATGGGGAAGGAAGCTATCCTTTCAAACACAGTTAAGATCTAAAGACCAATTTGCAAAAGTTGTATTTACTATAACTGATACTTTGGAATCTGCTGATTTAGAGATTTAGAAGAGAAATTATTCCATAATAGTTCCATTGGATTGAATGTAGAAAATCATTATTTTGACATTTGGATTATTTTATGCCACTAGGCAAGGAGGAAAAAAAGGAAAAATATAAAAACTTAGACCAGTGGTTGGGGTGGTAGATAAGATAAAATAGGGATGCTATTACATAATGGAGGTTGGGATGCTTAGGAAGGAGCCTGGAAATCCGTGTCCCTCTTCTCCCTTTTTTGGATCACCTTTCCAAGTTGGCGGAAAACCAGTGCAAACCTATGAGGCGAGACCACCAAGAACTCAGATCCTTTAGGAATGAGCTTGGTTGATCTCGTTAGCCAAATAACCCCAACTCACCAGGCAGATAAAGGAGAGAAGTCATTAATATCACTGCTGGGCTTATGACCTATTGCATGAATATATTCTCTAGCCTATACCTGTTTTTTATTTATGTTGTGTCATGTATATAAATATTCATCCTCTTCTTTTAGCCCACTATATTGTATATATGATATGTTGGGGAGGTTATATTTACTATTTAATTTTTGGGCTGCAGATTATCAAAATGGGATTGTGAAAGAATAGAGAAAGATTAAGACATTATCAAGAGCTCCTGGGATTGAAGCTGGATACAGTAATTGGAAGAGATGTATTTCTATTTTGCAATGAATGAGTCCTATTTTGGTTTATGTGGAATATGGGGCATTTTTGAAGAACATGTGGGAAAAAATAAAGAATATTAGGCAGCCAAGAGATGGACTAGCATCCAAGGAAGCCTTCATGACCAGTACGTGAGGGTTATGGACTCAAAGAACAGATTTGGAAACTGGGAAGATGTCTGTATTACACAATTCTTCTGATGGCAGAGTCGTACATTCATAAGCAATAAAGAGTTTATCTGTCCCTTGAAGAGTTGTCAAAGGGATGTCAGTGGTTGAACATGACCTTCAGATTCCTGGGCTGAAGGTCAGTGCACATGCTGATGGGTTTGTTCCTTTCCTCCTTCAAATCTCTGCTCCAATGTCATCTTTTGTGAGGCCTTCCCTGGCCTCCTTATATTAAATACCACCCTCCCTCTACCAACAGGCCAACACTCCTCTCTTACCCCCAAAACCGGCTAACATGATGCTCTCCTGACAGCCAAGACAGCACCTCTAATCCCCCATCTATGCTTTATTTTTCTTCATTGCCCTTATCTTGTATATAGTATGTATATATCTTACTTATCTATCTTGTTTATTGTCTTTATCTCCCCACTAGATTAAAAGCTTCAAGAAGGAAGCATTCTTGTCTGGTTTATTCACTGTCATATACCCAGCGGGCATATATTAAGTGCACATACATACTGATTTGATGAGTAAATGAATGAATGATGTTCTGGATCAGTCCTTGGAAAGGTAAAATGGGAGTTTTACAGCATGGGGGAGCTGGCATATATAATATTCACCTATTTATTTCCTTTTACTGTGTAGTAATGTAGCTTATGGTTCCATGCTAAGTGGGTTTATAAATTATATCATCTGGTTTTAAGTATACTATCTTTGGAAACATGGTGACTTCCGAAATTCCTGGAAGAATTAAAAACCATGGTTCAAATGTAACGCTAACAATACAAACATAAATGAAGAACAAATAAATGGCCTATTCGATACTTCTTACTTCTAGTTCTTTATCAGCCACAGAATAAGGTATAAAACATTAATGGTCCCACTGGACTTGACCAGAGTGAAAAAAAAATTTTTGAAATTACCAAGGAAAACATTTATAAAATAGATTGACACCTAGTATTATTAATGATGAATCTTTTAGTAAGTGTGTACTGTGCCTTGTTGTACTATTGATAGTATTAAGTCATGATTAATAAAATATTTTCTTGATGATTTTGTCTGTATCTACTCCTTTAAAATGTCTATTTTATAGTGTAAATAATATTAGTTAACTAGTACATATTTTATCATTTACAAATAAGTAAATATACATATAATGGGGATGTGTACTCCAAAAATTATTACTTACAAGAGCACATATTCTAAAAAGTTTGGAGACCATTGGCCTATATTAACATTCTTCCTTCATCAAAGCTATAATTAAGAAGGAAAACAGAGCAAAATCTTTTTCCTCTTTGAAAATAAAGTTGAATTTTGAATTTGATTACAATTTTATGATGAATAAAATTCTAAAATAAGAACAAGTAACTCCCTTAGTTTGTTGCTTTGTAATGGGCAAAGTCCAGTAATACTTTTTGGAGGACAAATGCTTGTGGATAATTCATTAAAAAAAAAAAGAAATCTCATTCCCTTGACTAATTTCCCAGTGGGAAGTGCTGACTATTATTGCTAAAAATGATACCAATGGTCATTGCCCAGATGGCACTTTGAAGAATGTAGTTGGAGACAAAAGCCCTATAAAAAGTGCATGTCAGAAAATCATACTAAACCTCTGTTATGCACTTGGGCTATTTTAACCAGTTACATCATTACATTTATTTTATTAGTTCTTTTGACTATTTCTCAGGTTGAATGATTTGATTTAAATTCTCTGTTAAGCTTAAAGACTAGAGTGAAGAAGACCAATGCAAATATAAGTGGTTTTGGCAAGGTATAAAATATTTACACTGCCTCTCACTGCCTTGTTACTTACAAGATTGCAAGTAATCAGTTATGCCGCAAAAGGTAGTGCGCTGGGAGGCAAGCGGGGAGCTATGGGTACACAGGGAACTCCCCATTCCAGGGAAGCGATGTTCAGTTATCATGGTGAATGTCATCATAACAATTGTGCAAGTGCATCATTCACTGTGGGTGACTAGAAACAGATGAAGAGGAGCTGAAAAATGGAGGAATTTTCCTTGTCTCATGTCTCTCTGATAACGAGGCAGACTACGGAGCATGAAAGATGAGGGCTGCCCAATTCAAACCAAAGCACGTAGCCACCATCTGGGCATTTTAAAAGTAGGACACATGAAATGCTCAGATGTATCCCCCAACAGGGTGCAATAATACAGCAGTAAAAAGAAAACTACAGTGAACTATGGCTACTTCCACAATTGCAATCATTCTAGTACAAGGGGAAAGGATTTTCCAAAAACCTTTGCTCAGGTGCATGTTAACTGCACAGATGGTTCCAGCGACTTAGCAGTCACATGTGGTATGTAGACATACCCAGCAGAGGGCGCTCTCCTCGTGGAAAGAAAGGGATCTGACTGCTCTGGATGGAGTGCTCAGCTTGAGGGCTCAAAAATGAAAATACTCCTCAGACTGCAAACATTAAAATAGTCATTTCCCTTCAAAAACATTCACCACTGAAACAAATATTGACTTTTAAAATGATATATTTGACATTCAAGGGTGTACTCAATTGAGATATTTCTTTCAGGTGCTGCCAGATGTAGACTTTTAATCTTCTGAACTAGAATTACTAAGTTATTCAAAAGTTAGAAAACAAAGAACATTAACACTATCTTTTGTGTCGTTGAAGGTGAAGGTTCAGAATTTCTTATTTCTGGAAACCCCCACCAGCTTCTAGATCCTCACTGCATGCAATCTACTAACACTGAGTGGTAAATTACTGCTGTATCAGTTTAAAAACCCTCCAGCCCTCACTTTCTTCCAGCTTCTTCTTCTGATGTACATTTTGCAATGAGAGAGAGAGAGAACACTATTTATAGCAATTGATGGCAGACATATAGAAGCATATAATCTTTGAATGGCCACAAAATGAAATGCATGAATTAAAATGTTTAATTCATATATTTCAATGGAATTTTAATTATATAGATAGAGAGCATTTTATAATCCCTTCTGAAGTTCTTTCATATTTGCAAAAGTGAGTATTCACAAGACCAGGTAAATTTACAAGCTTCTCATTTGCTGGGTTGCGGCTTGAAGATGAATAGAGAGGCTACCAAATGGCACATGAGGGAGAAAAGTGCATTGCTTGTTGCAAAATTCAGCATCAAAACACCCTGATGATGGTAATAATTGCTGAAGGTAATTTAAAACTGTCTTTCTCCCTTAGGAAGGAAAGGAACTCTAAGGAAATACAAATGAAGGAATTAAAAAGAATATATTTTAGGAAGAAAATGTATCCAAAGGGCATCTTTCCATTTAAATTTCCTTGTGTCAGTTGGAATTCCAGATACATTGAAGAGGAAAATTCCTCCAGATTTTTTCTGGAATTCTCCAGAGATTTTTTCTGGGCTATCCTCATACATCATTTTTTATTTTGCTCCTTGGTAAGAATTCTTATTAGCCAATCTAACCATTCAATTTATCCTGCCTATTTGGTAGTGAATAAATAGCACGTACAGTTAATTCGCCACCTGGGGTTCAAAGAGGGGAATGTGGAGTTGATATCTGAACATGGTAACGTGCTGACAACATACTAACCACACTCTCTTTCACAATATTTAAACTCAAGCTTCTTCACTCTGTTCATACCTCCCTCCCCTCCCTCCGTTCTTGACCGTCTGTGAGACTAATATAATTTCTTTAAAGAGACTGATTTCTAACAGATGTGATCCTCCAGCCACAGGGACCTGGATGCACAATGTCCCCTAACAACTTTAATTTCTGGATATAATAAGCATATATTCCACTAATAAATAATTACCGCTCTGTTAAGGAAAAGATGCCAAAGCTTGTGGGTATGATGACCAGGTACTCCCGGGCAGGAAGGACAAGGAGATGGACTCTCCTGAAGTTCTGCTATGCTCAACCTAAATGTGCTAACTATTATATTTCTAAAGTGTAATAAGGCATGACAGAAGAAAATTAGTCACAGTTTAATGTACATAGAAATATTTAGAAAGCTCCTTTTAGGTATTTAGTTTCTTGTAAGTCAGATATTATACAGGATTAGGTTAGAAAGATGGCAACATTGGTATGAAATAAAGGTTTATGGACAATCAAAAAGTGATTGCCCTTCTTCCCAGTCTTCAGTGGCTTTTAGCACAGCAGTACGGAATGTGATTTTCACCCTTTCGTATCACACCTCTGAAGGTGGTTACTCGGCGTTTTACACCAAGGGCAGTATGGACATCATCACCGGCTGTATGTGCGATCAGCTTGTTTAGCACGTCCAAGTAACCTAAGCATCCAAAGTCATGGAACACTTGAGTATATTAGGATTGAGTCCTAGATTAGCGTCCAGAGAAGCCCTTAATTTCCAACGAACCTGCATTTGGGCAAGATTCGTCTTCCCTGTACAATCGGTCATGGGAACCATCCACAATTCCCAGCGACAACTTTTTGGTGGAAAACTCGATTTCCACAGGGATTAGGATTCTGGGTCAGACAAAGAAAATTTTCTTTTTTTAAAAGAATTACGACTGTTTGCCAGAAGAGACCTGTAAATATAGGACACAAGAAAAGTGATTTTCGTTTTTTTAAAAACGACTATTGTCTCAACAAACCCTGTCAAATGGTGCACATGCTATGTCTTGTACTGAGTTCTCTCCTGAAGGAGGCACTGAAGCGTAACCCCTAGTCCAATGAGAAGGCCGACCCGGCCAGTCTCTATACAGTTTCCGACCCCAGGAGCACACGACACCTCCTAAGTGTGCCAATGAGGACATTGATAAACAGTCATTTGTTTCTGACAGACCACATAGCCACCACATGATCCTTCTGCTAGATCTGAGGAGATATTTATATTAAAAAGATCATTTGTTTTAGTATCAATGTAATAATAGCACAGATTGGAAAAATGTCCCCCTCTCAAACTTCTGAAGCGGAGACTTGCCATCAGATGGTTTAAAACCAGACTTCTGTTTCTTTGCCTGAATAAGGTAATGTCTGCTCCACCTCTCTCTTTCTGTTTGAATCCATTGTTTAAAGCATAGACCTCTCCCAAAGCCTTCTCTAAACTTTTCCAGTCCAAGTGATCCTTTAATTCTTTGAATCTTCTATAAACTGTTTTCCATATTTGTACTGGGCAATGAATCGTATCAAGCTATGTGGCATCTCTTTGTCCTATTGAACTATAATTTGTGGCTTTCATTGGTATTTAGCTTTTCATAAATAGCATCTTGTTCTCTAGGCTGATAACTCAAGAGGCATCACTGGATGGTATAAAGAACAGAACTTAGAAGTAGAGAGACCTGCAAATGAATCACACAACTCTGCAGCTAGCTCTGTGACCTTGGGCATGCTACTTACCCTCTCTGAGTTGCAGTTTCCTCGTTAATAAATTGTAGATAATAATACTCCACAGAGTGCTTATCAAGATGAAATGCAGTGGCATGGAAGTGCCTACAACATGTTTTATGCAGAAAGTTCTCAGCTTATAAATTGAAATAGGAACATATAAACGATTCCTCCTCAATTTGATTTAGCTGAGAACATATAGATCTCCTTTTAGGCTAAATATAAAGCATAATCAAGCATTTGAACAAAAAATTCTATAAAATGATTATAGATTAGGTGGGAATCAGAAATCAAAGTTAAGTTGTAAGGAGAAAAATAAAGCAGGGGAGAGAAATAGAAGGTGTGTGTGTGGGGAGAGCGGAGTGAAATGAAACTGTATCTAGGTGTACCAGGTAAAGCCTCAGCAGGGGTGACATGTTAGTCAAGATCATTGGGTATGATGTACACTATTCAGGTGATGGGCACATTAAAGCCCTGACTTCACCACTATGCAATTTATCCATCTAACAAAAAAACATTTGTACCCCCCAAATCTATTGAAATAAATTTTTAAAAAAGACCAGCAGGAAATGTGGGAGCCAGCCATGGGGACACCTGGGGGAAGGGCTTTCCAGGCAGAAAATGCTCTGGTCAACAGATCGCCTCCCCGGAGATAATAACTGGTCTGCATTTGTATTAATGCAGGCACCCATGCAAACAGGACGCTGTTTTTGTTTCCTAGTTTCTTTTTCCTTTCAGTTTAAAGGGCAAATTACATCCTGGGCTTTCTCCCTTTGGAGAAATGGAGAAGAAAAGGAAGGGCTTAAAGAGAAGATACATCTCCACTAGGAATTAAAGTAGTTTCCCTTCAAATTTTATATATATATCTCTCACTATTATAAACTTTTCTTTATATTTTTACTTTAACAAACTGTACTTACAACATCTTAGAAGATCCAAAATTTGGAGAAATTGCACAATTTTAGCAAATAAAACATTGGTATTCTTATGACTTATATGGAATTTTTTTTTAAAGTGCCAGGTGTTTTTGGTAAAATAGGTATAAAAATATTTGAAGGGTTCAAGTCCTACTCAAATACTAATGGTTCGTACTGTAATTCTCAAAGATTTCCAATTCTCTTGAGTAAGCTCCCTGTTAATGTTGTGCCCAAAACAGCGAGATTGCTTTCGTCGGAAATAGGGCAGAAATTGTACTTTCTCTACTACTTGTTATAGTTAAGGAGGAGAGTGGAGTCTTATCTCTTTTCCCCACAACAGAAATACTTAATAAGGTCAACTTCTATTATATCATTTAGTTTAGCATTGGTTAGCTCTCCCCTCACCTGGTCTGTTTCGCCTTTCATATAGACATGGAGAGGGTTGTGGTACAAGTTGCGTACATGGGCACACTGTGGGTTGTGACACTTGGCTTAGAAAACACCACTGTTGGGGCACACAAGAGAATTAGAATAAAACACTGGATGGACAGGGCTTTTCTTCCTGGAAAACTTCCATAGGGGACCGTGTTCTTGACATTCCAGAGATAAGGAAGAGAGTTTTGAAGACACTTTCTATTTCCATGTGAGTTCTTTTGTATGCTGGGTTGCCCGCCATTATGTTTATGTAATTCTGACAGTGTTCTTAATGACACACTAACAGATTGTAAAACACGCTGCTGGCATTTACTTGTTTTTTATATTTTTAAAACAATGTCCTTCATGTAACAGTAGTTAAGCGCGGCAGAAGGACATCATTAGAGCCATGGTTAAACTGTAATTTACACCATTAGGAAGGCAGGAGCAATTTTTATTGCCTGGCAATTTTCTTGCTGAAATATTTGGACCATATGGCTCAATTTGTGTAATAACCTTAATTTCTGCACCCTTCAGGTCTGCCTCCATCTCCTACGGAATGGTAAAATGCGGTTTAGCAGAAAAGGCAACTGTCTATACTTAGAGAGTTGAGATTAATAACATGTCACGTCCTGTTTTTGGTGAAGGAATTCGAACAGCAGCCAGATGGTATCTCTACAAATAACTGTCAGGGGTCTTGATCTAATCAATACAATGTATTAATACATCTCCCTTTGCTGTTTCTCCAGGGGCTGGTGCACAACATCTGGAAAGAGGGGGGGCCCGCCAAGTAGAAAGCTGATTCTTTTCAGAATCAAACTGAGCCCAATTAATTTTTCATGTATCCTTGATAACTGTTTCATAATGAGCTATGCGTCTTGACGGATTTGGGGTTGGCAGAGCAGGCTGCCCCTGCTTTCTATCCCCATTCAGTCCACTTATAGAAACCAACCCATTAATCAAGCTATCTGGCATAAAACCTGAATCTCAGCTCAGCAAGAGATCAATAACCATCCTAAAAAAACACAGAACCAGCCACTAATGGGCACAGGTATCCAGCCATGACATTAGTAATTGCTTTCGCAAAAATAAAACTCTGTATTATAATCACCCAATAGGAACTTATACGATGAAATTCATTACTTGTGTCTTGTCAAAAAGTAACATTTACATCTGTTAAAAATATACTGCATTTTTACTATCGAGACATGATCGTTATCTTTCAGAGGTAGACAACGCACCCTTTCGAATGGATTAAAACTCTCTGATTTTGTAATGTGAATATTTAATAATTCCAGTATCATATAAAATGTTTAAAAATGAGTTATTACACTTATTTTAAATTCAGAGTACCTAAGGGGCTCCTTAATACAATCTTTAGCCTGGCCATATATGGCACATGGTAAGCCTGCTGTGCTAAGAACTCTGATGTGCTGTCAGATTGGTCAGATTTTGTTACTCCTTGGTGGCAAGATTTACAATTCAATTCATAAATTCTTATCACTTGCCCAAGTGGTATGGTTTCATCTCAAACCCTCACTCTTACCAAATTTAAGCCAGTCATTTGACTTTTCAGTTAGCAAATGTCTTTTGGCTTGGCAGAGATTTCTACACTTTGGTTATTTTCTTTTAATTTTTAATTTTTAATTATTATGAGTACATAATAGTTACATATCTTTATAGGGTTCATGTCATACTTTGCACTTTGTTTATTTTTGAGAGACCCAATGACTTTGTCTATGGAGAGGAAAGCAGAGCTGAGATGGGAGATGGAGGAAAACCATTAACTGCTTGGTAAAACATTCCTTATTGGCTCTCAGACAGCAAGTGGAAACCTGTCTTGTCCCAGGAAAGTCTGAGATTTTGATTAGAAAAAACTCCTGGGAAATGCTGCCAAAAAGATAGTCATTCATTGGCTGATCATCTGACCAAACCCTGCCAAGATGATAGAAAGGTCTAAGGAATCATCCAGGAACTTTAAGGTGATGTTGCATTCATCCTTTCTGACAACATGAGTCAGAATCAAGATGCCTGTGTTTGTTCTGTCAGTGGTTTGTGGTTCTGTAGGATAGGTGCTGGGTTTGGAGTCAGAGGTATGAGTTAGGGTGCGCCTAGGTTCTTTTAAGTATTTATAAGTACAATCAATGCCTATGCATGACCAAAAAATTGCTTATTATATTGTAATTTGTCACTTTTTTTATTCTTTCTCCAAGTATGCCATGAGTCCCAGAGAGAAAAAACCATTTCTTCTTTGTATCTGTTGTAGCTTCTGGGCACAGTAGATTCTCAAAAAAGAAATGTGGTGAACGACTGATGGAAGAACTCGATAATATTTCTTGGTCTCGATTACCAAATTAGATTTGGTATGTCTTGGTCCTCAATTGCAAATAACTTGCAATTTTCATATATGCATGAGATTGCAGAGAAGCAATAGCCTAGGATTTCAACTTTCATTTTGTTTCCTGATGTCCAGTGTAGATAAACAGAAAATACCCTGACAATAGAGCATTTATAGTGAAGTTGCATGACATCAGGCAAGAAAGTTATTTAAACAACTGAATTACTTAACTAGATAATGGCTGAAATTTGGGATCCACAATACATGGCATCCAGAAATTCCAATTTGTGTGATGTCATTATCAGCATATTTAATTTGTACAAATTTAAATCCTCTGTGACAAAGATAGAAGATAGTTGCTATTCCAGGGCCTCTCAGTTCATAGATATGATTAACTATGTCAGCAGTTCTAGCTTAGTAATACCCAGGCACAGCACTAACAAGATGTTTCACCTTAAAAATTATATCGAGATAAAAAGATTCATTTGCAAACCCATCACATACGTATTCACAGGTGGTGGGTGTGGGTCATTGCATTTGGATTAAAAAGCAAATGTCTCTCTCTACATGAGAGGTCACTAGCTTATGTAAGGCAAAATCTTTTCACTGTTTGGCATAATTAGAATATTCCAACAGTGGTTTCAGTAATTTAAAAATCACAGTATTGTTGTAATATTTTTCTAGGCTTCAGGAGCTCACAATTGTTTGGTCCAATCAAATCTGGGAACACTAGAGAAGTTATCACCCATCAAGGTAATTACTTTCAAGTTGAAATAATTACTCTATCAATGTTAATGGTCTTTCAACTTCAATAAAGCACTCACCTGCCGATAATCACAGCTAACCTCTTGCTCTAATGCAATTCCCTCTCTATTTAGTAGGTTATATTACAGCCGTTACAGTGGTCACTTGTCCTGAACAGCTGCTGAATTTCACTTTGATCGGCTGTGAACCATAAAAAAATTGGTCATCTGTGTATGATTTCCCCCTCACCCATAAGCCCTTGCAGAGCTAAGGATACGATCTCTTGGCTGTAATAGGGTACTTCAGGGGCAGCCATCTTGTCTCAGGTACTGGCTACTTTCCACTTGTGACAAAAGCAGAGTAGTTCAATTAACTTCTGCCTTTCACTGCCGTTTACAGCTTGCTGTCTTGGCTAAATGGCATATAGTCTGAATTTATGGCCTGGGCCTGTTAGTATGTGGACTAGTTCATTTTACTTTCATATACGTTTTGACAAGCCTCCATGGTATCCTCGAATGTCTTAATAGGGTTTCCTTCTAACTTGATTACAGGCCAGAAAATAGCAACATACTTGACCCAAAAGTCAAACAGTATCCACCAACTGCCCCTCAGGTACTGATAGTCTGCTATTTGGCATAGGGGAAGTAGGTAGATGCCAATTTGGCAGAATTTGTGTAATTTGGGAAGTGTGTGTGCATGACCAAAAGACCTCATCATGTTCTGCTGATTCGATCCCAGATCTAAGGGAAGGGGCAGGGTCCTGTGAGTGTCATGGCAGGTAAACAGAACCTGTTTATAGGGTGGAAATCTCCTGAGAAGGGCTCTTAGAGTGGAGGCATCAGACATTATTGTGTGTGTGTTTGTGAGTGGGGGAGATGGGGCACTAATAAACCTCAGGGAGACAAAAAAGCATGTTCTTGCTCCAGGCAATTTAGAAAGGAATTCTAAAGTACTGGATCTAATCCAGTACTTGGGAAATTACTTGGGAATTGACAGTGTGATATCAGGAAATATTTAAATCTGCAAGCTCAGAATTTAGTTGCAAGGTGAGGAAAACCTAAAATATATAAAACAAGAGTTTTTACTCATGACCATATTAGTACAGTTGCCTTATACAAACCAGAACTTTATCGACATTGGCTATTTTATTCCAGCCCCTGTTAATTCAAAATAGTAGAACCTGTAAAGTTTTAGTCTGTTTATATTGCTGTATTTGCAGTACTTTGTATATGCATTAATTTATTAGCCATTGCAATAGCCCTGTGAGATAAGTAACATCTTAGGTCAGACTTGATGAGTAAGAAGGGGGGACAGATGACATGTAGGGGCATGATCATTCCTGGAGGATGGAATAACGTGTGAAGATCCTAATGTAGTCTTCAAGTGGAAGGATTCAAGATATAATGTGGAAGTTGACCAGGTGCAGTGGCTCGTGCCTGTAATCTCAGAACTCTGGGAGGCTGAGGCGGGAGGATTGCTTGAGCTCAGGAGTTCGAGACCAGCCTGAGCAAGAGCAAGACCCCGTCTCTACTAAAAATAGAAAAATTAGCCTGGTGTCATGGCGTGCACCTGTAGTCCCAGCTACTCGGGAAGCTGAGGCAGGAGGATTGCTTGAGCCCAGGAGTCTGAAGTTGCAGTGAGCTACAATGATGCCATTGCACTCTACCCAGGGCAGTGGAGCGAGACTCTGTCTCAAGAAAAAAAAGAAAGATATAGTTTGGAAGTAGAATCGATGGGATTTAGTGAAGGATTGGATATGGAAGTACGGAAGAGGGAGAATACAAAAATGATCTGACTTGAGCAACTGGAAAGATGATGGAGCCATTTAATTATATAATAGGGCGTGACATGGGACTGTATTTGAGAATAATGAGTATACTGTATAAAAATATTTAATAGTGACTTTACTAGAACTGCTAGACATATCAATGCGGGAAAAAACAGCCTTGTATCTTCAAGCCCCATCTGCTCTGAAGATATATATAAGACAACCTATAGAGGAGAAGATCCAAGTTTGGGAAAAGCAAATTAACAAAAGGAATTTAGTGGAGAAGCAAGAGCTTTGATTATGTCCTTCCTGCTTGGGGGAGGGAATGGGGTTTCTCCACACTCTTCTTTCAAGACATATGAGGAATATCCAAGAGAACCACTTGAAGAAATTGAGGGTGTTGCAAGAGAGGTGATATGGACAATCTATTCTTGGCAGGGCTTCCTATTGAGCTGAAGAGACTCACAGGACAATTTTGATACAGTGACTAGGGCAGAAAAGGTTCTTCTGAGATCATTATGTGATCCCAGAATTTTGGGAATTTTGGGATCCTGGCCTAGCACAGAAACTAATACCTGCTTATTACTCAATGAATTCTGAATTTGAGAGACTGTCTGGGTCTCAACCAGCATGGTAGATCAAGTAGAAAAAACAGTACTGGACAAGCTCTACTTTCATTATTTGGTGGAACAAATTTTTCACAGGCCTAGTGGCTGCCAAGAAAGGAATGAGTTTTGTCAATGCCATGGGACCTGATATTGACTGCCTTGGGAGTCAAGTCAAAACTTGGGAGAGGGGACCCCAGAAGTAAAGGAGGTCATGGGGTGTAAGAAATCAGCCAGAGAATATATTGCCTGCATCAGGAACTGTGAGGCATCACCCATGGGGTCCTCTATATAACCCACAAAGAATATCCCATGAGGCACTTGCCCCACAGACATCAGTAGTAGGTGGATTAAAACAATATTATTGATTAAGGTTCTGCTCCTTTTGGTCTAATTCTCTCTTTTTTGCCATGATCCTGGGGAAATCAATAAGAGAGGAAGAGGAAACTGAAGAAGGAGGAAAATGACAATGCCCTTTCTTCCTCACTGTAGATCCCTACACACGTCAGGCTTTGATCTAGACTGGATTTTTTTAAACACCTGAAATGAGTCTTGACTGCCAATTGGGTTGGGTCCTTGTCACTGAAAGTGACTGGAAAACCAGGGGACCTACCTTAGTTATTATTGATGGGTGAGCAAGGGAGTCCTGATGGAGCTTGTTGCAATAACGTGGTTGGAGAAAAATAAGGCTCTTTCAAAGAAGTGGTTATATGGAGTTCAAGAAGACTCATATGGTTGTCATCCCCAATAATATCAAGGAAAAAGCAGATCCCCAACATGTATCTGTGACTGGCAAGGCATTATTAGAAAAAAGGGATAAAGATTATGCACAGCTAGTAAATGAAAAGTTAACATCAAGCCAAATATATCACTACAATAAAAAAATGGATTGTACCAACAAGTATTCATTGTTTTGTGTGACATTTACACAGCCATGTTTTGTATCTTTTATATAAAAGAAATAATACAGTTTTCATATTATAAAATGTAAAAATCTCAGCTTATAGAACTGACATAGAAAATATGGTAATTATTTTTATTACCAAATTTTTCTTCACATTAGAAAGATAGTCACCAAAGGAGTTCTACATCTCCCAGAGCATTTCTCTTGTCTAATAAATGGTTCTGGGGAGGAAAGGCTAAGAATCATCAAATTTTAAGAGCTGCAACTAATTTAAGATCATATGTAAAGAGCAATAATATTTTATGTTATAATAAGCCAAAATAAAAATGGGATTAAAAATGAATTCATCAATTTACTCACAAGCTCTCCATAATGTGACGATTATGAAGTATCTCATATCTTATTAATATTATTTTTTGCCATGTATTTACTTAATAGTGAAAAGATTTGAGACAGCCACATGAGGAAATTTTGAATACCTCCTCCTTGACATTGGGAACGGGAGTTTGGCAACTAGAATCTAGAAACTAGAGTTTGTAATTCTGGATTTTATTCCCAGATTAGAAGCCAACTTTTAGTGACCCGTATAATTTGCTTATTTCTCAGCACCTTATGCTTGATTCTACACAGAGTGAAGTACCATTTATCTTTCAGGGTACTGGGCAAATGTATGATCTGGGCTTATGTTTTATAACCCTGTGGGGTAAGCAGGGATATACTTACAGCACAGACTAACAGGTAAACTACCTTCGCCTTTAAATCCCAAATTCTGGGATTTATTTCTGCCAGTTCAATGGCAGGTGCCAGTGAGCAAAAAGCAAACAAACCCGAGTGGTGGTAGCAGTATCGCCAACCTTGCCAGGAGTGTTCCCTGTAAATACCACCATGGAACTCTTGCATGCCAAGCAAGGCTAAATACAGTTTCTCTCCTGACACTGCACAATTCATCACAGAGCTAATTGGGAAGGGAGTTTAAGGCCTTCTAACTAACGCCTGTTTTCAGGAGTGGAGGATACTAAGAATCTCTCTCTCTCTCTTCCCCTTAAAGGACTTACTTAGACCCAAAGGTAGATGAAACTTTTCATGAGGTTGGGAGAGAAACTAGCGATGCATTAAAACACACACTTTCCATTTCTCCACTCCTGCTGCCTCTGCTGCTGCTGTGGCTGCTGTTCCTGCCAACACATACGCTCCTTGCCCCCATGGTGAGCCCCCACTGCCAGTTCTCCATCCCCTGCCACCACAAGCAGAATTCATGCCTCCATTGCACCTGTTTTATGTGGCTCTCCCAGCAACATCCACCTGTCTATAAACAACTGTGGGGGGACCTTGGGACAAGCTAGTGATGGCACCATACTATGGGCAATTTATTGGTGGCCCCTTGTGCATAGATGGGATCTCAATAAACAAGGACTAAATGAGGGGCATTAGCAATACCTCTGGCAAATCCGTGGATTGAATCATAATCCTGTGGTTGTGGGGATGGACTCTGGGCCTCATTAATGGAAAAGGTACCATAGTTCCTTTGCTCTGGAGAATTCCAGCTAGAGTGGTCAATGAACAAACATTGAAAAATTTCCTAGGACAGGCACAGAAAGGGATGAGAACAGTGAAGATGTCTAGCTGGTATAGGAATTAGATAAATAGCAAGTGGATCCAGGAAGGCACTTGGAAAGAGATTTAAAACGAGTCATCTAAACATGAGTAGCAGAAACTCAGCAAGAAGCTTGGAAACTCAAAATACCTAACAGTCCTAGCCTGTGCCTCAGACCTATTACTCATCTTCCCCACACTCTCTGCTCTGCCCAAGGGCCCAGTCTCACAGTAGACTTCAACAATATATTTGAGAGTAGTATTGAGTATTGACATATTGAATACAGTACTCAATGACTATTTGCCAAATTGGATTGAATTGTCAATAATTTGTTCGACCCTGAAGGCCCACTGTACTAGTATAGAGAAGTCACGCTGTTCTGAACAGAAAGAGGTAGACTTAAATTATAGGAGGAGGGATTTTGATAGAATAAAAGGAACATTCTTTGATGATGAAGAGTATAGAACATTGGATAAGTGGTAGAACCTCCTTCTTTAACAAAAAGATTGAACACAATCTCCTACACAGGAAATATAGGAATAGATGAAACTTAAAGATGATACTTTATTTTCTGGATGACCTCTTTCAAAGGGATCAGTCCATAAAGAGTCATAGTGGCCTGATGCCCTGGAAACTTGGCCTAGTGATCAGAATGTCTTCCAGTTTGCTTTGTGGAAGATATTCTTGATTGCTTGAAAAGATCAGACAGGACCTTTCCTGTGAACCTAATGAAGACTTGTCTTGGTATTCTTAGGGCTAAAGATCCACATTTTGGTGAGCCACTTTGAAGACACACCTGTACACACATTCAAAAATAGAATGCAGAAATATTATTTCTTGATTATTGTGGCTATCCTTTTCAGCATTGCAAGGAATAATCTTTGGAAAAATAGAAAAGTGTAGCAATACTGGGCTGTCAAAATGGAAGCTATGTCAGGGAGGGCCCATGAGCAAAGGGCCCCGCGCAGCTTAAAGCTTGGGGCCGTAAGCTTACCTCTTTTTCAGGAGCTTTGTAGTGAGATTAAAAATAGTGTCTAGATGATTAAATAAAGGACAGAGTTCATGGATTCATCTGATACTTTAAATCTTGTGTTTTAAAATGAAACCAGCAGTGAAGGGATGACTTATAGGATATTCCACAAGGGAATTCCAATAGAACTGTTTTGGGAGATTAAATCATTACGCTCATACTCCTGAAAGCCATATTTTAAAAGATCAGAGGTTTAATCATTGCAATACTGGTGCCTTCAATAAAAGTATATTTAAATTAAGGCGTCTCATTTAGAAAGCTATTATCAAGGGTGTTTCAGTATTTTCACGAAAAATTTTACCTTAAGGGTGAAAGTTTAGAACATGAGTTCAAAGGATATGGTGAAAATTAACAAATTTCCCCCTGGATCACACATTCACTAAAAAAGATCTATACTTAAGAACACTGCTTCTAATGCTTATAATAAAGGATCTAGAAGATATAATATGAAAGACCTTAGTATATAGAGATAATTTAATATCAAATAAAAAATAAAGTACCAATTCTGAAATAAATAAAAATGAAGATTTAAAAGATATTATTCCTTCATTCACATGTTGCTTATTTTTTAGTTATGTGAGAAAATTAAACATGAGGACAATAGGAAAACATTGTACTTTAAACTATTCATTTAAAAAGATTCTTCTAGAGTTTCATGAAAAGATATTTGCTCACTATTATTTAGATATTTTGATAAATGTCATACTCTACTGTGGTCCCCAACCTCCGGGCCGTGGACTGGTACTGGTGTGCGGCCTGTTAGGGACTGGGCCACAGAGCTCTGCTGCTCCCACCCCCAACCCCAGTCCATGGAAAAATTGTCTTCCATGAAACCAGTCCCTGGTGCCAAAAAGGTTGGGGACGGCTGCATAAGATAAGCTTCATGTAAATTGGGCTTCCTAGATTTAAAGCATAGAAACATAGATTGTTTTTTTCTTTAAATAATGTTTTATGTTGTCTGTTCATCTGTTCTTACTAATGAGGGCTTTTCATATTTAATAAGGTCTTGGCACATTTTGAAAACCATATGTATTTAACTCCTAAGACCACAAAATTTCATCTTCTCCATGAAGCCTCTTCAGTATGAGGGCTTCCTGCTGACCTCCTAGAGCATTTCATGCCTAACACTTTTGGCATATGATATTATTCTCTCCTGTACTGTGGTTTACAGCTAGTAGGTGGTGGAGTTTGGAATCTAAGTCCCAGTATAGTGGACACTATAGATTGTATTCGACCACTTCTTTTTTTTCTTATGTGCAAATTCTCATCTCTGCAATATTATAAAACAGAACGCTCCCTGAGATAAAGACCCTCCTGTTTCTGGTATTTCCCATTGAACATAAGGCTGTGCTGGGCATAAAGAAAGCACTCAGGAGCCAGTAGGTGACCGGGTGAACTGAATAAAGTTGTTTTATGGGCCAGCGGGGGTCAGCCCAGAAAACATCATGACCAAGCTATCATTTATGTGACTTTGTGTTTGTGTGTGTGTGTGTGTGTGTGCGTGTGTGTGTGTATACACACACATATACCTATATCTATATCTCTAATATATAGATATATTAATACGTATATCAAATTAGGTCTTTGTGGAAGTAGAAAATTATTCTGTCTAATTTCATCTGAACCTCATCCCTATGAGGTATAGAGGAAAACATTGAATTATTCCCATTTAACAGATATGGACAATGGAAATCAGGCAAAGTGCCATTCATTTATTTGCTTGAGGTAATGCAAATTAGCCATGGTCTGCAAACTGGTCCTCAGTATTCCTCACACTCAGTTTGGTATTTTATCCCCATGACCACATTGCTACTTTTCACATGTGAAAGATTTTCATATATTTAAGCCCTAAGTGAAGAAAAATGACACATTGGATAAGAAAATGCATTTCAACATACAAGCAGATCATCCGAGTATACATTATTTTTTCTAAGTTCTTACCGTCACTGTGAAAGCATGTACGGTAGAGCTGTTAAATGTTGGATCACCTGGTCTCTCCTGGTAGACCACATGGTACTGGGAGATAATACCATTGGGAGATTCTGGCTTTGTCCAGTTCAGCAGCACCGAATGAGCACTGGTGGCTTGAGCCCAAGGAGCTGGAAAATCTTGAGGTGGAGCTTCCAGGGTCCGTGCTGATGACCACGGGCTTTCTACAGAGCCCCTGGAGTTATGGGCTGTGACCCGATATTCATAAAGCGTGAAAGGCCTCAGAGTATCTGCAGTATCAGTAAATTCAAGGGCTCCTTCTGACCAGACAAACAAAAGTGACTCCTCTTCAATGCCAGCAGGACGTCTGAAAGGAAACCAAGCAGGCAACCAGTGACAGCTGCACACTTCAAAACAAGATGGAGTAAGAAATTGCTTTTTAGAATTTGTCAACACAACTTTTCAACTGTTCCTTTCTGGTGTCATGATGAAGAAAGACCAGATGGAAGAGTACATCAGAGGGAGGGCTGACTCAATATCACTTTTTAAATGTACTACACACACACACATACACACACACACACTCACACTCAACTGATTATAAAGGAATGCATAGACTTCATAGAAAACATGGAAAATACAGAAATATAAAAACATACAAAATGTGAAACACCACCCCAATCACATTTCATTGTATTACCTTTCAGACCTTACCCTTCAAAACAAAAAACACGTGCAATAAAAGAAACAAATGAACATTATTTTAAAATTTAAAAAATACAGAAACATATATTAAGCACTATTAACACATTTTTAAGCATTTTTGTGATTTTTTTCTGTATGTTTGTATGTGTATGTGTGTGTGCATGTGCATATGCAGTTATATTGGAGTTTTATGTTTTGCACAACTGGAACATACAATATACAATTATTAGAGTCTGATATTATTGGGAATCCTTACCCTTCTATGGTAGATGAATTTCAGTAAGGGTCTCAATTTGTTTGTCTCCCTGTACCTATGCTTTTTGCTAGTATGCTCCCAAACTCACTCTGAGCTTGGCCTTATGACTTTCTTCAGCCAATGGGACAGTAGCAAATATGATGACTACAGAGACTTAAAAAGTGTTTGCACACAGAGGCTGACCCTCTTGCTGCTCTTGGGTCTGTAAATCACAGTGTGAAGAAGCCCCGGCTAGCATACTGGCAGATGAGGAACTATGAAGAGAAGCCCGTAGTTCTTATGGTCTTTACCTATTTTGCATCTGTTTCTAGGATGTTGGAAAAATGTTTTAAATTTATTTCCTACATGTCATTTATCATATCTTCATTTAAATCTTCTTTTCTTTAACTAAACCATAACCTCTCAAAGTAAGAATCATTCTTTTTTATACATCAAGACAATTCTTTTTTATGCATTTGTTGTTGTTATATAATACATCAATAAACCTTTATTCAGCACTTTTATATACCAGACATTGTATCAGGAGCAGAGGTACAAACATGAACACACTCCTTACCTAAAGGAGCTTACGGCTGGCTAGAGGAGATAGAGCTATGTGTAAATGAATGAAAACAACATGATAATTAATATAACAGAAATTTGCTTTCGAGATCATTAAAGAGTGAAAGTCAAATTCCTTTTAGATGTCTTTTTCAAAACCTAGTTAAATGCAGAGTGTGCTCAAAAAATTCTTTCAACTGCCTGAGAATGGGATTGTTTAGCCTCATCTTTAGATTTTGTTGATATCAAAACTAGGATCCATGCATACTCTTTTGGTACTAAATATATAGAATATTAAACATCTAAGTAAGAGAAATGTAACTGGGTTGTTGGGATGGCCCTAAATATCTGATATTTCATTGGGAACAGTTCTTTGCTCATCCAGATGTAGAATCATGATGCAGATCTGCTAGAAAGTGAAGTTCCTGAGGAATTGTGGTTGGTATTAATATATCTCTGTATTCCCAGTATCTGAGCCCAGTAAGCATTCAACCGCTTTTTTTTTTTTCCAAGTGAATGGCTAAAAGGCATATAATTCTATAGCTTTTCTGCATCTTTGCCTCATCTCTACCAATTCTTATTTCCTATTAGGGCAATATTCTAGGTTGAGGAAGAATGTAACCTAGATACGGACCCTTCTCCTTCAGCTCACTCTCTAGTTGAGAAGAGAGTGATGAATAAATCAATATTTTCCAGTCTGTTAGGAGTATTTAATTAACACACTCTTCAGATGCTGGAAAATTCACATGCTGCCATATCAGATTAACCAGCTCCATCAAAACGTAAAGGGTTATTAAGACAGAGTAAATGACAGTACCTTTCACAAAAAGGCAGGATATGTAAAATCTTTGGCTTTGGGAATTTGATGATTCTCAAGTTGATAAATCACTATGACCTAAGTATAAGCAATGACAAGCTTCCTGCTGGAGGCTATAGAGGCTTCATAGATACCTCTCAGTGACCTGCAATTACGGTTCGGCAACCCACCTCATTATTACTCGCTACCATGCGTGGACCAGATTCTGCACTCAGTGTAGGTTTGCAGGGTTTGGCCTTTGTACTCGCTGCAGATATCAGGTACCAGGTGTGTCATTGGGAGGGATCCATTCTAATGAGAACCACAGGGCTCATAGCCAAGGACTTTTCTCAGTGATCTTTAAAAAGGTGTTTGCTAGGAACACAATGCAGCAAACAAACCTATGACAGTCTACGGGGAAGTAATATTTTCTATTTTGTCTGGTTTTAGCCTTTCTGTGACAATTCAACTAATTTTTATTAAACTCTTCTGAATTCCCAAATTGAGATGTAGTCATGGTTTTCATAAAACTGACATTCTTAAAAATTTGTCTAAATGTGAATTTTAAAAATATATACTATTTAAGAGGTCAAGTGTTATGTTAGACTCAAGTTTATCCACCAAAACAATTAAAGGATGCAACCTGGTGAAGTATATATTATCACTAGTGATTACTTGATAAATTAATATCACGGAGAGGTAAATGTCCCATCTGTGGTGTTAAAAAACATAATCTCTTTATGTTTGAATACACTTTGAGCAGAAGTGGTTGAGTAGACCACAATTATTCCTAATCTATTTAAGATTTAGGCTTCACTTGTTCATTTTACTGGAAGTATTTCCTCCTGAATAGTCTGTGTTCAGAGAAATCACATTTTCAGTTCTCTCTGAATAGCCAAATGGTTATTCTTTGCTTAAGCTCATTTGGGAAATACTTCGGTAATGCATTTTTCCAACCAGGGTTAATTTAACGTTGCCTAACACTAAGAGGGAAACAAAAATAAGTACGAAAACTAGGAACTATATATTTTAAAAGGCATTCATACTTATCTCAATGGAGGATACTCATTTTAAAAGTTCCTTACTCTCTCTCTCCCCTCCAGCAATTGTCACTGCTTCTTTTTAAAAGCAATTAAAACAAAATCCTAGAACCCAGTGCATTTCCCATAACAATTTTAAGATTATTAAACCACCCCCCCACCTCCATGAAGAATATTAAGAATCCTCTGAATTTAAATAAATAGCCAGCAACATCTACAGTCAGAGGAGATAGGCTGTGGTCCTGGCTCTGCCACTTAGTTCAGTGACCTTGGGCAAACTTGCCTGTGTCCTCTGGTTTCCATTTCATTTTGTAAACTGGAGTTAATAACTTCATAGTATATAACAAACTTCCCAGAATTCTCATACGAATTAAAGCACATAAAATTGTTAGATAAAATGCAATACATGATACAAATGAAGTTATCATAGAGATGATGTCCAAAGCTGTATTTCAGAAAACACATCTGGCAGTTGTGTAAAGTCTGCCTTGAACAGAGAGGTCAGCCCAGGAGTCCACATGAAAATAAATGAATATCTGGAATTAGGTTGCCGGTCGAGCAAATAGAAATACAAGTGATTTACAAAATGCTTTTTGAAGGTTGAATCATCAAGCTTTGTTGTGTGAGTGGATGCTTTGGTGTTGAGGGAAGAGGTGTCAGAGATCTTCCAAAAATTTTAAGACTTAATCCTTTTTAAAACTCTTTAGTGATTTACCATGCAAAATGGCCTATGCTTACCACTCACCTGCTGATTCTCCAAAGGATTCACCTTCTGAGATTTATACTCCCGTTTTATATTCCATTCATAATCAAATGCTTGCCTATAGATCCCTCATATTGCATGATATTTCATGCTTCCATGGCTTTGGTATCTGTTAATTCTGTTTGGCAATGCCTCTCCCTGTCTTCTTTCCTATTCTCCTCATTTCTATAGGCTAATGCCAATTCATCTTTTAAAATTCTACTCCCAAATCACTTTTTGCAGAAAGTCTTTTCCCTGCTTCTCTCTCATAGAGTTATCATATCCTTCTTGCGCTCTTTTCTTTATTGATTCACTTGTCACACTATGCAGTAATATATGTTCCTTTTGTGTATCTGTAACACTGTGCTACAAGCTCCCTGAAGGCCAGGACTCTACCTTTTTCATCTATATATTCTCAGCACCTAGTGAAGCATAGCACACTGTATTACACAATTAAATATTTTTTGAAGCAATGACTGGGTGACGGCTGGTTAACAAGAAGAGTCCAAGATTCTCTGAAACCTGATCAACGAGAAAAATGTGCTGTTATTAAGTTATTGCCTCTCAGATCTAAACCTACCCTTCTATATTTGGATTTTATGGTAGTGGTGCTGGGACCCTAAAATCCACATTTCTGCTTTACCGGCTGACTCTGTGTTGGGATCTGCCAATAGGGGGCACCAGAGGGCGATCAGAAAGCTGAAAGGAAAAAGGAACCGGCTCCTTCCTACTGCTTTGTTAGCTGTTAATATATCTCCCCAGCAATTCTTCTTGGAAGTAGCAGTTCCTTCCCTCTTGAGAGCAGATGATTCCAGAATGCAATTTTTTCACCATTTGGAAAACTAAGTTCATTTCATGCCTCCTCCCCTAGACACCTCAGATGTCTGGGGTCCCAACATCACAGGCACTCTCCTCGAAATGTCTAAGTTTTAATAATTCCCACCACTTGCGTTTGTTCCTTCAGTCTTAAGGGCAGTAGCTGTTTCCTGTGTTTGCCACTCCCATGGTATCTTAGAGTTCTCTTTTCATCCTTTCGGTTACCTAGTTGACAAATTTATAACTAGTTACTAATTATTTATATTAAAGTCCTTCTGTTAAAGTAACTGATGTGGTTTCTCTTTCCTGATTACACCTTATTTGCTACAGAAAGTGATGATGATGTTCACAGAAAGAGGGAAATAGGAAAATCATAAAGAGGGTGATGATAGATTTGCATCTGGACTTACTGAATTTATTATTTTGTCTTTATTACATCATATGATATATTGATTGCAAAATAACTAGGCAAATACAGATGAACAAAAACAGAAGTATTTAAAAGAACTATCCATAGTCTATCATTTAGAGGTAAGCACTGTTAACACTATTTTTGTGTTTAACATTCCAGACATTTTTTATGCACAAATGAATGTAAAAAATATACTATATATTTAAAGAAAAACATAATCATATTAGGCATACTGTCGTGCCTCTACAAATAGCAAAAAATACCCCAGCCAAACCTGGCCATTCCCTGAATCCTATGTTTTAGTTTGGAAGTTTTGCATATTCTATTGATTTTATTCACTTAAGATGTCTTTGCTATGAGCCTCTGCTTGTTAAAATCCTACCTACCACAAACAAAACAGAACACAAAGTCCTGAAACGGACTACATGACACATGGGAATTTTGTATGAGTGGCAATTCAAAGCAGTGGATTATAAAATAATGTTGAAAAACTAGATAGTATTCTTTTTGGAAAATGAATTCTTATCTAATTCCTTATAACAAAATTAATTCCATACATAGGAATAAGGAGGAAAGTCATAAAAGTACTAGAAGAAATAATTGATGTATTACTTTTAATATGATCACTAAAGAGAGACCTTCCTTAATACAAAAAGAGCATAGACAAGTTAACAAGAAACAATCCAATAGAAAAAGTCTAAGAATATACAATATATTACACACACTCACACCCAAATAGCAAATAAATATTGGAAATAAATGAACAACCTTACTTATAATGATCAACACTTAATTAAAACAATAATAATGTGCTATTTAAAAATTGAACTGACAGAGATTTGAAAGATTGATAAGACCCAGTGTTAAAAGCAGTTTTCAGAACCAGAAATTCTTATATACTATATTTGGAAGACAATTTAGCAAGCTCTAAAATTTTTAAATGTACAAAAGTTTGACCCAGTACTTGTAATACTAAGAATAATTCTCCATATATTTATTGTAAGGATGTTTATTGGAGAATTGCTCTAGTAATGAAAACCTGGAAATCACCTATCTTGCCATCAGCAAGGTAATGGCTAAATAATATATGATACACATTCATATAACAGAATATTGATGAGTCATTAAAAGAAATGAGGTGTGTATATGTATATACATATCTCTTATCAAATGCTCAAAAAATTGCAGAACAGTATGATTCCTTTTATGTAAAAAATAGAAATAGAAAACATCAATGTTAATATATTAAAATTAACAGTGTTACTTCTACTGATGGAAATTATATATGCCATGGGTAAGTCATAAGAAGGGATAATAACCTTAGTAATCTTCTGTATTGTTAAAGCTTTTTTCCAAAAAATATATTTCTTTTACAATTTAAATAGTCATTAAATTTTTATTTTGTAAGGCTTAGTCTCAATGACATCAATTTCATGAAGTCGTCCATGAATATTCTAGACACAGAGAATTCTTCTCTCTAAGTTTTCTGGTAAATATTTCTACTTCTTGGATTATATTGCACTCTTTTTTGTTTGTTTATTTAGCTTGTCTTATATCTCCCACTGTAGTGAAGATCATCGGTAATAGGGCTCAGATCTCATAGATCTTTATATCTCCCTCAGTAGATCTGTACACTTAGGTATATGTCTACCTATCTATTTCAATATCCATAACTATATCTGTCTTTCCACACAACACAAATTGAATTACATCAAAACTCCTTTGTCTTTGGTACAATGCTCACATTTTCTTAGTTAACTCAATCAGCTTTATTGTCCATTCTATAAAATTATTTTCAGTTCCTTGCTTGGAATATGCTTCCATATCATACATCCTTCAAAACTATCTCAGATTTTATCCTTTCAAATCCTACTGAATACTCAGAAGGAAACCTCATCATTTGTTTCTATTTTCACAGTGTTTACAGAATATTTTTGTGTATTTTTGTCTTTCAGTGCACATTGATCAAATCTTTTCATTTATTTAAATAGAAAGCTCATGAAAGTAATAAACCCCAAACAATTTTGTCTCTATTAAAATGGAAGCTCCTAGTGGAAGGAGATCATTTTATTATGTTTTGTAAAGTCCTGAGATAACATGTTTGATGGATTTTGTAGATGAAGTGATGAGATTTTTGCTATTTGCAAGGTTACAGATACAAAATAAAGGGGGAATACCTTAGAATCATTATTATACAAGCCAAACTCACTGTAAGGAGGAAGGAAATGCCCCAGATGGCCTTGTCTATGCCCTGTCAATAAACAGGTTGCAAAACACTAACTTAAATGTTGTCTCTATTCTTTATCAAAAAACTTTATAGGCACGGTGGCACATGTCTGTCGTTCCAGCTACTCGGGAGGATGAAGCAGGAGGATTGCTTGAGGCCAGGAGTTTAAGAATGCAGTAAGCTATGATCACGCCACTACACTCCAGCCTGGTGACAGAGTGAGATCCTATCTCTAAAAAATAAATAAATAAATAAGCGAACAAACAAACCAAATACATAAATAAAATCTGCTGTTTGGAAAGAGTAAAATAAAAGAAAAAAAATTTTAAAAACTTTATAGGAAATCTTTTTTTGTGACTTCCATGAAGCCAACAAAGTAGCCTAAATTAACAAATAAACAAAGCAGAGGCAGCAATCTCATTAAGAGTTTATTCTTACTAGGTTATTTTATTTTGTTTTCGAAGTCTTAAACATCTTTTCCCTTTATTGGGGCAGACACTTTTTAATTGGTAATATATCTAGAGGTAATATTTAAACAATATAAGAGAATTACAGAAGAGAATATGATTTGGGGTGCTGGTGAGAACAGTGAGCAGCATTTTCAAATGAGATTGGCAAGTTGGCTTCCTGCAATTTAATGAAAATATCTGTATAGGCCAAACCCCGTCTTTGGTTTGAGCTAAATGTATTTCCTTTGGTGGTGATAGAAGAGAGAGGAGGCAAATGATGAAGCAGGACTTACACGCCATAACCTCCTCAGAAATACTGCAGGGTTGCAGCTCTAAGTATATAAGGGGCTCTATGTAGTCTTGGAATGAAAAAGAACTATGTGTCCACATTCTATTTCTGTCCTTACAAATTTCTGATTTTTTTTTGGTAGCTATCTAAGAAAAATTTGATATTGTTGTTGTCTAAGCACATTTAAACTTCAGCTGAAATAACTGCCAAGTGATTCATGCCTATGTAGGTGAATATGACGATTGTATCTGGAGCCCCAGTGTGCCATTTTCATTTCACTTTAAATAAAAAACAAAATGTATCTATGTCAGTCAGTGCCCTTCTGCTGTACTCAGAGGTATCAAACAGGCTACAATTATGATTGTGAAGTGATTGTGTCACATTGGAGGAAGGTTTATTGCTTTTGAGTCTGCTAGGCAGTAACACATTCTGTTTCATATTACTCTTTATATCATTGTTTGGCTGTGACTAGAATAATCAAATGCCATCAAATGCTGTCAAATTCAATTTACAGTATTTTTCATTGAAGCGGGCTTTCCGCATTATATTTCCTGTTTTCCCTCTCTATAGCTGCCATGGAATAGTCACTGTAATCATAAGCTTTATTTACAAAACCAACAGAGTGAAGCCACGTCCTGGTCTATAACAGATACTTTATTTCCCTTTATTCAGAATAGGAATTTGATGTGCTTTTCTCATACAATTAGCATTAAGTAGATGAAAGAAAACTATTTCAAGAGGATGGGTATTTTAGAGCCCGCACTGATGTGCTTAGCGTAAAATGTAAATTCACATTAGCCATTTTTACATGTTCGTGTGTATTTGAATCAGAAATATTATTCTTCAAATTAATGTTTACTAAGAAGAAATTTGGCCTGCTCAGGTTTGGTCATGCCATTTATATAACCAGAATGCAATAATACTTTCTTTTTTCATAATTTTTCTAACAGACCTTTAGCTCATCACTGAAGACAGATCTGAATCAAAGGTTTTCAACATCTGAAGTTTTAAGAGGAGCCTAAAATAAGATTCACTCAGTGCCCAGGGCATAGGCCCAAAACAAAGGAAGGCCGGAGGCTGCTGCAGAGACTGACCGAGGATGATGAAGAGGAGGATGAGGATCTGAGAAGAAATGTGTTGTGCTTTGTATGCGTAATGTAAATACAGTGCTTTTGGAATGGGGTTTTCAATCTGCAAATCCTGTATGTCTTCCAGTGTCCGTGTTTTCTGTCTTAGACAGCAAGCTCTCAGCTGACAGAGAACTTTGCCCCTCCGAACTGTTTGCATTTAACTTTTCCCTTCCCTCCTCCTCTCTTCCCCTATGCCTCCTCCCTCCCTCCCTCCCTCTCCTCCTCCTCGCTCATTATTTATTCCAAGAAAGTATTAATTTAAAGCCACGTTCATGTTGATCAGGTGAAGACTAGAGCAGAGAGCAAAATACTCTTCAAACCAGGACACCCACGGTCTTTCTCTCCTTCCCCTCATTTTCTGTCTCTGTCCTCTGTCTTTTCTCAATCCGTCTCCTTTTCTTTTCCTCACCCCCGCTGTCTGTCCTTCTTTACTTTCAGTAGATACACTTAATAAATTCTGCACATGACGATGAAAACGAGCTGCGTTGACACCGTCTAACCAGCTGAGTGGAGACTCATTCAAGCGGAAGGGGAGCTGGCGAGTAGAGCGACTCTAAGGATGAAAAGTGCCATCTTTGGAGGACGAGAGGAGCCTTTTCAATCTCAACATAATAAGCGATGAGAAATATTAGAATTCTCCTACCTGGAGATCTGGTTCCTCCTCTGGAAAAACTAGGTTCTCTTGGTCAATGAGCCTACAGAAGCTTGATCAATCGCTTCACCAAACATAAAGCTATGTGGGCTATGAGGTCTCAGCTTTCAACCAGATCGCAACCAAAAATGTCATACAGTAGTTGTGGCCTTTTTCCTTGGATAATGTGTAAAAGTTTGAGTACCACTCTTAGCCCCCACCAGTAGGTGCTTCAAAAAATGTGAATTCCCGTCCATTCTCTTATGGAAATAGAAAACATATTTGATTCTGCAGTCTTGGACTAGGACACATTCTTAAATAGCTAAAAATAATAGTAATAGTCAATCTTACCTGTGAATAAAGTAGTTGATGATGACTCCATTTGGTTTTTTAGGTGGCATCCATTTAATCTCTATGCAAGCTGACCCCAATGCCTTAAGAACAGGGGAATTAAGATCCACTGGGGCTGCTTCAGATGTTTTGACAAACATCTTACTGCTAACTCCACAACCTCCTTGAAAAAAAATTGAGGTCTTTAGTAATTTGTCAAGAAAGGGAAAGAGTTACATATGCATATAAAAGAGTAAGGAATATGATGAAACTTATTTTTCTGAACTTTTGTATATACTTATATACATATTTTAGACCAGTACTATAAATCTCTATAAGATCTGAACATTTAAATAGAGAATCATTTTTTGAAAACCCATTAATTAACCACATATTTCTACAGGCATAAATAATAAAGCATATGCTTGTCCGAACTAAAGTTTCTCTAGTTTACTGCAGTCATTCTAACCAGAAAGTGATAATGCACTTGAATTTCACAAGTATATGTGTGACCTATGCATTTTGTATGCTCTTAATATTTTATTTTTGCCAATATTTTAAACAAAGGACCATTATTCAAACACACAGGAATCAAACAATTAATTTGAAGGATATTTTACCTCAATAGCACAGTTTCAGGGACATGGAGATGCAGAAGTTAACTTTGTGCTTAAATCAAGAAACATTAATTTAGAGCTATTTTCATGTTGATCAGCAGAAGACCACATCAGAGAAAGCAGCACCTTTCCAACTAATGTGCCATGGTCTGGCTTGTAGAGACAAGTGGACACACTGACTTGCAATTCTGATGTAAATTCAGCATAGCAAAACTGAGACTTCTAATCCGAACCAACTCTACAGGAACTAGCACTAATTTGGAAACAGAAGTTCCTAAGGGCATGTGACATAGGAGTTCCAACTACACATTGAGTACCAGCCTGGTAAATTTCTTTAATCTAAGGTGAACAAAATGTTTTGTATACCAATATGAGTTACATCTTTTCTTTACTTAGGACTTTAGGTGTTATATTTTATATACCATATGTTTTATATATTTGTGTATAGATATGATATATATTAATATGTCCATATCTATCAATCTCTATATTTAATGTAATATGGAGATAAAATAATTAAATGTGTAGCATTCTTGACTCCCTGTTCTCCCCTCCTAAATCTCAATTTACATTTAACCAGTTATCCATTTGGAGAGGTGAAGGGATTGGGCAAGGCTCTTCCTTAAGACAACACAGATGACAATTTTCACTGACCACAGTCTAAGCCATGAAACTCAAGGTGACAGTTTATGTACATGAAATAGGGTTCAAGGAAGCACTATCAAATATATAAGATTTATTTGGGTGTAACTCAACTTTTAAATAACTTTTCACTTCCCCTTTCTGAATAAAATTTAAATAAAACCAAGGTAAATACATTTTCTATGAAATTTTTGTAATACTCATTTTGTTTTATATTACCAATGACTCCTTTATGTGAGCTAGGTGTTTTTCTTTTAAAGGGCCTTATAAAACAAGACTTTGCAAAACCACCATTTTAATATATTTAAATATTCATGATTTAATGTGCAGAAATGCATAATGCTTCACTCGATGCCAGGCTCTGATTTTTCTGGGTAAACAGTCCACCACAAATAAGAAATGAAATGTTAGTCTTTGTATTTGAACTGAGAATCTATTCCTTTTTAATGAAATTTTTTTAATGAAATACTTTTTCATAAAAGCCCAGGCCAAGTGTCTGAAAGACTTTCACCATTTTGACATGCTTGTATCCTTATCTCATACTGTGTGGATGGAGTCAAGTTTTCCAGAAGGGTGGACTGATGATGACCAACAGAGAAGACCAGAGGTGTCACACTTCCATCACTGAGGAAGACATTGTACTGCACAGGAATTTGGGGGATGAGGATCCCTTTAAAGAAAGAGAGAGCATATATGTATTTTATACAGAATGGTCAACACAATGTTTGTCCTTTAAGAACAATGTATATTTAAAATTTTGTAATTAAAATGTAGATTACTGCTTAATATAGCAATTAAAAGCTTCATGAAACTTAAGCTAGAAAACCTTACAATGTGTATCATATAAGTAAGAAATATGTATCACTTATTTAAAAAAAGGATAACAGCTCAATTCAAAGATATACTCTATTGGTGAATAAAAATGAAAGCATATTTCACTTTAAAAACACAAGGCAATTAGAAATGATGATATATATTTTCCTAGTCTTACTTACTCATAAAGTACATTAAAAACACCAGTTTTGCTTGTGATAATAATTTTTCTGTAGAGCATTGTGTATGCATCCTGTCTGAGACGGATCCTTGACATAATGGCCCATAAAATATCCAAATCATAGTCTACCTAGAGAATTCTCAGTGCATTAATTATGGAGTCAGGAGAGTCCACTGTCAGTGAGACTTATGGATCTAAATTCATATGAAATTGGGGTCCAATAATTGTTTTTCGCCATTGCTTCCTAAAGAAAGGAAGTCTTGTCATTTTAGCCTTGTCACAATCTATTCATAGAACTACGTGCCTGTTAAGTTTTATTTAGTCATGAACAACATGCATACTTTTTCGGGAAGAGGATATGAGGTTTGAATGAAGAACATAGTGGAGTTTCCCACTAAATTTTCTCATTGATCTGAGAGTTTATAATATTTGTGGGTTTAGTTACTTACCTTTGTAGTGTTTACATAAGTTTGCCTTTACTCTAGAAACAATGGAATCTGCAGACAACATTACTGAGAAGATAGCAAAGGACTCAATGACCTAAGAGGGATGAGCTCTAAAGAATGAAATGTGGTTTTGCTTTTTGTAGATGTTACCACAGTGTTTAAGAGGTAGAAGAGCTAGTACAAACCAAAGATGCTAAGAATTTTGTGTAGGATGGATGAAAAAGAAGTCTCTGAAGGAGATATTGATCAACTGCAGAAGGATTGATTAATCAATTGTTTCCTCAGGAAAGGTGCTAGATTGTGCTAAATTTGGCAATCCAGACTGAGAATTTTTATGTTAAATGTAGAGCACCATAGCTAAACTATCTGTTACACTTGTCCTAGAAGCTTAAGCTATATCATTCCATCATCAATTCCTAAATTCTTATCTCTGGCTTCATATCTCTCCTGCATTCCAGATTTATATTTTCAATGGCCTACTAGGTTTTTCTACATAGATATTCCACAGAAATCTCAATATCAACAGGTCCCAAGCAGAATTATCTATATTTACCACTCCCAAACCTGTTCTTTTTTCTGGGTTTCCTCTTTCAGTTAGTGATAATACTATCTTCCTAGTTCCCTGAGCTGGGGGCCTTAGAGTAAGAACCCTAGAGTAGACCCTGCTTTATTCAGTCCTAAACTCAAGTGACCACTACATTTTATCAATTCTTTCTTCGAGAAATTTGGGCTTTACATATAATCAGCAACAAGGAAACTTTGAAGGTATAAACAAGAGCCAACCTATATTTTAGAAAGATAACACTGCTGGCAGGTGAATGATGGACTGAAAAACTGAGAGACAAGAGGTAGGAAGACCAGTTTGAAAGTCATTACAGTGGTTGCCACAATAGCACAAAAAAGAACAGTCATTTCATTGCATCCCTGTGTTATGCCAGGCAGCATGCATTATCCCATTTAATACCACTAGAATGTCAACTTTATTAAGTCAGGGGCTTTGTTCTCCAAAATGTGGTTTCAGTGCCTAGATTTCAGCACAAAGTAGCAGCTCAATAAATGTTGGTTGATTGAATGAATGAATTAACCCTTAGGACAATACTGGATGGTAACTATTATTGCTATTTTTTTTTCAAAGATGAGAAAACCAAAGCTCAGAGAAGTAAAGTAACTTGATTCAGAATGCACATTGATTAACTGGGGAAGCTAGGACTTGAACTCAGGCCTGTCTGATACCAAAGCTTATCTCTCTATATTTATGCTCTAAAAATGACAAGATAGTTTTGCGAAAACATGTGCAGACAAGCAGAGCAGTCCTTGTAGACTGATCATTCATTTATTTATTTATTTTTTGAGACAGGGTCTCTCTCTCTCTCTCTCAAATATACATTGTTCTCTCTCTCTCTCTCTGTCTGTCTCTCTCTGAGAGAGAGACCCTGTATTCACTTTTTGGAATATCAGGGCTACCAGAGACTGATTAGGTGCAAGGAAACAAATGTTGAATAAGTCAGAATCACTGTTGATGGAACAAGCAAATCATAGGTAGATATTTAAGGTTCTGAAGAGCAAGTTTCTCAAACTGAGATACACATATTCTGGACATTTATGGGCTCATGTCAAAGTATATTCAGAGACAAGAACAAACAAAGTACAGCAGGTTCTCAGATAATTTTGTTTCATTCAGCGTTGTTTCATTATAATGTTGATAAGAAAAAAATATTGATTCCCAGCTGAAGCCACTGTCTGTGTGGAGTTTGCATGTTCTCCCCATGTCTGTATTGGTTTTCTCTGAGTGCTCCAGTTTCCTTCCACATCCCAAAGCTGTGCCATTAGGTAAATTGGTGTGTCTACGTGGCCCCAGTGTGTGTGAGTGTGGGTGTGTGTATGAGTGCGCCCTGAGATAGGTTGGCCTCCTGTCCAGGGCTGGTTCCTGCCTTGTACCCTGAGCTGCCTGGAGAGGCTCCAGCCACCACCACCCTGAACTGGAATAAGCAGGTAAATAATTATCCTACTTGTTTTTATTACTCTTTCTTAAATATATGTATAGCTCACATTTATTTCAATGTTTAATATTAGAAGTGTTTTGGTCTTTATTTAGCAGTTTGGTGATGTTTTGGGGACCAGAAATATGTCTTATGAGCTTAATCTTGTTTATATCAATTAGCCTATGGTAAAAATGGTTTTGCTATATGTCATTTCCCTTAAAGTTGCAGTTTGCAAGAACCTATCAATGACGTTATGTGAAGACTTACTGTACATCTTCTTGGAATATCACTTTGATTTGCAAAATTTGGGAAACGTATGATTTCCCTGTCTGAGTGAGGGAAACCAGCAGAATCCCACTTTTCCTTGTTGACAAAAATTGGGTGTGAGGTTTTTTTCCTAAAACATCCAAGGCTAGAATATTACATGTATGGTGAATGATTCGAATTTTTGCTAGCCAGTTGCAGAGTTAAAAACTCTGTAGTCACTTCAGAGTGAATCAACTGTAAGACAGCAGCAAATGTTTATGCTGATATTCCAGTGTGTTGAACAATACTATTCATACTGTAATAAATGGCAACTTAACTTTAGTCTCTCACTATTGCTTTAAAATGAATTCAACGTGGGTAATCTGCCCTAGACATGGGGATGAAAAGTTGGCCTGACCCATAACACTTCTGTTGAGTCTCAGGTAATAGTCCTACATTATTTTTTCTCCATGAAGGAAAATAAAAGATATCATGACAAAGATTAAATGCCTAGAAAAGTTGAATATATTAATGTTTCTCTTTACTAGTATAGTGAGTACACATAATGGGCCTATTTAGAGGATATTCTTCAAGGCCTAATTCTCAACTGCAAGACAAAATTGGGAATGTTTTTACTGCTCCCAACAAGACTGCTATAATTGAAATGAAGTTTGAGAGTTGGGTGAAGAGAATTGATTATGAGACCATTTGAGAATCAGTTCATCAATACGTGAGGAAAACTTAAGTACTGTATTAGAGGTTAAAAAAAAAAGCAATATAATCGTGCTTATTTTTCTTTCCTTACTAAAAATGTTCTTTGGAGAGTGTTGCTTGAGGTAGTAAAAGAGATTGAAGAATGAATCAGGGACCCTCTCAATTTTCAATTTGACCCTTCAGCAGGAAGATACGCTCATGGAAATTTCCGTCCAGACAATGGTGGAATGGCACAGCCCTCCACCTCATATCTTGGGCATTTACTCTTATTGTTACCCTGTCATAGTCTGTAAAGCAGTGGGAAAAAAGGTTGTTTTCTGTACCCACATATTTATCACAAAATGAAAAGGGGAGGAATTGCCTGGGCATTGAACCTGTTATTGGGTTTAGCTTTCTTCAGATCTTCCTAATATCCTGAAATGTAACAGCATATCACTCTTTAACCAATGAGATTACTAGAAAACATTTTCCAAAATGATAAATTGTATAATAGATCATTTTTTGGATGAAGACAAACACAATGGAATACAATGCAAAATTTACATGATAAAAAGCAAGACCTTAAAGTAATTGCAAGCTTATAATGATTGCTTTAGATTCTGTTTTCAGACCTCCTGGGACACGTACATTCTGTCTTCTTTGTTCCTAGGATAGATCTCTTGGAAAAGTTTGACAAACACACATTCATGAAAGATATGCTATCATTCTTGCTGAACTAGACAGACCACAGAGTGGAGTCAGACAGATCAAATCCTTCTTCTGCCTTTATTTCCTGAGTGACCACTGGCAAATTAACTAAACTCTGTGAACGTGGGTCTCTTCATGTGTAAATGATGATACTAATAGCCACCTCATAAACAGTTGTGAGGATTAAATTAGAAAATATATATAAAGCATTTTAATATATTTCTGCAATATAGAAAGTACTTAATAAATGGTACGCATCTCTCCAAAACAAAATTAAACAAAATGAAATTTAAAAAACCAAAAAAAGATGACATTTTTATGTGCCTTCAAACACTTTTGAACCCATTTTTCATATAAAGTTGCTATTTCAATTACAAATGTTACATTCATTCAAGTAAATGTCTTCATAACAATATTTTCTTATCTAGTTTTGTCTTTTATGTGCACTTGGATATGATATCAAGTTGCATTCCTATGAAGATAGACTATCATTCATTCTTAGCAGTAATTTGGAGTGTTCTTCCCTCTAGTTCATCTGAGGTTGCTTTATTGTGTGTCTTCAATCTGTACCTATTGGGTTACTTCAAGGCCTTTCATCCTTCAAGAGGAAACTTTGCTAAAAAGGACAGGACTCCTGGGGGGGGTATCAGTGAATAAAATTGTACATCTACCACGTTTCAAATATAAACAAAATCTTGATCTAGTTTAGACATGGCTAGCCAAAGCATGAACCTGGAAAATGTATTTTTCACATCTTGATTCATCAGAAATAAATGTGCTTTACATATATACCTATGAGGTGTTGAAATAGAAAATGCTCCTCTAAGCCGTGAACATGTCAAACACTGACATGCATTTAGGAAAGAGGGCCCCCTCTACTGTCATAATTTACAGGATGGTGACATGAAAGTCTCTTGTGTCCTACAAACCCTATACCGTCTGCAATGAGTCTGAAACGACTAAGCCCCCTGGTATCCTGATGACTAAATGAAATGAAATGGGCATATTTGTTAAAGTCAGCTGGGAAGCCACACGACTTGGTTAGTTCCCGAGTTCATAAATTTATGTCAGAGCAAGAGGAGCAGTAGAAGCTCAAGTGAACCAATTTACCTTAAGTGCAAATGGCAGTTTTGTTATTTGGTGTCAAAGTTACCAGTCGCACAATGACAAGCTGCCATAATACATTTTCTTGTTCACTAAAGAACAAGGATTTCGTTGGTTAATATTCCTTGCAATGCTCCTTTTCATAATTTACAACAACTAGATGCTGATAGGTTATTTAACATTTATGAAGTTAAGATGTAATCAGAAAAACCCTGATTATCTTTACAAATAAAAAAGTTAAATTATTCAACTTTTTTTTTTCTCCATGGCTTCATTTCACAGCAGGTGCATACTTTACAATGGGACAAGTCAATCAAATAATCCTTTTTTAAATCTTTTTTTAGGAGCTGGAGCAGGAACAATTCTAAGAGGAGAAACTATTAATTCAGTTTGATAGTGGCGTTTGCTTCAAAACACTGGTTGCACTTAACATGGTGCCTTTAACAAATCAGCCTAAATTCTGCTCTGTATAGGTAGGGGTATCTCGATTATGCCTTTTTGGGGGTGTGGAAGTGAAATAGGACCCTCTTGAACATATCCATGCCAATTGTATAGAGATTTGACATAGGTTGTATAATAGTTATCATTTTATGCCTTTTCCACCTTACTCCATGGTAGGGTTATTGACAAGAAGGACAGTGTCCCAATTCCTCTTTGTAGCTCTCAGGGTGTCCATCATCATGCTTTGCCCCTGAGAGGGGCTCAGTAAACATTTCCATATTAGTTATTAATGAATGAATAGAGGAATTAATCTACCCAAAGGCAAGTGAATTACATCCCATGAAGGTTTAAGCTACAAATAAAATGACCCTATTGGGTTACTAGATGGATTACTCTTGAATTACATTGTCCTGCTTCATATTTTCGACATTTAAAGCAAAATTTTTTTTTAACTTTTGAACTGAATAATAATAGAACTCACAAAAAATCATTTGCTTTCTGCACTGTTTAGGTATAAAAATAGTGAGAAAATACAGCATAGTGGTTTTGACCTTAGAATTTGGAGTCAGACCCATGTGGGTTGGCTCTGCTCTGACACCTACTTGATGAATAACCTAGAGAAAATAGCTTAGAATGTCTAAATTGACTTTTTTCATCAGTAAAATGTGGAAAACAATAGGACATACTATATTAAATTATTATGAGCATTAAATGAGATATGTGTTAATCTTGTAGCAAAATACCTAGCATGTATTAAAACTCAATAACATAAGATACATTTATTAATGTGCAAAATAAAATGCAAATCATTGAAGTGAGTTTTACATTTTCTTCTGAAACTCACCACTCCTTGTCATTGGGTTATTGCACTTGTAAGTTAAAAAAAGTGAAACAGTTGTCAATGTTGAATCATCCTAATTAATGCAATGTGAATTCCTTAGAAAGCTTAATGTCAATTTTGATGTTAAATGGATAGTATCTGATCTAATACAGTGTAGCCGATGAGCTAACTGAACGCCAAGATGTCTGATATCTATAAATAGGCCATATTGTGGCTAGATAACCTTCAATCAAAACTTGCTTAATAAAAAGCATTTATATTCTTAAGTGATATTCATTAAAATTATTTCTCAGTAGAGGAATTGTTGCCAATTTTTTTCTTTAATGGACTGAGATAAATGTTAAAGGAAAACACCAATATTTCATTATTATGCATTAAACCTAAATAATTCACCAGTCTTAGTGAGAAAATGTATGTGTTAAGTGCAACGATGGTGTTAACTAGAATATGATTAAAGGTTAGAATAGTTCAAAATGTAGTCAACATCTTGATAAATTAAAAAGTCTCATTATTACCTTCAGAGTTTAAAAAATTTTGAATGTTTGGATTCTTAAAAAGCAGGGATATCTATCTCCATTCTTATTCTGAGCAAACCATTTATATTCTGTGAAGTATTTGCTTCTTAATTTTCTATAATTTTTCACCTAAGTGACATATATGCTTTGCTCTCTTTAACATAAACGTATAAGTTCTGATACACTTCACTCTGAACTGATTTACTAGCTCAGAGCTAGTAAAAGGTGAGAAGAAATGTTTAGGAATGAACTAACCTATTTGTCTATAGGTTCAAACAATAATGACTAGCATCTATTTCAGTGCTCACTAAATGTTTCACTATGCCATCTCACTTACTTCATATAACAACAATACAAGATAGGCATTTAATTTCCCCTTGTACAGATGAGAAACCTAAATTTTACAGATGTGTGCAACTTTCTCAAGGCCAAAGGACAACTAAATAGTGGGGCCCATTTCACATAGAAATCCATAATTCCTTTTCTGCAAGGTGAAAAAACTTATGCATCCATAAGACAACAAATAGTCTTTAAAAATATGTATGTGCCCTGTTTGTCTTTAATTAGGAATATATATTTGTGTGTGTATGTGCATATGTGTGTGTGTATGTGTATAAGGTTAAGTTAATGTGGAGGGAGGGGTGGGCTTTAATAGGAAATAAAGCATTTGAATAATTTTAAACAGTAGAACATTCAAAATTTATATTTGCTGCATGATAAATTTTGGAAGCTAACTCACTATTTTATTCCTCCATCTAATTCAGTAAAAATTTTATAAGGATATGTTGTTTGTATATCATCTGATTTGGAGGTACAAATTATACACAAGTGTAGAAATGTTGATTTTCTAGAGCTTGGAGTGTTTTGGTAATATTACTACTCACATTTATTAAGTAGTAATGAGGTAAAGTGCACCAGGACTTACTGGGAGGTAGAATAATATTTACTAGGGCTTTAAAATAGTCTTTGAATAATCTCTTTGTAGAGATTTGAGAAATGACTCTCTCGCCTGACTAAAATCTCTCTGCACTTGGAATCTAGACTTTTGGATGGGGGTAGGTGAAACTTTCTGGTTACGAGTTCCTTCATGCTGCACGAGATAATTGTTGTCACATGGGGCTCACCATTTCTCACAATTAATTTTTCTGGTCTTGATATGCCCAGTAAAACATTATTCTCCCAGAATCCTTGGGTTTTCACCAACATCTAGCTCTGTTTCTTGGCCCTCTGGGCTACTATTTCAAAAAGCATAGTTGATCCATCACAAACCTGAGAGACTCTGGGCAACAAATGAAAAGTTTGATTTGGATTTAAGAGTTAAGCCAAAGACAGGGAGGAATTGCTCTTAAAAGACAGTAGCAGAGAACAGACCTGGATTTGAATCCTGGCTGTGCTGTGTGACCTTGAGCATATTATATTACTTTTTCAAGACTGAAATTTCTTATCTTAATGTGGGGATAATGATATTACCTGTTTCCTAGGGTTTGCATAAGTATTAACTGAGGAAAGGCAGGGAAAGTATATATCAAAGCGTTTGGCACATAGTAGGAATTTAACAAATGGCAAATATAATAAGTAATATGAATGCATGTACATGATATTTGCTATCAATGTCCTACATACCCTTCCCCTGGATGGTCTCATATATTCCCTAGGTCTTACCCCCTTTTACTAGTAGGATTTATAAACATGTAGTGAGCCTTAGTTTACTGATAGCATTAGAACAATAATTTGAAAACTGAAAATCCAGTTAATTGCCTAAGTTGTTTTTTGTTGCCAAGCAACCACATAGACTTTTTTCCCCCACCTACTTACCTGGCTAAGGTTTCTCTGTTTGTATTGACCACAAAACAAAACCCCCGTGGAAACAAATCAATCGACTTAACCACTTTTCTGGCTTTGGAATAGGGACAGTCAAGAGAAACTGATTTGATTCATGTTTTCAGAGCATTATTGTAATTTACCCCTTTTGTTTGGTGTGTGATCCAAGCTTACTAAACTTGGTAGCACACCAAAGTCATACGGGGAGCTATTAAAAAGATCTAGATTTCTTGACTCTGTGCAAGGAGATTCTTATTCACTAAACTTAGGGTTGAGAATCTGTCTTTGCACAAGCTTTCTAGGTGACTCTAATGTTCATTCAGGTTTGGGAACTCCAGGTATGAACTGTTTTGCCCATTATTCCACTCTGTCTATGATGTAATCATTTTGTAATGGCAGGCAGTATGATGAATATCTAGAAAACTCTTGATTCTGAGCAAATAACCTCCACTTACAACAAGTTTGTTTTCTTTCAGTTTAAAATATATATTTGTGACTACTCAGGAACAGAAAAATGTTTTTATTATCCAAATCAAAACACAGCATGAGGTACTTTCCAATAAAATCAACTGTAGATTATACGCAAGTTGAAATCGTCTGACTGTTTGCAGAGTAGGAAATCCTTCCAGGCACTAGGAAAAAGGTTTAATTTAAGATATTAATCTTTCCATATATTACATGATTTCTGTAATGGATTTTGTGCATCTGAAACAAAAAGATTGACAGGTCTGGATATTATAGATTTATTAACCATTGGTTAAATGGTCAGAGTTAGTGTGTAAAGCATTTCTACAATATCCCCTAGGCTGGACTAGAATGAACAATTTTTACAAAGCCTGAGGTCGTTGAGAGTTAAGGTTATATTAAACAAGCAAATATTGTGTTTTATTCCACAAGGATACTTTCCTAAATGGAAGCATTACACGTAAAACATAAAAATATGATGTTGAATTCAAATTAAAAAATGAAATAATGCTGGGAAATTTGAAAGAAGTCTTGAGAATTTACTAACCCAATCCTGCAGTAGGCAGTTTTGTCATTTTGAATATCGGGGCCTTGAGACCTAGCAAATGTTGGAACAAATACATTTTAAAAATAAGTAAGTAAAGGGAAAAATCAGTTCTTCAAATAACAATCATCACTGTCTATTGACTATTATACAGAACCAGATAATAATGCCAATTTCATAAATTAGTTCATTTAATCCTTACAACAACCCTACATGTAGGTACTGTTATTATCTCCATTTTACAGATGGAGAAAATTGAAGCCTAGAGAGATAAATGAACTATCTAAGGTCAGCTAATATGTGGCAATACTGGGATATGAATCCTGGCTTTCTCCTTTGTCTTACTCTGGTTGTCATAAAATAAATATATTTTTAAATCTATACTGAGCATGAAGTCTTCAGATTAGCAAAGACAATTTATATGTGCAATAATGTTAAAATAACAGATAATTTGACAAACCACGGGATTTCCCAGTCATATGGTGAAAGAATCATCAACTTTGCCTATCATCCTGGACTTTCCCTTATTGTTCTTTGAGAATTTGGATTGTAGAAGACCATGTTCTGAATCTGAAAAATCTCCAATCAATAAGCTGAACCTGGTCTCAGATTGGTTCTACCCACCCTCATTTTACTTTGTGGCACAAAAACACAATAGCACTATAAAAATGCCAAGGAGAAATATTCTAAAAAATCAAAAGATAGCAATGCTATTCCATGAAAGTAGAAATCAATTCTGTAAAGGGGACTGTAAATTTGTGTATTTCCCACAGCAGAAGATATATCTTTTCCTCCATAGAAATTAAGAACAGAGTTCAAGAATATCTATGCTCCCAAAACTTAAAGATTATAGCACTTGATAACACACATTGCCAATATTAATTATTCCTTTATATTTTGTTTAATGTAACATGTTATATATTTATTTTAAAATAAAAGTGGGTAAAATCATGTACATTTAATATCTTAGAGCAACTTATATTTTTCTTTGTTTATAAAGCTCTTGGAAAATTTTCTTCTGTGAATTTGAGCAAAAAAAAGATTCTTCTCTTTGATCTTAGACTATGCTATCAGAAGGATGTTGGTTTGTGAGAACTTAAGTTTTATACATTAGACCTTTACATTATCTTTATAACTACAAAATATTACCTGTTGTGACTGTTCAATTCAATGAAAAATATGTTGTTGCTAATTATTTTATAGAATGGATCTGCTGATGGACAAAATGCCTGTTAACTAATTATTTAGTGCCATGTTGAATTATGGCTAAACTTATTCTGATGGGGACCATACAAGTTTGTTTCAATTTCATCTTAAGACTGGATATCAAAAATAAAATCACATATTTTTGACATACATTTAACACCTTAATCAGTTTTAAATTTTACTTGAAAAAAAGTCCTCCATACACCCTTTATGTTAAAAGACAGGGCAAGCTGATTTCACTCTAATCTTTACTCTGCAGTGTTAATGCAATCAGTATTTTACCTGAGGATGATGCTTACATCAAAATATGTAATAATAATGCACAAAATTACAAGACAACCCAATGGTGACTAAATGTCTCAACATAGGCTATACAGCTTAGAAAGGCAAAACTCAGCTACCATAACTGGTCACGAGCCAAGGCACATGGATGGAGTGGGCTATTGTCTTTCCAAATTTCCCATTCACTGATATAATATAGAGGGAACAGTATAATGCCAATGATCCAATCTAAGGAGTCCTGTGGTAATGAATGTTCAACGTAATTCTGACCTATATGACTTGCCTTCAATATAGATGAGTAAGAAGACAGATTTTTAAGCTCTGGTACTAGAAAGTATACAAACAGTAACTCAAGATAGATTAAAGACTTAAATGTAAGACTTGAAACCATAAAAATTCTAGGAGAAAATATAGGAACATAGGAAAAACTCTTCTGGACATTGGTATAGGCAAAGAATTTATGACTTAGACCCCCAAAACAAAAACAGCAACAACAAAAATAAAAAAATGGGACTTAACTAAACTAAAAAGTTTCTGCACAGCAAAGAAAATAAATCAACAGAGTAAATAGACAACCTACAGAATGGAAGAAAATATTCACACACTATACATCTGACAAAGGACTAATGTTCAGAATCTGCAAAGAACTCAAATAAATCAGCAAGAAAAAAACAACCCCAATCAAAAAGTGGGCAAAAGACATGAACAGATTTTTTTTTCAAAAGAAGGTATACAAATGTCAAAAAGACAGATGAAAAATGCTCAACATCACTAATCATCAGGGAAATGCAAATTGAAACCACAATGAGGTACTGCCTTAACCCTGTCAGAATGGCCATTATTAATAAGTCAAAAAACAATAGATATTGGTGCAGATGCAGTGAAAAGGGAATGCTTATACACTGTTGGTGGGAATGTAAGGCGATTCCTCAAAGAACTAAAGTAGGCCTACCATTTGATCCAGTAATCCAACTATTGGGTATCTACCGAAAGGAAAAGAAGTCATTATATCAAAAAGACATCTGTACCTGAATGTTTATTGCAACACAATTCATAATGTCAAAGATATGGAATCAACCTAAGTGCCTACCAACTAATGAGTTGATAAAGAAAATGTGGTATATATGTACCACAGAGTACTACTCAGCCATAAAAAGTATGAAATCATGTCTTTTGCAGCAACTTGGATGGAGCTGGAGACCATTATCCTAAGTGAAGTATCTCAGGAATGCAAAACAAATACCACATATTCTCACTTATAAGTGGGAGCTAAATGATGGGTATATATGGTCATAAAGCGGTATATTGGACATTGGAAAATAAGAAAAGAGGAGGGTAGGAGGAGGGTGAGGGATCAAAAATTACCAGTTGGGTACAATGTACACTATTCTGGTGATGGGTACAATGAAAGCCTTGACTTCACCACTCTACAGTTCATTTATGTAACAAAATAACACTTGTACACCCTAAATCTATTGAAATAATAATAATAAAAATTTCAAAAAAGAAGAGCAAAAAAAGAGAAAGTATTGCTTTCACAGAAAGGTATATATATCTACATATCTACATCTATATATCTATATCTATCTATATGTATGTATATACTATACTCATGCATTTATATACTCAGGAGTGTGGTTTAGATTGTTCTATTCATATTTATCCAAGAGACAGACCATGTCCTTCTGATTTACTAAATTCACAGTTCCATACTTATCTCTAATTAATTTCCTTTAAAATATTGTATACACACACACACACACACACGCGCACACACACACATACACACAGGTTTTATTTTTTTACCTGGTGGTGTCCAAGCTACAAATATGGAATGAGGCCCAATTACTGTGATATTATGTGGAGGATGGATTTCTTCTGGTGTCCATATAGGTGTTTGAACAATGTAATCATCACTAACACCACTGCCACCTCCGGTTTTGGCTTCTAACTTGTAAATGTATCTGTATTTATAAAGAAAAAGATGTGATAAGGCAGTGCACATGAGGCTTGAACAATGATTATTGGTTTTTTTATCCATTGCTTAGTCCTAAATTTGTGAGAAATTGCAAATTATTTGCTCCTTGTCCGGAAATTTAACTTGGTAGTTTTTCTAGCCCTGGCAATATTCTCTCCAGACTATCACTATTTCAGCCACTCCCAACTTTATTTTTAACACACTAGTAATTCATAGCTTTTCTTGAAGATTTCAGGAAAGTCTTGGGGTGTGCTGGCGGTTTGTGGACGATTTAAATTAATCTTCTCCACTTTTAAATGGGTTGGAGTTCAGGGAAATATGTTTAGAGGAAGATGTTTTTAAATTGATCTGCTATTCCCTACAATAAAACTAAATTGATCTCTATTCTCTATAATAAAACATCTGTTGATATAAGATATATTTTGTCTCTGCTGAGAAATGAATGGGAATGAATTGCAAATATGTGGAACTTTTCCCCCTAAAACTGCTCCTCTCTATATGTACTGTAGCAAGTACAGAAAACATTGTACAAAAAGAACTAGTTTTGTTGTACAATAGTTTTGTTGACGTACAACAAAACTCCTTAAATCTCTTTAATTGCTAGTTTAGAAATGCATGATTCTGAAGATAATCTGATAAACTTTAAAGTTTAATACTTTGCCTATTTCATGTATTTAAAAATTCTCATGCTTTTATGTCAAATAGAATAATTATTTATTTATATTTTTAAAGAATTTCATGTATTCTGAAGACTAAATGATTTAGCGCTTTTGTCAGTTAGGGAATGGCTAACGAATGAGGAAATTAACTAAATAATTTAATAACTTTCAGTGGAACATGTATTCATTTTCAACGCTGGAAAATATAACAATCTTACTGTATGATTGGTAATGTTTTCCTTTAGTTTACCTGCTGTTGGGCTCCAGGTTTCTATCCGTGAAATTCTGCTCCTCACTGCCACCCAGGAAAAGCAAGGTTCCATTACGACTCAATTGATATTGAGAAATGAGGCCATTGGGCTTTTCTGGCAGACTCCAGTATAATTCCACTGTTGTAGAATTGATGATCATGTGTCGAGGTGTCACCCAAACTCCTGGCAAAAATAACGCAATGAGGTTTTATTGTTAGGATAAAATAAACATCTTATCAAATGTCACACCATCACCTCATGAACTATGATATTTTTATCTCTTGATAAAAACAAATCTCACTGTGAGGAACAAAAATACATTTTATTTACTTTGGAGATGAAATACATAATCGGGTGTAAACATTTTTTTAAATTATCATTTTGATTATTTTACTTTTGATTTGCCTTTAGAAAGTGAATGCCAGACAACTAGCAGTGGAAAATTTCTCCATCTTGGCTGTCACTCTGATTGTAACTTAAATCAAGGCCTGGGAGAATGTCCAAGGATTTTAAACTTTGATACTATTTACCTGGAATATGTGGAAGTAAGCGTAATCTGGTATTTACCTGAGTTATACAATTCAACGTATAAACGTACTTTCCCCTTCCTTCTCACACCAGTGCTGTGCTTGCTTTCCTTTCCTCTCTGGCCGCTCCTCTGGCCTCATTTACTGGCTTCTCTTTCCCTCCTGGCTTTCCCACCTCATAACGATGTGGTGCTCAGAGACCTAGGCTCTCTCCACTTCCTTCCCCTCCCCTCCACTCTCCTCTCCTCCTCTTCCCTCTCCTTTCCCCCCTCATCTCTTCCAGCACTGACTTCCTAGGTCCCCTCCATTCAGTCTCAGTGTTAAATATCATCTATGTGCTGAAGACTTCCAAATGCACATCTCTAGATTAAAACTCTGTCCTGGGTTTCAGACTTAAGAGTCCAACTATTTATTTTTCAACTCTATTTTGATAACTAATTTTATATCCAAAACTTAAAACATCCGAAACAGAACTCTTGGATTCCCTGTCTACAATCTATGTATCTCCCAACCTTGTCCATCTATCCATTTTCTTGGACACAACACACAAGAAGAATTTTTCTTGAGGCTTTCACTTTTCTTACCCCCAAATGTAAGCTATCATCAAACCCTGCAGATTCTAGATAGCTCTCTATATTTTTACTGCTGCCTTTGCTGGTCCAAGCCACATTTTTCTCTCTCGTGGGTTCCTGTCATGGCCTCTAGGCTGGTCTCCATGTTTTAAGTTTGGCCTTCTCTGTTCCACTGGAATCTTTACAAAAGTGTATATGTAAGCCAGTGTAATCTGTACGACATATATAGTCCTTTTGAATTTATTCATACAATATAATTCCAATTCCTTATGATGACCTGTAGGATCCCACATTTTTCTGACTCTGGCCTACCTGGCACCATTCTCTCCATTATTTGCAAAATTCCAGCCATGTCAGACTGTTTCCTATGCCCAGAATGCTTCAAGTTCTGTCCTACCTCTGGGCTTTTGCACTTCCATTCCATCTGCCTGGAACACTTTTGCTCCTGACAACATGACATTTTTGCATTTTATTCTAGTAGTTAAGTTCCTTGTGTAACTGTCACCTTATTGGTAAGCCTTATTTGATCACCCTTCCCTAACTTTAACTTGAACCCTATCTAAAGTGATCCCAACCCAGTTCCTCTTCATCATATGCTCTCCTATTTCCTTCTTAACACCCTTAATAACAGCATAATCATTTTCTTTCTCTGACATATTATTATTTTTATGTTGTTATGACTGTGTGGTCCATTCCTTTCTCCTGCTTTGATACAAAGTTAGTTCCATGATGGCAGGGATCTTCTCTGTCTTATTTGTTCAGTGTATCCCTACAGATAGTGCAATGCCTAATAAATGTTGAATGAATAAATTTATTGTAAAGATATCTTCTAAAAAATACTGTGTTAAGCACTCTAGGCAGTTCTAGGGAATACAAAGATGACTCAGATGTGGCTCGTTCTTTCAGGGAGTTTACACTTCTGTATAAAAAACATACACAAAAATAACTGTAGTTCAAGGTGAAATGTTCAAGAACTCTCATAAATGTGCAAACTTATTGATAGAGAATCTCTCAATGAGAAAGATCAGTCCTACCACTTTTTGTTGTCATCTAGTTGTGCTCTGAATAGACACTGTAACTCTCTTCTGGAGCTTTAAAAAACTCATTTCAATATTAGGTTCCCTGTAATCAATAGCTTTTGGGTGATTGTATCTCCTCTGTAAGTTATTCTGTAAAGGAGAAGATTTGACACTTTCAGAAGAAAAATTTTCAGGACAAAAAAATGCTGCAATTTATTTAGCAACATCACAAAAGAATCAAGAGAGCTTCCTGTGTTCTAGATACTTGGAAAAATCCACAAATCACAGTATACATTAATGTGTGGGTTTCTTTGCCAACAGCTGCTAGATGACTCAACTAATCAATTAGAGTTCTGATTTAAACATGATATTAATTTGTTGATTCAAGAGATAAAATATAAAGGCTTAGTTCATAATCTCCTTCCTGCAGGAATGTCTTTTTCACCTTGAAGGATGTATTTAAAATCAGCAAGGTGCTAGAAAGGCTATTGCTTAGTTTCCAGTTTGAACAAGTTAATAAAGCCTGTGGATATGGAGGAGCTAATGAAATAAAATGAAACAGAATTTTGGGTTTGTTTCAAGTTTTAAATAAAAGTTGAGTTTCATATTTAGTAATAGAAAGGCTGGTGAAATCTCTGTTCAAGTTGGTAATAACCCTGTGTCCATTGGTTTGATTGATAAGATGAAGTTCAAATGTATACATAACAGGTAAGTGCTGCATTTTCACTTGCATCATGATGGGGGACATCGTTATTTTGGCAACTGCAAGAATTCTTGGTCAGAGTAAAGCCCACCTTTGGTGAGATACCTTAATGAATTCCCTGTAAAGAATTTGCTCTCTTCCTCCTGCCCCACCCCCAAGTCTCAGGTTGCACCAGTAAAACCTATTCTGTATAATAGAGAGGCAGAGTTGAGGCAATTCAGGGGAAAGAAATGGATGGTAGTGAGGGAAATAACCTAGGAGGATGTGGCGGAGTAAACTAGCTTGAAAGTTAAAGGAAGAAAGGTCAGAAGCAAACCTTGGTGGATCTCAACACAATGACTACCAGAAAAAGAACATGTCTGCTGGATTTGTTCTAAATGTTCTTGAGTTCCATGAAATATTGCCCCTTCTCGTGTCCCTACTAATCTTCATTCCAAATCAAAATTCTCAACATTTTTTGTGCATTATTTTTCTCCTGAAATCTGGTGATGGGAACCTGGTTTTTTTTTTTTTTTTTTTTAATTAGATAAAAGGTCAGGGATGTCAGGGATGCATTGGCTTCTGGACTATTTACTATTTGTTAATTTATTCCTTCAACATTCCACCTGACTTTGTGTCATTTTATGTGTTGGGCACTGTAGATGTGAGGATAAAGACATCATCCTTACCCTTCAAGAAGCTCATAGTATCATGGTGAATAAAGATGAGTAAATAAAAAGTTATACACCAGGATGATACATGCTTTGAGAGGAGGAAGCACAGTGGCTGTGAGAGCCCTTAGGAAAGGTAACCTGACATGGCCTTGAGGGCTGAGATAGGGATGGGCAGGAAGTAGATGGTCATAGTGGAGATTTCCAGAAGGGGACACATGTGAGCCAGATTTTGACAAAGTGAGAGTTAACTGAATGAGGATGCAGGGGAAGGGCGCCCAGGCTGGGGGGAACCCACACAAAGTCCCAGAGATAAGGGAAAGCCTGGTGGGCCTTCATGTACCTCAGCACGGCTGGGACATCGTGTGGCATGTGGGGAAGACTGAGAGACTTGACAGACTGGTACATGTTGAAACTTAAACATAAACGGGGTTATTTTGCTTTATTAAGGAAATGTGGATTTATGTCTTCCTGGATGGAAATGGGATTTTATGGAGGTGACTAATATAAGATGTGCCTATTGTGGCAAAAGGGGGAAAAGAATTTGGATGGAGACGTGAGGAAAAGGAAAAATTATGAGACGCAGGGAACCTAGTCAGGAGCATCCAGGGAAGGTCTAAGGATCTAAACTAAGATAGTGGTAGAAGGGATGGACAGGAAGGACAAAATTTTAAAAAATCATTAATGTTTAAAATTAATGAGATTTTTCTAAAGCATTGCATGCTACAACCCAGGGAAAAGGGGAGCGTTAAGAATGGTCTTAGGTGATAGGCAGGTGGCACTTGAGAGAGGGAAACAGGAAGAACAGCAAGTTGGGGAGGAGAGTGGTGGGAGAGATTATTTAAGTGTTGAAGTACCGAGATTAAAGAATGTGAAAAACACCCAAATATAAACATCTAGTAGACTGGGTTAAAATAGGCTTTAAAACCACGGATGTAGCCTTGGTGAGAGTGTTCGTATTTGGTAGGTCTCAGCCTTCGTTGGGAGACAAAGCCAGTGCTTGGGAATTCCCAAGAAGACTGTAGAGTTATAAGTGCAAAGAGTAGAGGAAGGAAGGGCCCAAGGGGGCATAACCAGTTAAAGGGAGAGCAGAGGAAGAAGAATCTGGAATGAAACTGAGAAAGATTGGTCTTCTTCCCCTTTTTCTTTTCCACATTATCAATGCTGGAGGGAAGCATGCCTGCAATTGTGCATGATTTATCTCTAAAATGAATTAGAGCTCACTGTGATGGCAGTAATTCTAAAAAAAAAAATGAGAGTATTAACCCAGTTCAAACTCCTCCCATTATTTGACTAAAGGTACACAGTTTTCCATGAGGATGAAATTGAAGAGAAGCGTGTCCGACTTATCAATGAGGTTGTAATGTGTATTAAATTCTCTTTTAGGCTGAAAATGAGAGAAGTAGGAAGAGCTCAGGTCGGCTGTGAACAAAAGCTTCTTTTAATTCTCGCCACATCCACTTAGGCAATCAACTATTACACCTTCAAACTATGTCTGATTTACTTCAAAATTGGCGTTTTGTAATTACTTATATCTGGGTTAATAATTTAAAAAGATATATTTGTTTCCACTTTACAGTAGAACAACAGAACTTAATTTTACTTCTGATTTCTTCCCTTACAATCCCCAAGTTAAGCGTTTACGCTACATTTATTTCATATACAGATTATACACAAATGGCACTTATAAAGCCAGAAAATGGATCTAAGTCACTTCTTTTTCTGCAGAGGAAAGCTCATTTAGTTTATTATTTCTTTGCATAGTTATTTGTGTTAAAGAAAAGGTGCATAAAGTTAAAAAAATAAATCAAGGACAACGTTCCTCACATCATACACCCCTGTGCTGTTGAAAGCTATAATTTTTAAGTCATAAAATATAAGCCCTTTCAAGAAATTTTGCTGGGGAAAGTGGGAAAATATATGCATATTTTCAATGAATTTAAATATGTGGATTTGGTGCAGTAAACTGGAACAAGAGCCCCTGTTATTTTATCAGGCTTGAGTTTCAGCCAAAGCTGGTTGATAGATCCTTTAGAAATTATCCATTATCATCAAAGTATCCATTTGATAGTTTACCTTTCCAAAAAATCCACTGCTGGTTTCTTCCTTTCAAAGGAACACTAAGCTTTTTGACATGAAACATTCTTTATATAGAAAACATCATTAGTGAATTCCTGGGGAGGAGCCATATGCCCCATATGTGGAATTTTCCATTTTATTCCCCATTTACTGGTAGGAAGTTCAGGTCTAATATTCTGAGGTACAACAATCCTTTTCATTAGGAGAGTAATGGACAAGTAGTTCAGAACTCTACTGTAGTAATTAACATTATATTCCTGTTTAGAAATGTATGCCTCGGTTTCCCCACATGAAAAACAGGCAGATAATGACGATTAACAAAATAATTACCAGCACAAGCCATTTTTCCTTTTGAAAGTAATGACACCACCCATTCTAGTTCCCAACACTCAGGTAACCATTGTTACCAGGTGAGTGCGTATAACTCCAGAAATTTTTTCTATGCATTTATTTATTTACCATTAGAAATAAATGTCATTTCTCAGTGTGCTTTTTATACATAAAAGATACTAATATACATTAATATAGCTCCATAACTCCTTCTTTCTATGAACAGATCATTTCATTCTTTTAAACTGATGCATGGCTCCACATTGTGAGTAGCTGAATTTAGCAATTCCCCTACTTATGGACATTTACATGGTTCCCAACGTTTTGCTATTAAACAAACAAAAAACATCTTCAGTGAATATCCTGGTACATGCCTCCTTGAGCAGTGTGGCCCAGTTTCTGGCATAAGTAGTGAGAACAGAAATTCTGTGTCATGGAGAATTAACAATTTAAATTTAATAGGCATTGCCAATTTGCCTTCTAAGGTGATGGTCCCACTTTATATTCCCTCAAATTGTGTTTGATTATATATCTCATCCATTTTTTGTTTGTCAAAATCCTTGTTCCTGTGGTCCATCTCAGAAGTCATCTGCCCCTTAAAGCTTTTCTTGATGTTGACGATAGGTTGTAATCTCTCCTTCCTCAGATTAACCTGAGCATTCTGTTCATCTGTTCTTTCTTAACATCACCGCTCAGATTTTCTCTCTTCTTATAAGTCTGCTTCTTCTCCTATCACTTCTACTTGATTGTAAGTTCTTGTGGGCAGAGAATATTTTAGTCAACTTCAGCAGTGAGCAAAGTGCTTGTTATATATTAGGTGCTTCAGAAATATTTGCTTAAGTTTTTGAGTTTTTGGAGACTTTCATATCCAAGTACGCAATAATTCTTTTTTCCACAGAAAAGCAAATCTAAAAGGGTTAAAGAATTAAAAGAAAACTTAACTTGGAAGGCTATATATAATTTAACCAAGCCTGAAGAATGAGAACCTAGAATACTATTTTATTTTGTACCTATCAACTTTATTCCTTCTTCCTTGTTTGTTATAAAGGAGTCTATAGAGTTCACTCCAAAATGCCATATAAAAACTTCTTCCCCAAAATCATGTATATCATATTATTCATTATATTAATGAAATATTTTTTCATTACCTTCAGGGGCTGCCTGCAGTGTCTGACCTAGAAAAGGCTCACTTGAAGTACATCCAGCAGACGTACAAGCCGTAAGTGTGAAGCTGTAGTTGGTGTATGGCTGGAGACCTAGAAAGAGCAAGCAAGAAAGAGATAAAGTACATCTCCAGAGGATTATTTATTATCAATTAAGCACCAGAGTAACACGCAGAGTTGTAGATACGATAGCCAAAAAATTTAAGAGCACTCTGTAAAACACTTTCTAAAGAAAGTATGAATTTCATAAGAGGTTAAGTATTGAGAGAAATTTCATTTATCACTGCTAAAATAATAAATTTTCAGCCTTAGAAAAGACCTTAACATTCACGTAATCCATCCACCCTTCTTTTCATCCCTCTATACAAGATGTCATTGAAGAGGCTGTTCCGCTTAGGCGATCAGAGCCTCCACCTCCCAAAGAGCCCATTCCATCTTTAGAGAGCTCTAGAGTTCTCCTTATTTTGTTTGAAAGTCCTTCCTTACATTGTGCTGATATCTTTCTATCGCTTGCACCCCTGGGGATATGCAGAACAAATCTAATTTCTTTTCCACATGACAGTTCTCCAAATATTTGTAGACAGTTATCAAATCCCCCCTGAGTCTTCTCTTCTCTGGGCTAACCATCCCAGCTTCTGCAACTGCTTCTTATATGAATAGGGGCAGAAAAAATAAAAAGAAGGTTAGATTCAACATTTTCTATCCTCAAGCCATACTCAGCTCGTATTAACACCAACCAACACTTTTTTTTTAAACTTTGCATTTGTTCACCATATGTGCCCATAATGTACCATTTCACATTTTTTTGGAGTATGTGGGTTTAGTTTTTACACATAGATGGAAGCTGATTTGATGAAAAGATGGTGCTTTTCACTTATTTTGCATTTGGAATATGATGCAGCACAGAAACTGCTCAATAAGTTTTCAGAGAAAAAAGAATGGCTTAATCCATTTACAATAGAACTTGTATATTGCTAGATTTTGCCACTCCATGCGTGGCTGGTGACCTTGGACAAGTTACTTAGCTTCTTTTTGCCTTGGTCTACTGATCTGTAAAATGGGGAATCATTATAGCATCTAGCTTATATGAGAAGATGAAATGGTATACCCAGAGTAGTATTTTATTTTAGCAGAAGCAACTTTAAAACTCTGCAGCATTCAACAAGGAGTATATTGAGACTTACATAACATCTCTTCCTTTGATTCTTGGGAAAGTTCAAAAAATGCCAAAACTTTCTTTAAAAAAATTGTTTTTAAATAATAGGGCTTAGCCTATAGGTCAAATAATTGGGCTAAGCTTTAGCATGGATCCAATGATTACCCTACTTATTTTTCATGTATTTTGAGCCACACTTTCACATATTTTGTTCTTTAGGTGGGGTGACTCTTCTTCCAGAGATGTTCTTGTGTCACCCTGTCACTCTATGCAGATTTCTGCTCAGCCACTGTATTTTTAAAGATTTTGACCTATCTGAACAATATATCCATCACTTTTTATCCCCTCAAATAATTTTCTTCTTTCAAAGCCTTCAGCATCCTCTGATGCTTTATATTATATGTCTATTCGTTTATTTATTGTTTGTCTCCCCCTCTATGATGTAAGCTTCAAAAGAGCAAAAATGTTGTTTTGCCTACTGCTATATTTTTTGAATAGTGACAGACACAAAGTATGTGCTGAATGAAAAAAATTAATGATCTGATTCATTTAGAACCAGAGCAGTAGTCTGGGTTCTTTGCGAAAGCAATAATATTCTGCAGCTGGAACTGCTCTAGGATTCAGCTTCAGAGCCCTTTGTGTTTTCTTATCAATTTAGTGATAAGATGCAGGTACTTATTTGATTATAATCTTCCATTTGGTTGCTATGGAGGATTTACATAATTTTGATATTTACCTGATTTACAGATGAGGAATATGACTAGAGATCTAAGCCATATCCAAGCCACATATGTTTGATAAAAGCTTATGAGGAAATGCTAAGATTATAAAATATAGAGCTCAAAAGAAAATGGAAGGGAACTTTCAAGAATGAAAGTCAGAGGTTGCAATGGCAAACTTACTTAGCTTGACAATGTCCCGCCTTCACTCCCACTATTGAAGAAAAGGATCTTAACCACTATAACACCATTTCATCTGAATATTTTATTTTCTCTGCTAGAATGGAAGCCCTTTGAGAGTAGGAATTGTATCTCTGAGTGATCTTTTTTGGTCATTTTCCTCTTATTTTAGGCATTCAATGTTTGTTAAATATTGTTTAAAGAAGAGCAAACAAAAGTGCTTCACAAGGATTGCAGAGCTATGAGGCCATGATGTCTGTCACAGTATAATCTGACCAAACAGGTTCTTCCTCATAATTCCACAGGTATCTCTGCCCACAGCATCTATTTCAATGAGTTGGAGATTCTTCTCTAGTTGCAGAGTAATAATGAAATAATAACACATATTAATGCAATTTGAGAGCAATAAATATTTTCTAGGTTTTTTTCTGAATGCCAGATGTAACTAAGGCTGGTAAAAGTAAACAGACATTTGATTTTTTCTGGACTATTTTGACAAAAAATGGACTCCATTCTCTTCCTCATTTTATGTTCTGGCTGGTCTTGCTTCAGACATGCAGTGACTGCTGAAGAAAATTTAGGATGGGTATTAGGGAAAGAAGAGAAAAACACATCATCAGAGAGGTATACTAAGGTTACTTAGAGGATTGGGGGTATTTGTAAAGAGGATAGTAGTTAAAAAGAAAAATCATGTATATAAAATAGAAATTGTTATTTCTTTATGAAACCTTTCTGCAGTGAGCTGAATGGCCTCCGCTTTACATACAGTCTGAAACTCCAGAAGGCACCTGTTTACAGATGGTACAACAGTAGAGCAGCTAGCCCCTTGGGAATTTTTGAAACATTGAGGAAGGGATGCCAAAGGAGTTTGTTACAGGTGTATAAATTGGATGGGATAGGTTCACCTAGCAGAGCATTAGGCCAGGGCTGGTGGAGAGAATGTTCCTGGTGAAGCTACCGGGATACTAGAATTTGGGAGGGATGGAGACTCAGCACTGAGCAGAAAACCTTGGTAAAGAAGTCAGAAGAGTTCAAACATATTGCCAAATCAAGAGCCTAAATGGTGCAAGGAGGAAAGGAGACAAAGACAGACAAGAGTGGACATGGGGTGGGGGAACCTGTGGCCTTGAGGCCACATGTGGCCTTCTGGATCCTTGAGTGCAGCCTTTTGACTGAATCCAAATTTTACTGAATAAATCCTTTTATTAAAAGGGGTACAGCAGAGAAAGATGAAGCTTTTTTTGCCTCCTTTGGCACTTAAAAAAGAACAATCTTGAAATCAGAAGGCTGCAGGTTCCCCACCCCACTGGCACTTCGTCCTCAAGGGCTGTGGCTGTCCCCGAAGTGTGGGTGTGCAGCCAATTTAAAGGGCCATGCGGGTAAAGAGCGGGAACACTGAGGCTCATTTCAACTGATGTTTGCCAGTGCGCGTGCGGCAACTTCACATCTGCCACATTTACCTTCCAGGGCCCATTCCTGCTTCCTTTTGTAACAAAATTCACATTATCCTCGGAGAAATCAATCATTTGGCTACTATTGGGCTTTGCACTTTATTTAGTGTTGACACCACCTGGATTGAGGAGTGTACATACAGTCCAGGCTTGGACATAACTACACATTCCCTTTACGTGTGGGCAGCTCAGAACTGGGTGTGTGACATAATTCAGGCCAGTGAAAGCTAGACTTAGGTCCAGAACTTTCATTTTAACTGCTGGTAGTTCCTATTTTACCACATAGAGCTTGAAAATTGAGCAGAGCTCAGAGATAAGAAGAAATTGGGTCCTGGAAACATCATTTGGTAGCCTTGAATGAGCGATGCCTGAAGCCTACAACTGATTTTTTACTTTCATGAGACTATAAATGCCCATGTGCTAAGTGTATTTGCTTGCAAGATAAGGTGTTCTAAATGATACTATTCTTAAAATTACAATTAATGTCACATGCTTACAAATGGGTTCAGAATCTTGTATGTTACACATTAGAACCATAATCAGCTAGTATTACTTTGTCCTAGGTGATTGATTTGCCTTTTTACAACCTAAAAAGAGTTACAAGATTATGGGACAGAGAAGTAGTAATAACATGAATAATGTTTATATATGTGTATATATATACACACACACACACACACACACACAGATCTCACCTTAAATATCACCAGAACAGGAATTACTATTCTTGCTTCATAGGTAGGAAAACTGACGCTCAAAGAACTAAACTTTCACACAGTGAATGAGTAGTCAGGTTGGGGTAGGGACAAACCCATGACTTCAATGGTAAGCTCTATGCTCTTCCATCATTTAAGACCTACAGCTAAAGACATTGAAATCACTTAATGGCTGTCTTCCCTCTGAAGATTAAGCAGCATTTGAAAGATAAAATGGTAGAAAGCATCACTGCTGTTCTTTTTTGAAATTAATATTATTTGTAATTGACAAATCCTAATTGTATACATTGCAGCTACTCTTAGAGTGAACAAAGATGTTTTAAAAACTTAGTTCAAATATCAACTCAATACAAAAACTATAAATTTATTTATTTATTTTTAATATTTATTTTTTATCTGTATATATTCATGGGGTCCAAGTGTAATTTTGCTACATTGATATACTGAATGTGGTGAAGTCAGAGCCTTCAGTGCATCCATCACTAGAGCAATTAACATTATACCCACTAAGCAATGTACCATTATACACCCCCCTCAAATGCCCCCCCACCTCTCCAACTCTCCATTATGCATTCATTGCATACTCTGCTCCCATGTGTATGCATTATTTAGCTTCCACTTATAAGTGGGAACGTGGTATTTGTCTTTCTGTGTCTGAGTTGTTTCACTTAAGATAATGGCCTCCAGTTCCACCCACATTGTTGCTAAAGACATGATTTCATTCTTTTTTATGGCTGAACAGTACTCCATTGTATACATATACTACATTTTCTTTATCCAGTCCTCTGTTGATGGACACTTAGGTTGATTCCATATATTTGCTATTGTGAATAGTTCTGGGATAAACACATGAGTGAAGGTATCTTTTTTACATATTGATTTATTTTCTTTTGGATAGATAGTAGTGGGATTCCTCGGTCATATGGTAGTTCTGTTTTTAATTCTTTTCAAAATCTTTATACCGTTTTCCATAGAGGTTGCACTAGTTTACATTCCCAAGAACAGTGTATGAGAGTTTCCTTTTCTTTGCATGCTCACCAACACATGTTATTTTCTGTTGTTTTAATCATAGCCATTCTGATTGGTGTAAGATGATACCTCATTGTAGTTTTAATTTGCATTTCTCTGATGATTAGTGATGTTGAACATTTTTTCAGAAGCATGTCAGACTTTTGTTTGCCTTCTATTGAAAAATGTCTATTCATGTCCTTAGCCCACTTTTTAATTATCAGTGAATGGGGATAATTTGACTTCCTCTTTTCCAATTTGGATGCCTTTTATTTATTTTTCTTGACTGATTGCTCTGGCAAGAATTTCCAGTCCTATGTTGAATAAGAGTGGTAAAAGTGGGCTTCATTGTTTTGTTACAGTTCTTAAGGGGAATGCTTTCAACTTTTCCCCATTAAGTATTATGTTGGCTGTGGGTACGTCGTATATGGCCTTTATTATTTTGAGGTATGTTCCTTCTATGCCTAGTTTGTTGAGAACTTTTATCATGAAGGAATGCTGAATTTTATCAAGTGCTTTTTCTGCATGTATTGAGATGATCATATGGTTTTTGTTTTTAATTCTGTTTAAGTGATGTACCGCATGTATTGATTTGTGTATGTTGAACCTTCCTTGCATCTCTGATATAAAACCTACTTGATCATGTTGTATTATCCTTTTGATGTGTTGTTGGATTCAATTTGCTAGTATTTTGTTGAGGACGTTTGCATCTATGTCCGTTAGGGCTATTGGTCTGTAGTTTTCTTTTTTGTTGAGTCCTTGTCTAGTTTTGGTATTAGGGTGATACTGGCATTGTTGAGTTAGTTAGGGAGCATTCCCTCCTACTCTTGTTTTTGCAACAGTTTCAGAAGGGTTGGTATTAGTTCTTCTTTATATGTTTGGTAGAATTCAGCTGTGAGCCCATCTGGTCCTTTTAGCTTTTAGGTTGGGAATTTTTTTTTTATTACTGATTCAATCTTGCTACTCTATCAGTCTGCTCAGAATTTCTATTTCTTCCTGGTTCAATCTTGGGAGCTTGTATGTTTCCAGGAATTTATCATTTCCTCTAGGTTTTCTAGTTTGTTAGCATATAGTTGTTCAGGATAGTTGCTAACGATCTTTTGCGTCTCTGTGGTGTCAGTTTTAATGTCTCCTTTTTCAGTTCTGATTTTGTTTTTTTGTATCCTCTCCCTTCTTTTCTTGGTTAGTATATCAATTTTTTAAATCTTTTCAAAAAATGAATTTTTCATTTTGTTGATCCTTTGTATTGTGTTTTTGTTCTCTATTTCATTTAGTTCTACTCTGATCTTTGTTATTTCATTTCTTTTGCTAACTTTGGGTTTGCTTTGTTTTTGTTTTTCTATTTCCTTGAGGTGCTATGTTAGATTGTTAATTTGTGATCATTCTACTCTTTTTATGTAGGTATTTAATGCTATAAACTTCCCTCTAAGCACTTCTTTTGTATCCCATAGGTTTTTGTATATTGTGTTTTTATTTTTATTCATTTCAAAAAAATTTTAAGTTTCTGTTTAAATTTCTTTGTTGACCCAGTGATTGTTCCTGAGCATGTTGTTTTAGGTTATTCAGTATGAAATGTCTGATTTCCCTAAGTACTAAGTTTGACAGTTGATATCTCTGATATTTCACTTTGACATTTCTTGTTTTATTTTTATTGTGAAGGTACATCCTCAATATTTCAAATGCATGTTTTGGCTTGTGATTATCTTTCAAATTTTTTTAGAGCTATTTTTGTGAAACCATGGAAAAGTCAAAAATTCATGTTATTTTTTAATATGACTTCCATCGTGGAACCAATGCAGTGCAGACAGCTTGAAATATCAACTAAGTATTTGGGAAGGATGTGGCTAATGAACTCACAGTACTTCGATGGTTTGAGAAATTCTGTTCTGGTGATTTTAATCTTGAAAATGAGCCATGTGGGTGACTTGAGACAAAGGGGGATAATGATGAGCTGAAAGCTGTAGTGAAAGCGAATCCATCTCAACCTACGTGTGAATTAGCAGCAAGGTTTGATGTTACTCTTCCAACAATATTGGACCATTTGAAACAAATTGGTAAGGTAAAGAAACTGGATAGATGGGTTCCACATGAATTAAACGAGCATCAGAAACCATTTCAAAGCTTGCCGTTCTTTGCTGTCATGACATAAAGGTGAACTATTTCTATACCATATTGTTACATGTGATGAAAAATAGATTCTTTTTGACAATCGCAAGCATTTGACACAATGGTTGGATAAAGATGAAGTGCCGAAACACAGTCCAAGACTGAATATTCATCAAAAAAAGCTAATGGTGTGTGTTTGGTGATGCAGCGCCGATATTGTTCCCTACAGCTTCATGAAACCTGGTCAGTAAATTACGGTGGATGTCTACTGCAAATAATTAGATGAAATGATGAGGATGCTCATGATTAAGCAGCTGAGATTGGTCAGTAGAGACAGGCCAATCCTCTTACAAAACAATGCTTGACCACATGTTGCACAAACAATGCTGTTCAAACTACAGAAACTGGACTTGGAAACTCTCTGTCATCCACTGTGTTCACCAGCCCTTGCACCAACTGACTACCACTTCTTCCAGGCTTTGGACCACTTCTTACAAGGAAAAATACTCAATTCTCAACAAGCTGTGGAAAATGCCTTTTGCAATTTCATTGCCACTTTCTCTCCAGGCTTCTTCGCTGCTGGCATAAACAAGCTACCGTTAAGATGGCAAACCTGTGTCAATCGTTTAGGCAGATACTTTGATTAATTGTACTGTTTCTTGTTTGAGATATAATAAACTCTACACTTTTGATTCAAAATTGGATATTTCATATTTAATGAACTAAATATTTCCATGTATTTGTATAGTTTCTGAATTTTCTCTTCATATTGATTTCTAGCTTTTTTTCCACTGTGGTCTGAAAACATATTTGATATGATTTTGATTTTTAAAAGTTTTTTAAGACTTGTTTCTGTGGACTCACATGTGGTTTCTCTTCAAGAATGTTCCTTGTGCTGATGAAAAGAATGTATATTCTGCAGTTGTTGGGTAGAATGTTCTGTAAATGTCTCTTAAATCCATTTGGTCTAAAGTCTAATTTAAGTCCAATGTTCTTTACTGATTATCTGTCCTGATGATCTTCTAGTGCTGTGAGTGGGGTTTTGAAGTCTCCCACTATTATTGTATTATTGTTTATCTCTTTAGATCTAGTAATATTTGTCTTGTGAATCTGGGTGCTCTGATGTTGGGTTTCTATTTCTTTAAGATTATTATATTCTCTTGCTGAGTTGATCCCTTTATCATTATATAATGACTTTTTTTTTTTTTACTGTTTTTGATGTAAAGTCTGTTTTATCTGATATAAATGTAGGTACTCCTGCCTGCTTTTGGTTTCTGTTTGTGTGAAATATTTTTTCTATCCCTTTACTTTCATTCTGTAAGTTTTGTGAGTAAAGTGAGTTTCTTGTAAGCAGCATATAGTTGGATCATGTTTTCTTAATCCATTCTGCCAATCTATATATTTTAAGTGGAATCTTTAACCCATTTATATTCAAAGTTAATAGTGATATGTGAGCATTTGTTTCTGTCATATTGTTAATTGTTTTCTAGTTGTTTTTCATATTGTTTGTTTCTTTCTTTTCCTCTATATTTTTGTCTTTGTGGTTTGATGATATTCTGTCATGTTGCCATTTGATTCCTTTTTCTTCCTTCTCTATGTGGTTGTTTTATAAGACCTGTGAGTTTTATGTTTTCATGTGTTATCATGCTAGTGAATATCACCCTTTCATTTCCATGTTTAACACATTAATTGCCATGTGAGTTGTATTTAACTCACACTGGTTTTGAGCCTGGGGCCTCATGAAATGTATGTAACTCACATGTCTCTTTACCTTGGGAGCCATGTGAACTATTTTTCAAGTTGCATATAAGTCATGCACAGAAAACAATAAAAAAATAACAAATTTTTCATTAAATTAGAAAGGATCATTTTGTTTTTGAAGATTTTGTTCTATTTTCATAATAAAATACCATGTCCCAAGGAAAAAATTTTTTTTCTAGTGTGGCAGTCAGTGTATTAAGGCCCCTTTTAAGCATTTCATGTAGGTGTGGTCTAGTGGTAAAAAATTCCTTCAGTGTCTTCTTGTCTGGGAAAGACTTTATTTTTCCTTGTTTATGAAACTTATTCTGGCAGGATATAGAATTCTTGCAGACAGTTTTTTTCTATCAACACTTTTAAAATGCCATCCCATTCTCTTCTGGCTTGTAAGGTTTGTGCTGAAAAATCCACTGTTAGTCTGATGGAGTTTCCTTTATAGATGACTAGACACTTTTCTGTTGCTAATTTTAAAATTCTTTCTTTCACTTTGAATTTAGACATGCCGATTATAATATGCCATGCTGAGTTCATTTTTGTATTGTATTTGCCTGGGGATCTCTGGGCCTCCTGTATCTGGATATCTAAGTCTCTTGGTAGACTTGGGATGTTTTCATCAAGCGTGTTCTTAAGTAGGTTTTCTAAACTTTTTGATCTCTCTTCCACCTCAGGAATACTGATATTTCATAAGTTTGGTTGCTTTATATAGTCACAGACTTCTTGAAAGCTTTGTTCATTCTTTTTTATTCTGTTGTCCCTATATTTGTGTGACTAGATTATTTCAAAAGACCTGTCTTCAAGTTCTGAAATTCTTTCTTTTGCTTTGTCTAATCTATTATTGAAGCTTTTGAATGTATTTTGTATTTACTTCAATGCATTTTTTAACCCCAGAATTTTTTTTCTTGTTTTTTTCTTTTGTTTTTTTTTTTTTAAAGATAGCTATCTCTTTGGTAAATTTCTCATTCACATCCTGGATTGATTTTCTCATTTCTTTGTATTGGTTTTCAGATTTGTCTTGCATCTCATTGAGCTTCTTTATTCTACCTTTTTTTTTTTTTCTCTTCTTGAGACAGGGTCTCATTCTGTTGCCCAGGCTGGAGGGCAGTGGTGTGATCATAGCTCACTCTAACCTCCAACTCCTGGGCTTAAGTGATCCTCCAACCTCAGCCTCCTGAGTAGCTGGGACTACAGGTGCATGCCACCATGCACAATTAATTTTTTTTTTGAGAGATGGGGTCTCATTCTGTTGTCCTGGCTAGTCTTGAACTCCTGGTGTCAAGCCATCCTCCTGCCTCAACCTCCTAGAGTGCTGGGATTACAGGTGTGAGCCACCACTCCCAGCCTTATCGAGCTTCTTAAAATCAATATTTTGAACTCTTTATCTGGCATTTTGAGGAATTCTTTTTTATTGGAATCCATTTCTGGACAATTGTTGTGGCCCTTTGGTAGTGTCATTTTTCCTTGCTTTTTCATGTTTTCCATGTCTTTCTGTCAATATCTGCACATCTGGTGTAACAGTTTCTTGTTCTAATTTTTTGAAATTGTTTTCATAGGAGGAAATATCTTCCTAATGGGGTATATATGTTATTTGTTGAGCAGAACACTTTGGGATTTTGAGAGCCTGTGGTAGTGTGATCTTTATATAATTTCTTTGGCAGTCCAGAGGGTTTGTGTTATCTGTGATTGCCTTGGTGGTTTAGTGTATGTAATTAGTTGAGGCTGTGGTGAAGTTTTTCTAGAGACTTGGACACTACCTGAGCCAGTCTTTGGGCCCTGGTGGTGGCAGCAGTGGGCTATGTGTGCCTCTTTTTAGGAACCAGAGCAGCTTACATTGTCACCAGTGTTACTGGGCCCTGGAGGGCTGATTCCTGGGCCTCCAGATGGCTTGCTCAGAGGTTAGTAGTGGGAGCAGTGGACTGGGCATGTGGGTGGGTTCTTGGGCCCCTGGGAAGATGGTTTGCTGTAGCAGTGGTGGAGCAAACCACTGGGCCCAAGTGGTCTGTGTTGGTGTTGCTGGTAGCTGCAATGGGCTGAGTAGGTTAGCCCCCAGTCCCAGAGCTGTCCAAAGCAGGTCAGTGGGTATTTTCTTAAGTGTGCTTAGGATTGTTTGGTCTCTCTTATCACTCCCTGGCCAATTGGCAGCTGGAACTCAGCTTGAGGGTGGGGCACAGTACAGTGTCAAACTCTCAAAATGGCATCAGCTGTAGGTTGAGATCAGAGAGGGTGGGGCCCCTTTTAGGCATGGGAAAGAAACTGTGGGAAGTGTGGTCTGCTTGAGTCTTAGTCTTACAACAGCCTGTTGCAGGGCGGTGGGTATTGTCCAAGGTATGTGTAAGAGAACTTGGTTTCTCTGTCCTTTCCTGGACAGGTGGAGGCTACAGCTGCATCAGTCCAAACTTAGCCTGAGGGCAAGGCACATGCCAGCATTAAACTCTCAAAATGGTGCCCTGGGCCTGTGACCAGGGAGTACGAGGCCCTTTCCAGGCAGGAGGCATGGGAAGGAAGCTGTGGGGGGTGTGGTCAGCTTGAGTCTCAGTCTCACAGCAGTCCATTGCATGTTGTAGGGTAGTGAGTATTGTCTTAGATATGTGTAGAAGAGCCTGGTTTCCCTGTCCCTTCTTGGCTGGGTGGTGCTGCATCCATGTCAGCCTGAACTTGGCCTCAGAGCGAGGCATAGGCCAGTGTTAAACTTTCATCATGGCTCCTTGGGCCTACGACCTGAGTCTGTGGGGCCCTCCCAGCCAAGCAGTGTGGGCTGCTCACATCTTGGTCTCACAGCAGCCTGTTGCAGGGCAGTGGGTATTGTCCTAAGTATGTGTAGGAGAGATTGGGTAGCCACATCTGTAGATCTCTGGTATCTAGGCTCCCAGAATGGTGCCCAGCTGAAGCTGTTCTAAGCTAGGATGGCTGTCAGATTCCATGTGGGTTCCCTTTCTGGAACAACATCTCTGTGTAATCTCTAGGCAGCTCCCTATGTTTGTCTTGAGGCCCCCGTGGGGTGAGGGGTTCTCCTGTATCCAAGATCGTAAAACTCGTTTTGGAGTGTGGAGCCCTTGGGGTTTCTCTTACTGTTTCCCTGAGCTTTGGAGCTTCTCCTGGCTCTCAGCCAGTCCCTGAAAGGGCAGGTTGCCTTGAGCCCTCTCCTTACTGACTTTTGGTGTTTCTTGTCACTTCTCCGGTGAATCCTCGCATTCTCTCCTAAACAATAGATTTGAACTGTGAGTGTCTACTTACTATTCTGGTTTCTGTCCACAAAAGAGACACATACGCCCTGTGTCAAGTCAGCTATCTTGATCCTGTCTCCCCACAAAACTGTAAATTTTTTTTTAAAAAACAGCAAACAAAACTCAAGAGATTTTTGTTGTTCTGTTTTTACTACTCTTTTCATTGGACTATATGCATTAACTAAATATATTTTATGAAACTTGCAAGAAGCTAGTTATTAGATTATATAAATAACATACCACCTAAAGTTTATTTATTATCTGCTACTAGCAAGTTCTCTTCTGTGCACTTCGTGGGCATTAACACAATTAATGCCCACACTAATTCCCTGAGGTACATGCTGTTATCTGTTCATTTTGCAGATAAGGGAGCTAGGGCACATAGAATTAGAGGAAATTGCCTATGACCACAGAGATAAGAAAAGGTGAGGCCAGGATTGGAACTCGTGCAGTTGGAGTGAGAAATGTGGCCCAGAGCAATTGGGTCAGGCTTCCTAGCCTTATAACAAAAACAATAATACAGGTAGCTCAGAGCTTAGTGAAATTTCCAGTAATATAAAAAATCCAAGTGGGACTATATACTTAAATATTTCTATTTTTAATATTATCATGAGTCATATAGTGAGGTATTAGATCATGCATTTTGTTAACAGAGCAGAGTCTGAAGTTAGACTATTTTATTTTTATTCTATTTGAGTTTTGATACTTACCTACTTACTAACTATGACCATGGGAAAGTTTTCTGGCCTCTGGGTTCCTCCGTTTCCATACCTGTATACTGTGGGTATGATAGTGTAGACTGCTTAGTTGGGATACTGATTAAGGAAAGGCAATATCTGAATCTATAATTTTCTGTATTCTATTTTTTAGTTCTTTTATTTTTCATTTTATTTTGTTAGAGGATTGGATTACTAATAGGCTTGGTTCAAATGATCTGTAAAGAAAGCATCAACTACCATCAGGCATGGATGATTTACATGAACTGGATGGCCTTTCATATATATGACTCTGTAAAACTCAATAAAATCAACACATTTCAACTGGAATTTGCTGTCATTTTAAGTAAGCCCCTATTGGTAGTCCTTAAAATGAGATATATATGACATATTAGCAACAGGCAATGAAAAGGGCACACCAATTGAAAACTGCTCATGAATTGATCAGATGAGAAGAGGGAAATAAAGAGATGTCTCAAAGGAACCATTCTGACTGTAACTTAATCCTGAAGTCGAAGAGTAGAAGGAGAAAAGAAAACATCATTCAAGTGCTCAGCATCAAATTAAAAGAGTAGGAAATAGCAGTTGTAGAGTAGAGAAAGGCAAATGCATGGAGAAAAGCCAAGTATTTAACATTTCAGTATAGTGAAGATTACTGGGGCTGCAAATTACCTGAATTTCCCTACAGGGAATCATGTTCTCTTTTAAAGGAAAGAGGCATGATATAACCAAACTCATTACAATTACACTTCCAAGTAACATTACTTTCAAGAGTAAATGTGTGTTAAAAAGGGACTGTAAAAAGTCTGCCTATGGTTCATAAAAATATGATTTGGAAAACAAAGCCCATGTCTATGTAAGTTACATCTGATGCACTCTATAAAGAACAGCTTGCTTCCAATTTTTTATCTCCAGATAGTCAGGAAAAGGCACTTTGTCTATTCTAATTTCAGACACCAAGTGCTACTTCAAAGCATTCAGCCAATTATTCTATAGCGTCATCTGTTATTTTCTAAAGAATTACCTAATAGTCCTAAAGAATATGGTAATATGGGGGTACAAATGTTTTGGTTACATACATGGATTGCTTTTGTACTGCTTGAGTCAAAGTCACAAGTGTGCCCATCACCCAGGTAGTGCACATTGCACGCATTAGGTATGACTTCACCCATTCCCTCCTCCGCCCTCCCATGCATGATTTCTGTTGAGTTTTACTTCTATCTATGCACATGAGTGCTGATCGGTTAGTTCCAACTTAATAGTGAGTACATGTGGTGCTTGTTTTTCCATTCTTGGCGATACTTCACTTAGGAGAATGGTCTCCAGTTCCACCCAAATTGTTGCAAAAGGTATTAATACTTTTTTTTATGGCTGAGTAGAACTACATGGTATACATATACCACATTTTATTAATCCATTCATGAACTGATGGGCACTTGGGTTGATTCCACATCTTTGCAACTGTGAATTGTCCTGAAACAAACATACTAGTGCAAGTGTCTTTTTGATAAAATGACTTTTTTTTCCTTCGGGTAAATACCCAGTAGTGGGATTGCTGGATCAAATGTTAGGTCTACTTTTAGATCTTTGTGGAATCTCCATGCTATTTTCCACAGAGGTTGAACTAGTTTGCAGTCCTACCAAGAGTGTATAAGTGTTCCTTTCTCTTCACATCCACACCAGCATCTATTATTTTGGGACTTTTTGATAAAAGCCCTGGGGGTAGGTGATATCTCATTGTGGTTTTGATTTGCATTTCTCTGACGATTAGTGACGTTGAGCATTTTTTCATATGTTTATTGGCCATTTGTCTATCTTCTTTTGAAAAACTTGTGTTCGTGTCTCTTGGCCACTTTTTAATGGGGTTGCTTGATTTTTTTCTTGCTAATTTGCTTGAGTTCTTTGTACATTCTGGATATTTGCATGCTATACATGCAATAAAGGTAACTTGCATTATTAGTTCTTCATTTTTTGTAAAATTCTAGGGCACACCTTAGGCCCCCCTCCCCAATACCTTAGTGAGCAGACTCAGCCCAAGAAGCATTTTCTAAATGCGTTCCTTCTCTGGCAGACTCTTTTTCTAAATATAGATCAACAGTAAGACTATTATTAAGATCGTCACCAAGGAAAGACCTTTACTTTTGATTTTAGTAGCAATATTCTAATAACTTTTCCTTTTTAGGGTTCAGGGTTGTACTAGACTGAAGCTTCTTCTCCGTATTTTCAGACAGAATTTTCTCCTCTAAAAACAAAATTGGTATCAGGTGGCAGCAAAGTCTGATGCTGCTCAAATGCAAGACAACGAGGATGTTGCAGAGAGAAGGGATGGATAGAACTGTAGTGACAAAACATAATTGTGACTGTCCGGGCAAAGTACCCTGGAATATCTGGGATTTAAGGGGATTTTTTTTCTTTAAATATTAGTGTCTAGGCAGCTGTTGACTATAATTTTTTGGCTTTAATATTTTATCAATAAGCAGGTCTAAAGAAAGGGAGAAAAATTGGTTGATGCTATGCTATTTTTGTATAAATAAAATGAATTGCCATATCTATTTCCACAGGTCCAATGCTTGTTGCACTGCACACAACTACAGAAGGAGCTCCTGAAGCTGTTCAGAGGACGTGATCACCATCCTAGTTTCTTTCCTGTTTTAATTAAAGAAATATAGTGCCAATAAATCCAGAATGCTGGAGATCAGGGCTGGCTTCCTGAGCTTGTGACAAACAAATAAGGTCCCATGCTTAGAAGCCTCCAAGCTTAATTCAATGCTCTGCTTTCACCATCTTGAAATTCTTAATGATTTCTGAACAAGGGGCCCTGAATTTTCATTTTGCCCTGGGTCCCACAGCTGATCCTCCCTGAAATTTAGATGTGTTTGACAGTGGCATTTTTATCTCCACTCAAATGGAATTTGGTCATTTAAATACAAGTCTACTATTCAATATTTGTTAATTCAACAAATGTTTTTTGAATATGTTAAATACTGTGATAGGTACCAGGGACACAACGGGGAATAGGAAGCTATTGTCTCCATCTTTAAAAAGCTTTGCCTACTAATTGAGGAAGAGTGACAAGGAAAAAGGATAGTACATTAAAATGTAATAAATAGCATGAGAGCAAAGATACTATGGGAGCACATAATAGAGTTATCTAAAAGTAAAATCCCCTTATAAAGAATTTCCACATTTTGTTATATTGATGGTCAAACTGTGTTTTCTCTTTTTCAAAAATGGTGTGTAAGATATCTCTTTCAGTGTAACATTAGTATTACACTTTCTGCTACAGCTACAATTATTAGGGTTTATGGTGTTTAGTATACAAGGTTTTCATTAATTTCTAAGAAGATGAGAAAGGGAAGCAAATTGTCCTCACCTTGCTAATTTAATGCTGGTAGGTTTTTCCTTTTAAGTGAAATGCAATGATGAGCAACTTTTAATTAATTATTTTGAAAACAGTTTCCCCAGAGTTAAGAGACACAGAGGCCCTTATTATACTTGCTGCTAAAGAGGACATGATTAATTCATTTTTTTCTCGGTGGCCCTAATTATTTAGCTAATCCTCTCACCCTCTCCTCTACCCCTAAGCCCACATTAGGAGGCCCACGTGTAATGTAGCAGTAACCCAAAGTGAAACAAAGCCATACTGATGTCCAAATTGTTCTGTACAGGATGGTGGACGTGTTTAGTAATAAATGATATGAAAAGGGCTTTTATTGACAAGCTGCCATGCGCTGTTTGCATTAGAGAATATGAGAAGATGATGGCCGCTACTCCTTCGTCCCCATGGCATTCAGCTCAGTGAGATAGCAGAAAACGCTTCAGTTTACTTAAAGCATTGATAACACCTCTAAATAATTAACCGAGGACTTCCTGTCTTCAATTACTTAGTGCTTTTTTTTTTAACATCTTGAGAGGATTATAAGCAATTTATGGATTTCACATGACGAGTGCACTCGCCACTATTCCCACAAAGCATTTATGGGATCATGTTTCCAAAGCTTTGAGGTAATTAAAAATAAGCATGGAGACAATGGGGCTGAGGCAAGGTGCTCCCTGTCCCTTCTGTCATTTCTGAGGACCTAGATTTTCAGGCTCCAGGACGACTAACGCTACAGCTTCATTAGCGCTCTGTTGCTTAGGGAATGCCTAGGTTTTGGAAATGATGAGAAAAATCAAAACATTTATCCTAGGGGGTTCAGGCAGCTCTTCCCTCAAACATTTGAGATGGAATGGGAAATAAATCTGATGATTTTAGTTCATTCCATGAACTCAATAGAACAGTCATTCACATCATAAAGTACTTCCGTAGTGCATTTGGTCAGTCAGCTAACCATGGAACTAAATTTTCCCAGGCAGATAAAATGTGTAACATTATATAATCTCAGATTTTAGATTATCTAATGCCTAGCGCCATAAAAACCTGTCCCGTAGCAACTGCATATAGGAGGCTCTGTACTTGGTAAGGTTTTGCTGAAAGAGTTTATTTCCTCATTTAACAAAGAAATCCCTCTTTAGGGCTATGTCGCCCAAGCGAAATACTACTCTCTAAATCTTAGAACAGAGGGATGGATCAAATGACTTCTAAAGGCCTTTTCCATTTTCTGATTTTGTAAAAATTAAAATCATGTGGAAAAACTTTAAAATATTTATTCTAATAAAAGAGGATTTCTGGCACCAAGATATGGGTATGAAATCGTCTCTCACATAAAAATATCCATTAGAAATGACAATGAAAGGAAGAACTGGTAGAGTGAAGTTATTTAAAGAAAAATCTTTGCAATTATTTTATAATTAATGAGGCTATCAATCCTGTTGGTTTGAACATTACAATTGAATTTTGTCTGTCGGCATATAAATGCTGGTTTCTAAAAAATGCAAGCCAATACAGCTGGCAAAAATTCAAAGCCAATGCTGGTTAAGTAGCTACTATAAGAAGAAAAAATTTCTTTAGCCTTGTATCTCGGTTTATTGTGAAACCTTTACTGGTACAAAGTCTTCATGTGATTTAACTTGGCTTTCAAAACTCTGTAATTAACATCCATTGTCTATGCCAGCTCATTCTTTTGATTTTTACCACTGTATCCTGTATAGAGTTCTGTTTGCAGTTATTCCTTTCCTTGCCAGTCTTTCCTGTTGCTGAGGGCATCTTAAGAGCAGCGATCTTATTTTAGAGCACTCAGGGTACTATTTATCTAGAACACCACAAGCTGGCAACTCATTTTTTTTTTTTTTGGAAATTAAACAAGTATTCTGATTTCCTTATAGATGGAGGCAGTGAATGCCTTGGACACCCTGAGTAGGTCAGTTTGCTTCCTCATCTTTCAAATGTGGTTATTAACAACATCTCTTACTTTAATGGTTATGATGAGAATCAAATAAGTCAAAATGCAAACTGTTCTCTGAAATGAGAAAGCACCCAAAAAGGTAAGGTTTTATTATGTTATGTAAAACACCATTATTTCAATCCCTTGTGAATGATTTTCACTTCAACTAAAATAAGATATATGAAACAAATTTCATCATTTGAATTGATGAGGGTTTTCCCCATCTCTAGTGTCATTGATTTAGCTCAGGATCTTGTGATAAAGGATGCAATGTGCTAGTCCGAAAACTGTATTAAACATCTTCTGCAGGCTTATGGCACTTTTGGAAAACCACTGGAGATTCTGCCAGTGAATGCTTGCTTATGTGTCAGGGAATTGTGGAGTTTAAAACATGATGAATTTATTTTGCCACCTGTGTAGTGTAGCCAGTAGTCTCTTCTTAAGAAAAGTCAGGCACATTTTTCTAGACCTTTCTGCACTTATATGTAAGTTTAATTATCTGTGCTATCAATACCTTCTGCAAGGTGTAGGATCCAATGGAAGGAGGTCATTCTGTAAGGAAGTCTTGGAAGGAGGTGGCTGACAGCAGGGAAAAAGTGAAAGTTTGTAAAATCTTGCCTGTGGTCTCAGAATTTAAAGTTACAAAGCTGTTTGGGATGATTCAGTAAATCCACTTAATGAGCTAATTTACATAATCTCTCAAAATATATTTTTCTGTAAAATGGTGGTAGTAATTCTCTCTACCCTATAGGTGTGTAATGGAGAATCAAATTGGACAGTGCATGCAAAGTGCTTAGGACAGTATTTGGCACATATTAAATTTATTTATTCCTCAAACATTTATTTAGCTCCTATTGACATGTTCAAGACTATTCTAGGCACTACAGGTATAGAATCGAACAAGGCAGACAAGGTCCCTGCTCTTTTGGAGCCTACATTTGAGTGGGGGGAGATATAAAAAGACAAAAATCAAACACTAAATTATCAAGCAGTGAGAGGTCTATGATGAAAATAAAACAAAATGGTTTGGTGGCATGTACGAGAAGTTACTCCAGACTGGGTAAGTCAGAAAATGCTTCTCTTTTCTCCAGAAGTGACATTCAAGCTAAAACTTGTGAATTATTACCAAAATTGCCACTAGCAATTATCTAACATTTTACTATTAGATAAACTTTATTATATTATTAAAGTTAATTATAATAAGCAATGTCATAAATAAAAATAAAATTACTATTAATTAACATTAATAACAACAACAAATAGTCACAACCAGTCCACTGTCAACTAGCTCCGTGTATTAATTACCCACTTAGTAGACAAATGTTAGTTTCTGGCTGATTTTCCCCAGCCTTCCAGTACATTCTAGGTTGTACTAGTTCCGTTATCCACGAGTATATCCTTGGGGAAGGAAAATGCATCTTACTGTTTGTTTGAAAAAAAAAAGTTAATACGGATGCAAAAACCCCACACATAATGCATATCAAAGCCAAATATAAATTATTTCTGAAGTTATCTGCTGTTGTGGCTTATTGCTGCCAGTGTGGGCTCTTCTATTAGCATGGATAAGTGGGACCTGACCATATGTCAAGAGAACACGTCCTTTAGAAATGACCTCATATATCAAACACACACCCCTGGGATGCTTTGCCCCCCTAACCACAATGACAGACTCCTCCAGTAGGTTTTCCTTTTTTTTTCACCTGTGACCGTATGCTGCCTCCTGTCAGTGGTGTCAGTGTAGATGAGACCTTTCCCAACCTGCCTGATCTGGTACTCTTTAATGACGCCATTCGGTTTCTCAGGGACACTCCAGCTCAGATGCAGAGCCTCTGCACTTGGGGCTGTGACTCGCGGTGGCAGGATGTTCTCCGGAACTCCTTGGGTAGTAGCTGCAACTACCTGAAGACATAGGAATTAAACAGCAATTTATTGTAATAGTACACCAGGTATCCTGATCAATGAGAATGTCACTTTTGTTTTAAAATGTTGTTGTCTGGCCTGGCATATCATTAGCAAGGGCTTGGAGAAGCAAGTCCCCTTTTTGTATTCTTTTCTTCCCATCCTATTTAAACAATGAAATCTGACCTTGAATACATTACATAAGTCTCAGGCTACCATTTATCATGACAGGTTCAACAACAATTTTGACGGCAGAGTGCAGCCCTCAGTGTTTAAACAAGTAAAATCTGGCTGGCAGACTGTCTTACTAGAGAACTCTTGATAACTCTCTTCCATATGGCCCATCAGTGTCTTTGCATTTTAACAGCCTGATTTTGTACATTTTAAGCACCAGTAAATATGGAGCAAAACCCACATCTGAACTTGCTTGCATATGATATACTTTGAACAGTATAAATGGGCAGACTTTTTTGTACCCTTCCCATGATACTTGGGATGACTTTATAGGATCTGTGCCAATGTTCTAGAGAAAGAACGAAGGGAGAAGAAAAAATAATAAATCAACCAATTATTTAGTCAATATTGTTAAAACACAGTTTTGGACAAAAATGGGTTGTATTTGTTTTTTCATAGAATTAGCTCTGATTTCACTTTTTAACCAACAGTTTTGGTGTCTAGTAGGCATAGTCTGTGTCTATGCTAAAAGTACGGAATTGTTCTAGGACCATTCAGACCATAACTTTTGATTGGGCCAATCAGCTGTCATCTGTCTAAATGGTGGCATGCTCTGTGAGGTTTCTGGGGTGCCTGTTGAACAAAAAGTTGCACAGATACACTGTGGCTGAGCAGTTTGACTGAATGTCTTATTTTGATGGTTTTTGCAGTGTGTGAAGATGCTGCTCTTCTAAAGTTTTAAGCATATGAATAGAATCAGAACTGTTCTATATGTTTGTTTCCTCCTGAGCTTCCTCTGACAAGGCTGGCTTCTGCGAAATGACGCTTTCTTTATTTTCCTCCAAAATTGTTTGATTATTTCTTTCCAGTTTTCTTTGTGGGCTTTTCTTCCTTCTTCATTTCGTAGTGTTCCCCAATGCTCATCACCTATGGTATCCTTTTTTTTAATTTGTCTCTCTCTATTCTTCTTCAATGACCATATTTAAACTTATTGCTTTGACTTCCCACATTGATATTTCTAGCAAAATCCAGTCACTTCTTCATCCATCTCCTAACCAGACATGCTCACTTAAAGTGCCAAGTAATACCTGCTTCCACCATCCTTCTCTTGAAATACTTTTTTAAATGAATCTTATTCTTTTTCTTTTAACATTTTCCTTTTGTTTTTTATTTGCTTGCAGAATGTCACCATTTTTCACAAATTGCTCAAGGCAGATATCTTGAAAATATCCGTGACTCTTTCCTTTTATTCCTCTGCATACAGTTAACTACCAAGTCCTGAAGATTGTGTCCCCCATATCTGCTGTATCTTGCTGACATTCTCCATTCGGACCCCTGCTGCCTGAGTTCAGGTCTTCAATTTTTTCTCGGCATGGCTATTGCAGAAGACTTAGAACCATTTATCTTCTATGTCAGGTTTTTTGCCCTTTTCTTTGTTTTTCAAAATCGGACAATTTTTGTTGATGTGATATTTAAATAGAAACCCTTTTCAACTGAATAATGGTTTCGAAATTTTTATGGATTTTTTACATTACCTAAAAATAGTTAGTAGAGAAAGGGTGTGAAAGAGAAGATGATATTGTTTCAAGATTTTATTTGTTTTTCATTACTAGAGCATAGATATTTGGATAAATCTCCTTTACAATGATCTCTTCTTCCAGGTATATGTATTAGCAGCAAGTTAGTGTGACACCTGAATACCCTACTTAACACCACCTTGAGGGGGACATTGTTTTCTTCATCGAAAAAGTCTTCACATTGAACACTTTTTCTCAGAGTTTAGGCACAGTCCCGTTACCTTGCTACTGGTGGCACAGCCAGCAACTGTGCAAGCTTTCAGCTGATATGAATATTCCTGAAATGGCTGAATTCCTTTTGTATCAGAGAAGCTCAATGATGTTCCCCGAAAGCGTTCAATTCCATTTCGAAGAAGAATGTAGTAAATAATGGGACCTAAAAGATGCAGAGAAATGCCTGTATTTGAGTGTCTTATCATTTTAACTATTTGCAAACAACTTAAAAGTCTTAGTATTATGAACAAATGGCATACTATAGAACTTTATTTCACTTTAATTTGCTATTATATTGCCACACTCAAGGATTTCTTAATTATACTATTATGGAGGAGATGGGTTCTTGACATAGATAATCAAAGAGTCATTTATGTCTATGTCCCTTCACTATCAAACAAATTTACTTTCAATATTAAAACTATTTTGCCTCCCCTGAATATGCTTTGCTTATTTGAAAGCAGCTTAGATATATGTTGGGATTCAAGGAACTTTTACTTATTTATTTATATATGTTGAATAAAAATTTATGAGGGCTATACCACAAAGTGAATGATTAGTTGGAACACAGCTAAAGTTCCCTTTATTAGCAAATACTTTCTAGCAGTTAGTTGCATGCCATTTAAATGTAGGTTGTACTCATTTCAATTTCCTTATGGATTTACAGGATTATGTTATTTCTATTTTAAAAGTAGCTTAATACCATTTGATTGTATAGGTTTTTTCCAGTTTAAGGCAATTGCATCTTCAAGGTTGTCCATTTTGGTCCACCTAGGGGGACTCACTCCTTGAGGCACATCCTCTTTTGTTCTGGCTCTAACAGCTTTGCTGAATCCTCGCCCATAGCTGTTCCATGCAGAAATCCTATACTCGTACATCATGTAGGGCTTGAGGTTTACATCTGGAAAGATGGAAAACAGGCAGTGATGTTTTTCTTATTTCTATTTTTTTTAACCATCATACTAAAAATGAATATCAAAAACTTTAAACATTTAAAAATAAATGCTCAAAGCTCTACTCCCTTCGTGTATAAATAAAACTCTAATATCTTTATTTTCTAAATCATAAACAATATTTAAAGTGTTTATTGTGTGCAGAAATATGGAATTTCACAGAATATAATTCACTGCTTCTGGACAGAGAACTAGGGATACATTAAAGAAATGATTGAAAAATAAAAGCACTAGACTAATGTATAATAAGATGTTAATTTCACAAGTTCATGTACCCTTGACTTCTGTATGAGAAAAATGCCATGTTCCTTTATAGTTTTATTATTATAAAACTTACCAATTATTACTTTCTATTACTTTGTTATTATTACTTCATTAAAATAAAATAAAAAATCATATGAATTATAATGTAGTTATTATAAGACACAGGATTTGAAACTTAGCTTATCATGGTACTATGTTAGTGAACAAAAATCAATGTATACTTCACTACATACTTCCTTCCCTCTTCCACCAAAACCAGAACTGAAACCAAAACCAAAACCAACTAGCCTAATTAAAACAACAAAATCAAACCTGCTGAGCTTTTTGAACTGGTAAAAATTTTATTAGATGATGACTCATGTGATTCAACCGTGTCCCCAAAGTCCTAGTTCCATTTTAAGCTTTAATTACTTCAGAAGTACAAATGCAATAAATTTTCCCCCCAAAACTACCTGAAAGTGTAATTATTTAAATTTATATTCCATTTATTTAATTTTGTGAATTTTGAATTATGTATGTATGTATTTTGTATAGTGGTTTCTGGAGGACTCTGACTGAGGATCAGGAAAGGAGGTCTTCCCCCTTGGCTGCCTGGCCCCCTGCTCTATCTCCATTGGCCACGGAGTTAATCCTCAGTCCTTTGCTTGGATTATTTGAGCCACATTCTCCTTATATACATCGCCTTACAATAAACCCTGCCCTGCCTACTTTATAGAATTAATATGAAAATAAAATGTAATAAATTATGTGGCAGAACTTCATAAAATGTAAATTATTCTACAAGTGTGAAGCATGATCTTCTGTCTCCATTTTCTTTGGTAAGAGAGGATCTGCCGCAGGTTGCCTGTGATGACTATCATAGGTCCCCAGATCTCTTTTCCGTCCTGGTCAGAGACATCCCGATTAGGAACGACATTTGCCAGTTTTCTTTGCAGCTTGGTGTGGTCGCATGATTCAGATCTCAACATCCGAAGGTGTATGGAAGAAATGAACAACTTCTGCATCACTTTTTAAAGAGAAAATTGCCTGCCTTCTGTTGCCATGCTTAGCCCCTGATGATGGGCTGGAACTAGGATGTTGTAGTAACCCAGTGGATGATGATAGCATCTGAGGCATGATGAACCACAAAATGGAAGGACTGTGGATTCCTGAATGACCTTGGGGGACTGAGGTGCCTGGACCATCTACCTACCCACAGATGGTCACTGTATTTTTACATCTCTTTGCTATAGCAGACTAAACTGCTCATTGCTGATAACTGTTGCTCTGCAGCCTCAAGCTCACATCACCATTTCTAATTTCAGTTGCTACTTTCCTGTTTCTTTATATAGGTTTCAAATCCCAATGAAAATTCTTGTTTGTCTTTATAGCTGCTGGTCTAGTATAGTGCCTGGTAATTAGCAGGTATTTAACAAATATTTTTTGATAAATGAATGATTTCATAAATGGATGAATTTTGATCAGTGCTGGTACTGTTAGCTTTCCATTGTAAGTTTTTTAAAAAGTCTGATTTAATCTAAATTGTTCTCAATGGAATTGTCATAGCACTACTTGAGTGCTTAACATCATTCATGAAAAAAAAGGTTTGTTGTTTTTTATATGCAACTTATAATATTTTCCAGCAGGCAAAGCAATCTGAAATATGGATTTTAAAAGACCTCATAATATTATATCAGGAGGTGGAAACAACATCTATTCACTTCTGGAGAGGGCTATTGCAAGTATGTCTTAAAAGCCCTTCAAAATCTTGGTCTTGATTACAAGGGACAGATAAAAGTAGGGAACTCTCTTAGATGGAAATTCAATAATTTCAAAATGAGGGTCCATGATTTAAATCTATAACTGGGAGTAGGAAGAAATTGGAAGGTTGGACAAACTATTCTTTCCTAATTCAATCCACTCCAATAAATCTTTTTTGTTTATGTACAGTGTGCTAACTCCAAATAATAAGGTAAAGGTAAACAAAGATGTTCTATGCATAAGGATATTTCAATCTAATAGGAGAGATGGACAAGTGTTCCAATGCATATGACACATGGCAGAAGTGATGAATTTTTTAAACAACGTGCCATAGGAGCACACAGGTGAGAAGGGGCTGCACTTGGAAAGCCTATATGAGGACATGAATCTTGACTTGGACCTTGAGTAGGACAATGAAGAAGGATGTTTCAGACAGAAATAAGAGCTTGAGGGGGGTTTGGAGCACTGTAAAAAAAGCTCCTATACCATGTGACTCTTCTAAATCTGCCCCTTTTGAAGATGGCATAATTTGAATCTGTTTCCTTACCATGGAAAGTTACTTTCACAGATCTGACCCTCAGTTTCCTCATCTGTTAAATGATCATTCTCACATGACTGGTTTGTGGGTAACTGAGGTAAGGCTTTAAAGTACCTAGCACAGCACTGGGACCAAGTAATGTTCAGTTTTATCAACTTTATCTCTACTTCTTTCTTTCCTCCTTAGTCTTCCCCTCTTATCGTGGCATCCTGACTTACTTTTTGCATTCCTGAGGTTTGCCGTTGTCACCCACCACTGGATGAGTAAGCCAGAGCATTGTTTTGTTTATTTAACCTTAGCGTGCTCAAACTATGTCACTTAAATTGATTCAATTTGATTCTAGATGATAGATCATACACAAACACACACACACACATACACACACTTGATTTTTCAAAAAACATAAACATATTCTGTAGGACTTAAGTAAATGGATAAATAATAAAAATTTAATAGATGGAAGAACTATTTTAGGATAATTCTAAACTATACAGTGTTTCTCACTCAGCTCAGCCAGAGCTAAGAACTACTATTTTGGACAATTCAGTAAGGTCAAGATGGTGCTTGGAAATTAACATTTCAATAACTGCAAAGGTTATTGTTTTCAAGATGATCGGCCATCTTGGAGAAACACCACACTTGGGTTTACGTCTTCCTCAGAATAACACTGCTAAGTTTTACTAGTAATCAGAGAGGTTCCATTTATCTTTCTGCTTGCAAGTATAAACAATATTCATTCAATGCATTCATTGAAAGCTGCATTTGAGCCTTTACAAAAGAAAATTGAGTTTATTGTAAATTAACTGGATATATCAGAAAAGGGCACAGATTTCTCTACAGATTTACTTTAAAATAGTATATATCCTTGTTTAAAGGTAGACTTAAAATAAATGTAAGGCACTAACTTTCAAGACATCCAGATTATGCCTTTAATAATAATTTCCCTCATATTTGGACCCCCAAATATGAGGGAAATTATCAGGTTAAGGAGGGATCATGTTAGAGGGAAATAAATCTGCATTTTCAGCAGCTTCTTACTAGCCCACTAAGCCATGGGCAGACAGCTCACATTCTGTTACCTGTGAAGGAGTATGTGTTTACACTCCCTGTGTGAACAGTTTCTTCAGCAGATGAACACATTTCTTCGATTGATGTCTTCCCTGTGGAATTGTGAGACCCTCTTCTCATAGTACAAACATGGCTGGTAAAGTTGAAGTCACACCTGCCACAATATGCTGTGGCTTCCATAGATGCTGGGCAGAGGGTCCTGCACTCTTTGGTTTCCTAAATCAAGTGATAGAGGTGGGGAGAGAGAAAGAAAGAGATTTTTAAATTTTATTTAGACATACATGGGATAGATTTTTTGTAGCTTTCAAATGAAATTTTTCTTCCACCTATTTGATAAATAAATATCTCAAAATTTGTAAGAAAAAATGAAGGCAGTATCCCAGAAAGAGCAGTTACTTTGAAATGACACAGAATTGGATTAAAATTCCAGTTTTGCAACTTCCTAGCTCTGTAACCTTGGCAAATCACTTATGCTTTTAAAGCCTCAGCTTCTTCAGTGGGAAAAATGGAAAGAAAATTTATCATGATGGTTTGTTGTGTGAATCAAATGAGACAACATCTGTAAACGCCTTAATGCCTTAAACTTAGTATACACACTACAAATAGTAACAGTAGTAGTCATTATTTTACTATTGTTATTTGACACTTTCCTGTGACGTTTTAGAGAGAATGGAGAATGGAATATTTGAGAATCAGCACTTCCTGTGCTATTGGGAAAGTGGGTTCCATAAGAAGTATTATTCATCCAAGTATTTAAAAAATCAAAATTATTCATGAACTGTCATTGTAATTATAATTATTTATATTCATTAACCTTTTCTCTGACAAACCTCTGGAGTTTTTGTAGTTATTGATAAGTACCAGTGTGTTCAAATCTCAGGAAATTAAATACTTAATCATCCCAAATTACAGGAGCTATAAATAAAGTAATATTCTTACAACACAGAGATCTACTTTGTCTTTCCTTTATAGAAGCAGCATAGTGTGTTTGGAATACGTTTTGCTATTAAAAATTGATCTCCATTCAACTTCTCTCTTACATAAAACAAGTTGAATTATTCTCACCAAGTTAGTCAAAATAAAGGTACTTCAGAAAAATATAGTGGGACTTGGGACTTCCATTTAAAAATGGTGAGTTGAACACTTGGATTTATTTCCATTTCCTCTTAAAGCCCAACCAAATGACAGTAAAAGAAATGTTTAAATATAGAAAGTCTAAGGGAAAAGGAAGGGAAATAATATACACAGTACAGCTCAAAGAGTTTTGGAAGCTGGATGGTAGACTGATATGGCAGAAACAATGTAATGTGCTCCGTAATGTACATTTTCCCCTTTTCTCTGTGGGAACACGGGATTTTCAAGCCTCGGTGCACTAGGAGGAGCCACGTGACTAGATATGTCTGTGTGACTAGTGTACAGAAAGTATGTACTCTGTATCCAGGAATGACACACCAAAGTGCCATTGTCCACTCTCTCTCCCTTTCCATTGTGACCCCAGGGCTGTGTGTGAAGCAATACAAGACGGAAGGGGCTTGGGTTCCTGAGATGTTGCTTAGAAAAGACCTGCCTAACCCACATTGGGTTGTCATGTAAAAAATTAAAAAACTAATTTGCTAAAAGGGTAGACCTTAAACATTCTCATCACAAAAAAATACAAGAAAAAAGAAAAAGAAAAAAATAATAACAACTTCCACGTAGAGGCACATTGTCATGAAATTTTAGAAGAGCAGGACAAGGAGAACATCTTTAAAAGCTGTCATAGAAAAAAATAACATGGTTACTTACAAATATCAACGGAAGCTTAAAAAATGCAGAAATGGCTTCAAAATTCTGAATAGAGATGATTTTTAACCCTGAATTGTATATCTGGTTAAACTATCAATCCAGTGGGAGAGTAGAATAATGATAAATCATACATCAAGCTCTCAAAAACTTTACCCTGTATACATCTACATTCAGCAAGATAATTCTCCAAAAGGAAAAAAACTTGGGGAACAGAACACAGGGGACCAACACAGGAAAGGGGTGAAAGGAATTTTTGAGTTGACAGCTTCAGGAACAATTTAGTTGACAGCTGGGCCAGCTGTGTAGAAACCCTACAGTGATCCTGTCCAGATTGGAGCAGAAGATAGAAGTCTCCAGGAGAGAGGTCTTTAGGAAACAAAATGAAACCTATAGAATGTATTGCCTATAATACACTACTTGATTCAGCATGGAGAAATATTGTGCTCATCATAATAATTTACCAACCTTATGTATTATCTTAATCATTCATTGCTACAAAGTGCTTGCAGGGACCCTATCAGTCTCATAAGAGTTATTTCACATCCCAAAGTGTATGATGTCCATACAAGGATTGTGTAGTCACCTCGTTCAGCAAGTGCCCTTCCACTCTCTGCAACCAAGTCACCCACTTTTAGCCATCTCATAAGCACAAATTACTACAGAACATACTGGGTAGGGTGTTGGTTTTTTAAATGTCCATGATCCTTTCCTTAAATTGATAGGTTTCTAGAGTCCTGAGTCAAGTTTAATAACCACAAATATGACATGGCTGTATGGGAAGCATCACAGCATATAAGCATAAATGATTACACCCCAAGCCTATTCACTTTTGTGGCTGACAGAGGCATTTGCACATCTTGCACTGTCTAAAGGAATATGACATAAATGCAACTAAGTGAATTTGCTGGGTCTAAGGTCTCTATCAGAGGAAAGTGGTGGGTTATAGTTGGCAGGCAAGAGGGAAGAAGTATAAATTTCGCTCCATCTCCAGCCATGGCACTCAGAGGCATGAAATGGCATCATGCAAAGGCTCCAGACAACCTGTGCTGGCTCTTTCAGCAGCACACAGACTTTCAGTCCTGCACTAATCTGAAGTGCTGGGTAAAGCTTCCTTGAGAACAGCTAATCATTATTAATTCCTTTAGAATTCATTGCAATAACATCAATCATAGCGAACTCATTCGGTATTAATATGGATGTAATGTGAAAATGAATAATGCACACAGGAGTTTTTATATTCCTATTTTAGAAAAATAGTTATGAACAATGTATTTCTCTTTCCATTGTCAAATCAGCACCTCTGAGAGGTTTTCTATCAATTACCTTCATCATCATTCCAGTTGAAATCTTGTCAGAGCAAACATATTTCAAAGGATTATATCCAACTCCATTACAGCATTTCTGGCTCTTTGGAATAAGTTCAGTCTCACAGCATTTTACTGGCACTGGGTCATTCTTTTTAACATGTGCTTTAGACTCTCCACTGGAAGCTGAGCAGCATATGGTATCTGACATATTCACATAATCCTGCCCACAACAGAACATCCCTGCAACAATAAAATGTTATATATGAATATGAAATAAAAAAAAGGAAAGAAAACTGAGGCTGCTATAAAGTTTGGTATAAAAATGTCAGACTCAGGCAGTTGCTGAAATGGTGCAATACCTAAGGTAGCATTTTCCTACCAAGGTGATTTAAATGTGCAGTGAGGGTCCTTCTTACCAAGAGCACTAGACACTAATTAGGAAAAGAACACACAAGAGGAAGTGTTCAGAAATCATTCCGCTGGGCCAAGCTTCTCTCATGCTCCATAAAAAAAGATCGGATTTCTGTCATGAAAACTGCCTGCCCATTTTGTGATGATAACATCTTGTTGCAGAAGAAAGTTAGTTAAACTGTAGGGACTCACAGAAAGCTCTAGAAATTTACAAGGCAGAAAAGGTCACCCAAGCACTCTGGGATAAGAGGCCACGAAGAGTAGAAAGGTAGCGCCACAGGAGAACTGGAAACCCTGCAGTAGGGGCCTTGCAAGTTTTTGCCTAGCTTTGTCTAGGATACAAAGATTTTCCTCCTGTGGATGTAGCTGCAATGGTGACCATTCTTTCTTCACGAGATAGATTTGGCATTCAAAACCAGCTGACTGTGTTCGCTGATCAGGTGCATCAACTAGCCACTGTTTTTTTGAGCCATTCTCCTTTCTGGACCCATCATAGACTTGGGTGACAGGTTCGGGGCAGCAACAGAAATACTTTGCAGGGAGGATCATTGATCCCCATAACTTGATGAAAGACACATGTGCCTGAGATACCAAGTAGACTCTTTTTTCCCACCAAATTCAGTTTAATTGCCTGAGTTCACAGCATTTAGATGTTGCCATAGAAGAGAAACAGCAGAAATTTTGACATTAAAGCATGAATAAATAATACTCTAGAGTCAGGTCAAGCTAGAAATTAAGGTGCTATACTTCATGTCACAGTGCTATCACATTAGAATTTATATCCAGTTATACAGCAACACAATGTGATGAATGATTTATTTTAATTAGAATTTTGTTTGTTTATTATTAGTCCCGACTGATAACATAAAGAACCTCAAATTCAAAGTGCCCTGGGGTCTTGAATTGTTTAATCTGGTTCTGTACAAACACCTACATTATGACAGACACTCCTAATAATGGATCAAGGAGTTTTAAGTGTTTTTGGTTTTTCTAAAATAATTGAAAATAGACACTTGTTTGGCACATGCCTTAAGAAAGATGTTTATCTGTACGTGACTCCAAAGAACCCTCAAATTGATCTTTCCACTTTAAAAAATATCTCCCAATATTTAAAAAATCTTATATACAATTAATGATATTCACTGATCATAACAGAGTTTTGGCATGCCGTGTTTATCTAAATGTGATAACTCTTCAAAGTAATTGGTTTAAAAATAAACTGTTATATTAATAATTTTAGTTGTTTTAACACTTCCAGGAAAATTTCTCTCAAATAAATACACACAGCAGGGTTATCATTGTAGCCTGAGTCTTGATTATGATGGGTAAATATATGTGTATATATATACATAAATACATACATATATATATGTGTGTACATACACATATGTATAAAATAAAAAGAAAAATCCACAGCTTCAAGTTTTATATTGTTTGGACATTTTTCTGCTGCCTCCTGATTAGACATTTAAACACAAGCTTTGATTCTTTATTGTCATTTTTTTCTATAGCAGTTTTCTTAAAACAATTCATGTTTCTATTTTAAAGAGCAATCAAAACCTGCAAACTGGCCCTTTAGGGAGCAGAATAGATTCTCTCCTGCTCCCAAATTACTTCATGGTTTCACTATGCTCTAAGTATAAAATCAAAATGCGGACATTGACCTAATTCGAAACTCCTAATCAGTCATCTGATCGCTCTGAGGGACTTTTGACAGGTCAACTAAAATTTTGATAATGAACTGTTTTTATACTAGTAAAAAAAAAAAAGAGGCTTTCTTTCACAAAGAGCTTCATCTTTGTTTTACTGAATTGAAATTTTCAGCCAAGATTTCACTCCCATAACAAGAAGTGACTCCCTTTCTAGTTTCTTTGGTAAACCATTACTTCTTTAATTATTATCAACCTTGTTCCAGTGTGATAAATTGCTAATTACTTAATACCCTAATCAGCGTTCATTCTTTGCACAGATAAACTGTGACAGTGCCATTAATTTAAATAGTAATTTCACTTAATGGCCAGAACGGCACACCAGATTTTTATGCAGCATTTTCTGAAGACTGCATCCATCACTGCAATATTCTGACATAAAGATGTCTGACGTGCACTAACTCACTTAGGGAGAGCAGATGTTGCAGAGCAGAGTTTGGTAGTAATTCCCATAGTGCATCACTTCAGCATGAATGAGCTGCAAATTCAGAGACAGACAATCTTCCGAAACTGCATTGCAGTAACTTTTGACCCCTACCTAATTTATCACATGTAGCACTTGACTTTTGAACTTTGACACCCAGAATGCACAATTTTAAATATGTCCAAAGAAAAACAAAATAGGTCATGCATTATTGATGGATTGGTCCATTCTTCCAGAGGCTCTTCGTTAAATTTGTACAAAGGTGAAGAGTCTCTTTGAAGAAGATGCAGATGTTATTAAAGTGGTATAGTACACATTAAACTAGTAGATGTTTATTTGTCAGATAAAATAGCAAACACTGTCTTTCCAACAGCATATATATCCAATAGATGGTTTCCATTGGATTGAATACAACTGAGAAATAGTGGAGGAAAGAATTTTTTACTCACAGTATTATTAATAATTCAAATACGTTACCAACACTTATTTAATGTCCAGGTCTGAAAAGAAAGGCACATAAACACATCTGCTTGATGAATTTCTAAATAGTTGAATCTGAAAAACTAGTATTCCATTTTTTTTTAAAAGAAGACCAAGAATTATGCATCATGCTTTTGAGTTAAAAAATAAGATAGTAGTAAAGAACAGTCTGGAATATGACAAATCATTGTGCAACTCTCGGATTGATCATGGGGACTACATTTTAAGCCAAGGGATATTTTAGGCCTAGAAGAAAGAAAAAAAGTTTTATGATTAGTTATTCTTAGAACATATGTATAAAATTAGTGGCAGAGCATGAAAGGCAAGAAATTCATGCTTGTCTTCACCAGTAGATGGCTCTGTGGCTACCACACAAAACAGAGAGAAGGGGTAGATAAAAATGCTCCCCAAATCATTGCAATATATTTTATAGCATTGATATAATTACCATTTTTCAAAAAATTCATTATGTTATATGAAAATATTCCAGGGAAATATTCTTTCAATACAACTCTTACACCATGGATTTCTGTGGCTATACTTCCTTCTTTCAAAGTTCCCAAATTCCATCTTGTGAAACAAAGAGTGGTAGTCATTCGTTCCAGTGAAGTCAGAGCCCAGGACATGGAACCTCATTGTTCTAATTCTGAAACAATTTCAACCCAGAGTATCATATCAAAAGGTTGCCTGGACAAAATTTATAATAGAAATAAGGCGATATATTCCAAAGGCATCTCATGATCAGTTTCTCATGGCTAACAGAAAATCTTATCCTCTTTGAATGATAGGGAGGCTTTAATCTTCATCTTTGAATACTAAGGGATATAATCAAGTCCAACCCAAGATTAATGGCATAAATGATAAAACCATATAAGCAAACACTGAGAAAAAAATGAGTAATAAAGAGATTTAAAATACATTGAAAGAAAATGGCCAAGAATACATATCCCCTGAAATGACAAGCATGACTTTCATCCCGAGATACCTGTATAACACTCCTACACAACTCATCTGCCCAGAGAGAGCACTAAAAACATAAACGCCACCCCAGCACTTCTGTTCCAACAGCATCTGTTAATTCACTCCATTTATAAAATACATATTGACAAAGACAACTGAACTGGGACCAGGGAGATTTGATTTGGTGTGAGAAAGTCAATTCAATGTGATTTTGTTAAAGGGCTCCTGCAGGCAAATAAAAGAGTTTAAGTAATAAAGTACATAAAGAGATGTTTTACGAGCCAGCCTGGTCTCGTGGCAGGCACACAATGCCAGGCAGTGAGAGAGGCCAGGCTTAGGAACAATATGATGAGATCCAAACCCTCATGTAGCAGGTATGGTGTTGCTAGGTTGAGGAGAAAAAGGGCCATATGGATATTCTGGAAGGTCATTAAGGTCACAGTCATCAGGGGCGACAGGAGTGAGCAGCAGCAGTGAGCGGGAGAAGACATGTGGAACCTGTCTATTTTCAGTGAAACCTGCAGGAAGGTCAGAGAATAAAAAGAGATTTTTTTTTTCCATTTCTATCATTCCTTCACTCCACGATGACTGTCAGAGTTTGAGGAGTTGCAGAATGTCGTGAGAAACTCTCTTGATTTACAGGAGTTGAGGAACGTCACAATTTGTTAAAGAAATATTTGACTGGCATAGAACATCATATTGGAGTAAGTAAAGAAATGATTCTGAAATTCAGGTCTATGGACGGAATTCAAGGCAAAAGCTGCATGCAAATTTTAGGGCTTATTCTATGTACTTTTACTTGAAGTGAGGGTTTGTAACTTTCAAAAGATTCTAAAGAGAAAAACATTAAGAACCATTGTCCTCGTGGACAGTAATCTTTATGCCACTTCTTAGAACAGGTGCATTTTATTAAATATTTTATGGCAATGGTGTTCTGACTTCTCTTTCCTTCTCCTTCACATTTGTTCAGCTGCCCAAATTTATTTAACCTCCTTAAATCACAGTTCTAATCACATTGACTCTTCACATTAACTCTTCTCTGAGTACTAAATAATGTTCAAATCCTTTTGGCTGCTCAGATTTATCTTTTTCTCTTTCCTTACAGAGGGTGTATACCTCCAATAAACCAAAGTGCTCACTACTACTTGGATGTGTTTTGCAGATTGCTAATTTCACACTTTAACTCAAGCCACACCTCCCCAAATCCTGCTCATTGTTTGAGATTCCAATCCAATGAAACAACCCCTTTATCCCCTTGACTGGAGTGATCTTGCAGTCTTAAGCATATGCATGCATTCATCCCTCTCTTGTGGCCTGTGTACAACCTTATAGGTACTTTTCTTCTTGATTAGATTGTAAATTCTTGAGGATAAAAATGGAATCTTAGCCATTTTTGCACTCATGAAGCACCAAGAATATCTTGAATATAGTCACCATACAATATATACATAACAAATGAAGGAATATGGCAACTGACTAATTTTTTAAAAAGGTATAGATGAACAAAGACACTAAAATGAGACATTTAGCTGTCATTTTAAAATTCTGACTTATTAAGCTATAGAGGAGACAACACTTTTGCATCCTTCCCACCTCCATGGTTCTGTCTTTAATAGACCTGTTTTTAGCTACCTCATCTAAAGGACGAGGAGGTACTCAACTTTAGTCACAGCATAGAATAACTAGCTAATTGCCATGATTTTCTAGTAGACATGACTATACCTTTAAGCAATCGTTCTCAAATTTTGGTTTCAGAACACTTTTATACTCTTACAAATTACTGAGGACCCATAGCTTTTGTTTACATGGGTAGTATCTTTTGATATTTACTGTGTTAGAGCTTAAGACAGAAATGTTTGAAATACATATTTATTGATTCATTTAAAAATAACAATAATAAATCCATACATGTTAACATATTTATAGAAAATAAATATATTTTCCAAACTAAAAAAATTAGTGAGAAGCATGACATTGTTTTACATTTTTGCAAGCCTCTTTAATGTCTGATTTAATAGAAAGCAACTAAATTCTCATGTCTGCTTCTGCATTTGGTCTGTTGCATATCATCTGTCATATAACCTCTAGAAAACTCCACTGTATACTCATAAGAGAATGAGAGTTTAAAAAGCACATTACAGTTAAGTATACAGGCGTACCTCATTTTATTGCACTTTGATTTACTGCACTTTGCAGATTTTGTGGCAACCCTTCATTGAGTAAGTCTATCAGCACCATTTTTCCAACAGTTTGTGCTCACTTTGTGTCTTTGTGTCACATTTTGGTAATTCTTGCAATATTTCAAACTTTATTATTATATCTGTTATGGTGTTCTATGATCAGTGATCTCTGATGTTACTACTGAAATCGTTTTGGGGTGCCATGAACCACACCCATATAAGATGGAAATTGTAGTTGATAAATGTGTGTGTTCTGACTGCTCCACCAGCCAGAGCCCCCCATCTCTCTCCCACTCCTCAGGCCTCCTTATTCCCTCAGACAGAACAATATTGAAATCAAGCCAATTAATAACCCTATAATGGCTTCTAAGTGTTCAAGTGAAAGGAAGAGTCTCATGTCTCTCATTTTAAATCAAAAGCCAGAATTGATTAAGCTTAGTGAGGAAGTCATGTTGAAAGCCAAAATAGGCCAAAACTAGGCTTCTTGCACTAAACAGTTAGCCAAGTTGTGAATGCAAAAGAAAAGTTCTTGAAGAAAGCAAAAGTGCTACTCCAGTGAACCTATGAATGATAAGAAAGTGAAACAGCCTTATTGCTGATAGGGAGAAAGTTTGAGTGGTCTGGATAGATGATCAAACCAGCCACAACATTCCCTTAAGCCAAAACCTAAGCCAGAGCAAGGCCCTAACTCTCTTCAATTCTATGAAGGCTGAGAGAGGTGAGGAAGCTGCAGAAGAAAAGTTGGAAGCTAGTGGAGGTTGGTTCGGGAAGGTTAAGGAAAGAAACCGTCCCCATAACATAAAAATACAAGGTGAAGCAGCAAGTGCTGATGTAGAAGCTGCAGCAAATAATCCAGAAGATCTAGCTAAGAAAATTGATGAAGGTGGCTACACTAAATGTATTTTCAACGTAGACAAACAGGCTTCTATTGGAAGAAGGTGCCACCTAGGACTTTTTATAGCCAGAGAGGAGAAGTCAATACCTGGCTTCTAAACTACAAAATACAGGGTGATTCTCTTGTTAGGGACTAATGCAGATGGTGACTTTAAGTTGAAGCCAATGTTCATTTACCATTTTGAAAATTCTAGGGTCCTTAAAAGTTATGCTAAATCTACTTTGCCTGTGTTTTATAAATGAAACAACAAAGCCCAGATGATGGCACATTTGTTTACAGCATGGTTTACTAAATCTTTTAAGCCCACTGTTGAGACTTACTGTTCAGAAAAAAAGATTTCTTTCAAAATGTTACTGCTTATTGATAATGCATCTGGTCACTCAAGAGCTCTGATGGAGATGTGCAAGGAGATGAATATTATTTTCATGCCTACTAACACAATATCCACTCTGCAGCCCATGGACCAAGGAGTAATTTTGACTTTCAAGTTTCATTATTTAAGAAATACATTTTGTAGAACTATAGCTGCCATAGATAGTGATTCCTCTGATAGATTTGGGCAAAATAAATTGAAAACCTTCTATAAAGGATTCACCATTCTAGATGCCATTAAGTATATTTGTGATTCACAGGAGGAGGTCAAAATATCAACATTAGTGGGAGTGTGGACAAAGTTGATTCCAACCCTCATGGATGACTTTGAGGGGTTCAAGACTGCAGTGGAGGAAGTAACTGCAGATGTGGTGGAAATAGCAAGGGAATTAGAATTAGAAGAGGGGCCTGAATATGTGACTGAATTGCTGCAATGTCATGATAAAATGTTAACACAGATGAGAAGTTGCTTCTTATGGGTGAGCAAAGAAAGTGGTTTCTTGAGATGGAAGCTACACCTGGTGAAGATGCTGTGGACATTGTTGAAATGACAACAAAGGATTTAGAATACTACATAAACTTAGTTGATAAAGCAGTGGGAGGATTTGAGAAGATTGATTCCAATTTTGAAAGAAGTTCTACTGTGGGTAAAATGCTATCAAACAGCATCACATGCTACAGAGAAAGGAAGAGTCAATCTATGTGGCAGACTTCATTGTTGTCTTTTTAAGACATTGCCACAGCTACCCCAGTCTTCGGCAACCACCACCTTGATCAGTCAGTAACCCTCAACATAGAGGCAAGACCCTCACCCAGCAAAAAGATTATCAGTTGCTAAAGACTCAGATGATTGTCAGCAATAATGTTTTTTAATTAAGGTAATTACATTGGTTTTTTTAGACATAATGCCATTGTACACTTAATAGACTACAGTATAATGTAAACGTAACTTTTATATGCACTGGGAAAGCCTAAAAGTTGTGTGACTTACTTTATTGTGATATTTGCTTTATTGCAAAGATCTGGAACTGAACCCACAATGTCTCCATGGCATGCCTGTACTATGAAAATAGATTTGATCTCACAGACCACCTGCCAGAGTATTGGAGAACTCCAGGAGTCCCAAGACTATACTTTAAGATTCACTGCCTTGGAGGCAAGTAGTTATACACAGTACCTTTTCTTCTAACTTTTGAAAGCATGTGTTATGCAAAGGACAAAATTTATAATGTCTTTTTTCTTTCTGGTCATTCATTAAATGTTTACAACTTGGTGGTTATATTATTCTGGGCCTTCTCATCAGACTTAGTGAATACTGATCTGGTTTGAGTTGGAGAGCATAGACTCTATAGCCATTTGGATGGAGTTTGAATTCCTTCTAAGCCACAGTGGCAAGAGATTCATAAACAAATTTCCCAGCCTTCCTTGCATTTAGGTGTCAACAGATAGATGAATTATAGTCAATGGAATGTTAATAAAAATGTTTGCTATTCCTAGACCAGGTCAATAAAAAACTCCCACACATGTTATTCCATGCTCTTTTCCTCTTCTGGCTGCAGGAATGGACACAATTCCCAGGTGACCTCAGAAGCTACCTACTGATAATGGCAGCGCCTCCCACAGCCAAGATGACTGTGGGAAAGAGAGCCAACCTGCAGATACATTTACCACCTCAGTATTATTCTATGAGAAAGAAATAAACCCCTTTGTATTTGAGCCTTTATAAATTTTGAGGTTCATTTGTGACAACAATTAGTGTTACCTGAAGTAATATAGCCACTTATTGGCCATATGATTTTGGGAAAGTTTTTACCTTCTGTACTTGTGTTTCCTCATCTGTAAATCGGAGATAATAATAGTACTTGCCTCACAGGGTTTTTGTAAGGATTAAATGTGTTAAAGAATGTAAAGCACACAGAGCACAGCTCGGCAAATAGTGAACATGAAATGTCATTTACTTCTTTTTGTTTTTGTCTCCTGATCCTTGTGCATATATTTCAGCCAATAAACAGTCTAGGAGGTAGTAGACTGAGCTGCATTCCTTGACTGGACTTTAATTTGTTTGGAATGCCAAGCTCTTAAATCTAGAATCCATGAGAGAAATTTAGGAGAAATTTCTGAAACGACTGTGTGAATATTCTGGATTCATAGGTGTGGTATGATTTAATACATGACTCATTTTCAAAGATCCTGGGAGGTTGGTTTTTGTTGTGTGTTTTTTTAGTTTGTTTGCTCATCTTACCTGGCAAAATAAGCCTTCTTTTTACCTTATAGTAAAGATCCAGGTGCCCTGTGCCACCTACTGGAGGTAGTCCTTAAATTAATGGGGTCAATGAAAATGTCCTAATTGAAGCCTACTTCTGTTGTATGTAGGACAACTATCCATTATCACTATTTTCTAGATGGTTGATGGATATCAACAAAATGATGGAGAATATCAACCAGTTTGATAGTATGTGTGTGTGTGTGTGGGTGTGTGTATATATATATATATATTAAAATCTTCCCACTAGATGTGCCCCACTGAGATGCATTAAAAGATGCACAGGATGGGTACAGTATAGATCCAAATGGATGATTTACAACTTAATAGATTGGTAAATGCCTTGGAAACACACTTGTTGGTTTTCCAAAGATAAAATAAGAAACTAAGAATCAAGGGTTTTTTGGGCTCAAAGAAGGAAATGAGTCTTTCCCACACTGAGGGGACTGAAATTTAGTTGTGAATAACTTAATTTAGTATGTCTTACTTATTTAAGGGCTATCACTATACTGAGTCTACTTTTATTAAGGCACAAGATTCAGGCACACTCAGGATTGATACTTTTTATTTCTTAGTTGATTGGTTTTGTTATGGAAGTGCTCTTCTTAATAGGTTTCATCAGAACTTTACACAGAAGAGATAAATGCCATGTACAAAAATATACCTGGTAATAATTGTAATAATAACTATAATAATCAATTTAAATAACTGTTACTTTAAATAACTTGTATAATGCATAAATATTTTTTGGTGTTTTAAAAAAGAAGAAATTATGGAAAGAACAGTAGAGAATTCATAGGTCGTCTCTATCAAGATATTACAATGTCCTGAAATCATACTCAGAGATGGCTGGAGCTCCAACACTTACTGTTGCATGACTGATTTACCCTGAAGCTAATGAAACTTGAGCCTTAGGGGACTTTGCTTGCATTAGCCCCTTCCAAGGCAAACATGGCAATATGTTTTTATAAAATTTGCAAAAGAATAGTATTTAACTACAATTTGTTATGGCCACTGTTTCTTGCCCCTTTAACTTGCCCTCTGTCATATGTGCCTTCATGTTGATTTAAGTTGGAGTGGCCATGGACATTTTTGAAATCTAAGAGGAAGCTGAGTCTGGGAAATATTTAATTTGGGTTCAGTCACTATATTTATATGTTTTCTGTCATTTCCATAAAAAAAGTTGTTAATTTTTGTATATGCCATTTTAACTACAATTTGGAAAGAAAAGGAATTTGAGAAATTACAGACTCCTAATTTGGATGCATGTAAAAGGAAGCTTTAAAGAAAGAGAAAAACAAGATAGAAAAATTAATGTAATATGAAACAAAAGCTGTAAAATGGAACAATGGAATCAATTAAAATTATTCTGACATCAAGAAGAGAATTGCACAAAATAAATTTCAGACCTTACCAAAAGTGGTAGACTATTAAAAGAAAATGAGGAATTTAGAACTGAAGCAATGCATAGTCAATTTGATTATTTGATCAAACAAATTATGAAAAGAAGCAACTCATAAATGTATTGGAAAAAATTATACTTCTTGCTGATTTGCAGATAAAATAGTGACATCTGTGATAAAAATACAGCTCAAATTCAGTCATACAGAAAAGATATCCATGAAATACAGGTTAATGATGTTGTCAGTTCAACAAATATTTAAGACAAATCACTGCAAATCACTCTAAGACAAGAAAATTTAAATTCTTGAAATCTTGGAATGACCCTTGGTAGAGATTTCTCCAAATTTGACAACAATCCTAAACATTTATATAATATTATAATAATGAGTTATGAAGTTTAGAGCCATTTTTCTAACCTTTAAATAATTTATAAAAGCAATTTTGAATAACCATGTAACAGGAAAGACTGAATTATCTTTCTGTTGTCTCCACTGATAATTATAGTACAAGGCCATTGTGGTATGAAGAGGTGATCCAGGCTATAAGCTAAACATGTCAGAGGGAAAAAAGGGCAGAATTATGTCAGGAAATATATAATACAAATAAGCTATTTTTAGGTTAGTGGCATTTGTCAGTTATTTTAAATTTGTAATTTTTGTAATTTATTTTCCCATTATAAATAAACATTCATTTTATATTTTGTTTTGTCTTTATAATTTAATTTTCTTTTCTTAAAAAGCCCACCCCCCACCAATTGCATAAGTTGCAGGCCCCCCAAATCTAGATCTGACTATATGTGTGATGTGGAGCAAGTAGAAACTAATGTATAATGTCCAATATCTGCACCTCAGTTTCCTCAATTTTAAAATGTGGATAATAATAATACCTATCACGTAAGATTGTTGTAAAGATTCATTGAAGTAATAATGTATGAAACATTGGAGTGGCTGTTAGTAAGTATTCATTCAATGATAACGATTGTTATTACTATTAATATTAGCTTCCTAAGTACAGAAGAATACTGGAGTAAAAGAAATATAACACAATATCATAATAGTTTTGTATGCTATTAATATTAGCTAGGAAATATTTCGATCCAAAACCAATACATTCATGTGTGGGAATTTTTTTTTTGGTGGACATGACAGTTTTCAAGAGGAAAGAATTTTAATGTGTTTTTATGAAATACATTAGATATAAACATAAAATGAGAGATTACATTTTTATTTGTTATATAACATGTTTTTAATTGTTTCATTAGATATAATTAATGTGAGCTTTAATTACTTACTTGTTTTATTTCTAGGGTAAATTTTTCACTTTTTCTGCTTCTCAGATTCTCCATCTACTTGAAGGCAGACCAGGGCTCCTTACCTGGAAGGCGACTGTACACCACACCTTCTTCTCCACCGCAGCATTCGAAATCTTTGCTCACAATCTGCCCGCCACAGCACTGTTGGCCATGGCTATCATGAAGCCTCCCAGCACAGCAAATCTGGTTTCCTGAGGTGGAGTACGGCATTCTGCCACAGCAGGAGTTGCCTATGCCAATGGAAACCCGATGGTGCTGTTCATCTGGACAGCATACTTCACCTGTCAGTTTAGGACAATAACAATCATTGCATCAGTTAAAAAAAATATGCTATGACTCACAACTAAGTTTTATCACAATCTTCTTGCAGATGCCAACCGATTGACAGAATTACTAGCAAGAATAATGTCATATGGAACTTGCAAAATCTCAATAAACCTCCAAAATTTTTGTGTTAAAGATATATAAACGTGTGTCTGCTCACATACACACATGCCAATTTAGAGGTAAATCCATGTTGCCTATTTCCTCTTCTCTAATAAATGAGCACTTTAGGTCTGGTGACATGGATTATGCGGCACTACAGGAAAAACATTCTTAGGAATACTTTTATGTTTAGTGTTAATTTTGTTGAAAGTGGGCTGGATTCAGAAACCAACTATTGATAAATTTATATTGCCCATGATTATAGTTTCCTTAACCAAACTATATTTATTTAACCAAGCAAAATACTTCTGATGGGAAGGTCAATTAAGTGAGAGGAGGTAAAAAATACTATATCTAGTCAGTGTGTTAGTACTTTTTTGGGCAATGGCAGACACTGAATTTCAGTAATGTTATACCCACATTCTCCTTCACATGATATTCTGGGAAACTTGGGATAAGAATAAGATAATCTTTTGCCTGGTGCCTTAACATCAAAGATTCAAATATTCTAAATACCAAGTTAGTTTTTTGTTTGTTTTTGTTTGTTTCAGTATGAAGAAACCTCTAAAAGACAGGAAAACTGTAAAAGACAGAAGATTTATACAATTGTTTCCCCACAAGGATACCTTGGAAAGGACCAATAAAAACTTGGTGGATCTAAAATCCAAACTTCACCTCTCCTCTCTCTCTCATGACCTAACTCTGGTTAGCTTCCCTCTTGGCCCCCTGAACCTTGACTTCCTCCTGCCCTCCTCCTTCTCTTCTTCCTGCACCTTCAACAGACCCCCTTCCCTTTCCTCTACTGCCCCTTGTTAAACATATCTTCCTCCCTAGACAATATATCTTTATTATATTGTATAAGGTATGTGAGAATGAGGACCAACCTGGTGGGTCTTATAACTTTAAACCATGGTCCAGCTAAGATTTCTATAATCTTATTAATGACTTGACAAGCTTAAGAAAATGCACAAGTTCACTAAAGAATTTAGGATTGCCTTAGGAATTTATAGACTTTGACTTCCTGCTCTCTATTAATTAGTTCATCTCCTTATAACACCTGTATATCTTAAAACTTGTTTTATAAAAGATGAATTGCTTATCAAAATGATATCAAAAATATGGGACAATATATAACTACAGATAGATATATAAAGAGTATAAAAGTAAGACAAGAACTCTTAGCAGTTATTCCCGAGGTCTTCCCTGTTCAAATTTATTGGTCAAAAATCCATACCAGTAGATAAAATGAACAAATTACTTGAAATGCCACCCTACCAGAAAAAGACACTACAAGGAAAATAAAACCAATATCCTAGCAAACTGAATTAAAAAGGATTATACAACATGACCAAGTGGGATTTATTCCTGGAATGCCAGGATGAGTCAACATATGAAAATCAATCAATGTAATACTTCATATTAACAGAATGAAAGGAAAAAAAAACCATATGGTCATCTCAGTTGATGTAGAAAAAGCATTTGATAAAATTCAACCCCATTCATTATAAAAATACTCAACAAAATAGGAACAGAAGCAAACTAATTTAATACAGGGCATATATGAAAAAAATCACAGCTGATGTCATATCCATCAGTGAAATACTGAAAGCTTTTCCTCTAAGATCATGAACAAGACAAGGATGCTAGCTTTCACCACTTCTATTCAACATAATATCAGATGTTATAGCTAGTGCAAGAGAGAAATAGGCAAGAGAAAGAAATAAAAGGCATCCAAATTGAAAAGGAAGAAGCAAAACTATTTCTGTTCTCAGATCTCAGACAATATGATCTCATATGGAGAAAACATTAAATATACCACAAAAAAACCCTGTTAGAATTGATAAACAAATTCAGCAAAGTTGCATGATACAAAATCAACATAGAAAAGTCAGGTATGTTTCTGTACACTAAGAATGAACAATCTAAAAAGAAAATTAAGAAAATAGTTTCATTTACAACAGCATCAAAAAAATAAAATACTTAAGAATGAGCTTACCAAGGAGGTGAAAGACTTGTACCGAAAACTACAAAATGTTGTTGAAAGAAATTAAAGAAGACAACTAAATGGAAGAACATCCCATATTTATGGATTGGAAGACTTAATATTGTTAAGATATCAATACTACCCAAAGTGATCTATGGATTCAATGCAATCCCTATCAAAATCCAAATGCTTTCTGCAGAAATAGAAAAAGCCATCCTAAAATTCATATGGAATTTCAATGGATCCCAAATAGACAAAATAATCTTGAAAAAGAAAAAAGTTAGAGTCCTCACAGTTTCTGATTTCAAAACTTACTACAAAGCTGTGGTAATCAAAACAGTGTGGTACTGGTACTGGTAGAAAGACAGACATAAAAACCAACAGAATAGAAGAAAGAGCCTAGAAATAAACCCTCTCATCTATTGTCAAATGATTTTCAAAAACAGTGCCAAGATCATGTGATTGGGAAAGGACCATCTTTTTTAACAAATAGCGTTGGGAAAATTGGATATTCACATGCAAAAGAATGAAGTTGAACACTTACTTTATACCTTATACAAAAATTAACTCAAAATGGATCAAAGATCTAGACATAAAAGATAAAACTTAAAATTCTTGGAGGAAAACAGAGGGAAAGTTTCATAACATTGAATTTGGCAATGATTTCTTGGACATGACACCAAAGGCACAGGCAATTAAAGAAAAAAATAGACGAATTGGACTTCATCAAAATTTAAAAATTTGAGCATCAAAGAACACTATCAACAAAGTAAAAAGGCAACCCATGGGAGAAAATATCTAGACATCATATATTTAATAATGGATTACTATCCAGAATGTGTAAAGAACTCCCACAACTCAATAATATAAACAACAATCTTATTTTTAAAATAGGCAAAGAACTCAGACATTTTTCCAAAGAAGATATAGAGATGGCCAATATGCGCATGAAAAGGTACTCAATATTACTAATTATTAGAGAAATGCAAATCAAAACCACAATGAGATAGTACTTTATACCCATTAGGATAGCTATTATCAAATAAATAAATAATAAGTGTTAGCAAGGATATGGAGAAATTGGCACACTTGTGTATTGCCATTGGGAATATAAAATGGTGCAGCTGCTATAGAAGACAGTATGTCAGTTCCTCAAAATAATGAAACAGAATTATCATATGATCCAGCAATTCCATTTCGGGGTATATACCAAGAAGTATTGAAAGCAGAAGCTTGAACAGATATTTTTATACCAATGTTTATAGCAGCTTTATTCACAACAGCCAAAGTTAGAAACTAATTGTCTAGGGGGATAAATGAGTAAACAAAATGTAGTATATACATACAATGAGATATTATTCAGCCTTAAAAAGGAATGAAGTTCTGACACATGCTACAACATGGATGATCCTTGAAAATACACTTAGTGGAAGAAGCCAGTTACAAAAGGACAAGTACATATGACACCAACTATATGAGGTACACAGAGTAGTCAAATTCGTACAGACAGAAAATGGAGTGGTCATTGCCAGCGATTGAAGGTAAAGAGCAATGGGGAGTTAGTGCTTAATGGGTACAGAGTTTCAGCTTGGGAAGATAAAAGATTTCTGGAGGTGAATCGTGGTGATGGTTGCACAACAATGTAAATGTACTCAATGCCACTGAACTGTGCACCAAAAAGTGGTTAAAATGGTAAATGTTATGTATATTTTACCAAAATAAAAAAATTCAGACCCATCAACAGGGAAAAAATAACTCCAAGCCTGTTTTCAGAGACCACTTAACTACCATTTTCCAGGAATACTCTGGTTTCAGTAGGGGTGAAGAAGATATCACAACTTCCCAGAAAACAGAAGATAGTATAGCAGCCTGCCTCTCCTCTTTAAATTACAAGAGCTTGCTGAGCACTTAGAATACTTTGGCTCAGAAAAAAGAAAAAAAAATCAGACCAAATTAATAGCTTTTCAGATTAAGCAATTAGATAAAGCCAAGAACAAGGACACTTCTATGCCTGGTCTACACAAAGACAACTGTCAATACTGTAAGGAAAGGGACACTGGAAGAACACCTGGTCTGCCGTAGCTAGAAAGATAGAATCAAGAAAGGAAAAGGACAAACTTTGACAGGCAACACCTCTCTGTGAATACAGCTACTCTGGTCTATCCATAACTGCCCTTGACACAAAAGAGAGACATTTCTCTGCAATTGCAAAAATAGAAGGTCAATACTGGGGGTACATTATCTATCATAAACCCTACTATGTTTCCATCATTCCTTCTTAGCAATAACCAAAATGTCTCTGTGGTAGAAATTTCAAATACCTAACTCTGCCTTTGTATTTCTTTGCTGTCTCTTGAATCGACACACTTTTCTGTTTAGGAATTCCATACCAGTACATCTGTTGAGAGGAGATCCACTTTGTAAATGAGATGCCAGCATTAAATGTGGACCCAGAAGCCTCTTTCTGTAATTCCCAGGAGAAGAATCCCCAGTCTATAATTTGGTGATGGCACAGACTGATTACCTGATGCCTTTATGATCAACATCTCTAACCTTGAATCTGTTTCCAAGAGCCTCTGGGACAAAGACCATTCAGATGTGGGATTCATAGCAGAGGCTAAACCCTTAAAGGTCTCTATCAATCTGGCTATGCACTTCTGAAATTGGCCCAAAATCTACTTAATAAAAGAGGCTATTGAATAACTATGGTCCATTGTATCCACATACCCCCAGAAAGGGACTTCAGTCAGCATAATATCTCATTATCCTCTGTACCAGCCCTTGTAATATACTGTCCATTCTATCAAAATGATGATTGTGTACCACTTTGTACAAGATTTAAGGGTCATTAACAAGATTGTATTTCCTCACTTCCCTGTAGTTCCCAAACCTAATACCATCCTATCTTCAATCCCTGAGGCAGCTGCTTAATTTAGAGCAGCAGATCTGTGCTCAGTATTTTTTCATATACTCTTGCACTCAGACTCACAGTATCTTTTTGGTTTCCTCTGCAACAGTTATATCCCAAGAGTTTACAGAAATGCCCTCTTAATTCTCACAATTAGTTAACCTTACTTTAGTGTGTCAAAGCAGAATATGGCCTCCCAAAGATGTCGATGTCCTAATCCCTGTGTCAGGTCTGGCATCTTGGTGGACTGTTGACCTGGTTCTTTGGCTCCTCGCTTGGAAAATTAACAAGCAGGGCCAGTGTGATGGAGTGACCACAGGCAGGAAGCAATTCCACATAAACAACCTTTATTGCAGAAAAGAAGGGAGCTATACAAAGCAAGAGTATGTTCCAGAGAGGAACCAGTCAGTCCCCATGAGTGGAGAAAGATGTTGAGGAATCCCAGGTGGTTTCCTTTTACTGGCCTGGTCTGGGGCAGGGCTTATGGGAGGTGTGGGATGTTACCAGATGATTGATATACATGAGTGACAGGTGTTCTTATAACAAATTTGCAGCTCCACATGACAGGTGGGTATGCCTCAAACCTCTTTGCGGTTGTTAACTGCGTTTTCCTGTGGTTCCTCCCCAGTCCCTCCCATCCCCCTCTTCTCCGCCCCTAGGAACCACCCTCCTGGCCTGTATCTGCCACCTGCAGATTTGGTCCCTGCCTAACACCTGGAACCTGTGGCTATGTTATGTTACATGGAAAAGGGGAAGGAAGATAACAGTTGGAATTAAGTTTAATAATCCTATGTGACAAAGGCTCAACTGACCCTTGTTGGCCCGGAAGGTGGCAAGGGGCGGGGAGACAAAGACTGTGGGCAGGCTCTACAAGGTGGAAAAAGCAAGCAAATGGATTTTCTCCTCTAGAAGGGAACACAGCCCTGCTGACACCTTGATTTTAGCTCAGTGAGACTCCTTTTGAACTTCTGATGTTGAAAAATATAATAAATTTGTGTTGTTTTAAGCCACTAAGTTTGTGGTAATTAGTTACAGCAGCAATAGGAAACGAACTGAGAGATATTTGATTTCCTTGATAAGTGGATGGTCTTCTGTCATGATCCCCAGATAGTCCTGAAAAACTGATTCCCTCTATTTGTCAACAGTGGTAGCATACAAGGGACACAAAATCTCTAGACATCAATTTTGTCAGGACAAAGTGCGTCTTCTAGAGCCTAGATTTAGGCTGTGATATCTTGCAAAATAGAAAATGTCCTTCTCCTCAAAGGTTGGAAGCTATTCACAACTTTCCCCGGCCAACTGCTAAAAGGCAACTTAGAGGACTACTTGGTCTCATAGAATCAGTGAGGATCCTTGGTCTCTTAGGATCTCAGTGGCCATTAGATATTTGATTCTTACTCAGCTTTTGTGAACTGGCTGTCCAGTTCTAATGAAAGTGGACACACCAGAGTCCTTACTCCGGAACAATTCATTAGAAACTACTTTTGTCATTTAAAGGAGGACCATTAACCTCCTGTACTCTTATGCTCTCCTATTACTATAAACCTTTCTATTTGTACATGAAAGATCAGGTAAGCTTGGGGGATTCTAACTCAGCCACTCAATGGACATCAGAACCATTAGTCTCCCACTAATATTACTAGTTTAAGTTATTGGTGAAGGTCAGAAGACTAAGAAGTGAAGGAAATGGGATGTGAAGCTGAACAGTTCGACTCCAGAACCTATGATCTTATCCATTAATTATTCAGCATCAGACCACTAAAAAACTATGCAGAACTCATCATATAAAGTATTACTTTAAATAATCATCTCTGACTAGGATATTTTTGTTTTTTTTTAAATAGGGATTTTCACTGTAATTTTAATGGAGATACATTTGCTTTCTTTTTGTTCTATCAGCATACGAGAAAAATATATTAAGTTACACATACAAAATGATCACATTATATAACACACTATCTCTAAGGGCTCCACCTGATATTTAAACATGAAAATTCCAATCTTGACTAGCTGAGTGACTTGGCCATGTTCTGATGTCCCACATTTCTTAGTTGTAAATGGAAATAGAATTCTAAGGCATAGTCTTTTTAAAAAAATTATTTTAAAAAACATTATCCTGTAAAATGGATCTTTTGGGGGCGTACAGTTCTATGAATTTTAGGAAAGGAAAACTATCAGGATACAAAGAGTTTTATCACCCTGAAAACACCCTCATTTGATCCTTTTATGGTCACATCCTCTTCCCAACCATTACCCTTGGCAATTGCTGATATTTTTCTCCATATCTATAGCTTGTCTTGTATAGCATGTCATGTAAATGGAATCTCACAGTTTGTGGCTTTTTGACACTGGCTGTTTTCACTCAGCATAATACCTCTTTAGCATTTATCAATATTTTGTTCCTTTTTCTTGCTAGGTAGTATTCCTTTGTACCACAGTTTGCCTATTTACTCACTCAGGGACATTTGAATTGTTTCAAGCTTTTGACAATTATGAATCGAGCTGCTATCCACATTCCAGTGCAGATTTTTGTGTAAAAAAGAAATGTTCCCATTTCTCCAGGGTAAATACCCAGGAGTGGGCCAAGGCATACTCAATTTTCTCTCAAGATATGGATTCCTAGAATTGAGGGGACAGTTGGCCTAGTCAATCATCCTTGAAAGGATCCTATAATGTGGTATCTATAAGTAAAAGGGAACTTGGTAAATTTTTTATGATGATGCTACCAGAGGCCAATAAAGGAGACATGAGCTTACTGTAAACAGTAAAGTTACTGTATTTGTTACATTCCTCTGGGTAAAAGAATTCTCCTGTTTAGTCTGAACTGTAGTTGTCATATTTTTTAGGTCTTCACAGTTAGAGAACATATGTGCATTGTTGGTAAACTTTAACATAATGTATCACATGGTCCTAGCCAGCATCAGTTAGTTAAATATCGCTTAGGACAACAGTGGGCTTAGAAAAAACACAGCTCACACATCTATCTTGGGGAAAGCCAACACTTTTTTTTTTTTTTTAAGAAAAAGCCTCTTTTGACTATAACAAATGTTAATTGGTTTACATATTTTAGTCATATTTCCCTGAATCCCTCAGAATCTTATTCGGTTACTGACAGAAGAAAAGACTTCATAAAAAAGAGATGTGGATTGTATCAATGAGAATAAAACTGATTTTTTTCCCTCAAAAAAGGGCTATTAGACATAAGATACAAGGACCAGTCACCTTCTCATTAACCTTTCAAAACGAATCTATTTCAGGCCAGGCTTGAAAATGTTTTCTCTCTAAAAGCTACCATGCAGTCTAACAGTTAATTGTTATTCTTATCAAAGAATGACCCACATTAACATTTACTTGGGGTTGTTAGCATATTTATAAAAAAAAGGGGGGGGAATGAGCATTCTTTTCTCTGCTATTCTTTGTTTTGGGATGTTATGGAGGAAAGTCCTGAGGAAAAAATGAAATAAATATTATTAACCAATATTTCAGACTCCTCTATAAATATAAAAATGCCTATACTCATTTCAGCCTTGAACTGGCAGAGATGAGTAGATTAGATTAGATTTTAATTACATTTAGATACATTTGGAGCCACTGTGTTTTCTTTCTTGACGTAAACAGCATTAAACTAGTTAACAAAGCCCATTGGCTGAGGACAGAGGTCAAAAGATAATCTCTTCACTTAGGTACAGTGAGATTAATGATTGGAGCAAAATGCTGTCTTTGATTATTCCATGAGATTGAATTTTTTTTTCTCTTGACACCACAGTAGGCATTCTAATACTGTGAAAAATGAACTACTTAAAAAGAATCTGAATGTGGGGCATGCTCAACAGTTTGGTAGATATTAAAATGCTTCAGGTCTGAGTGAGTATCTGTATATATACAGAAAATGGAGATGAACTGCCCTTTATAAAATTAATAAAGGGCCACAAGGTGGGAACTGTGGTAGGGGATATATATATATATATATATATATATATATATATATATAACCAGCCATTGTTTCCTAGCTTGCTCTCCTATAATTGCTTACTACTCAGGAGACATAGCTGATGGTCATAAAGATTCTTAGCTTTCTTCATTGCTCCCATAGATAACATCACCCTTGTGAAACGTAAGGCTAGTTTTTGAGATATCTTCCAGGCCCTGCATTCCAGTGGAACGGCTGACCCACCCAGACCAATGGCCCATACCAAGGAACTGACTCAATTAGTCTTACCACACCCACCTAAGAACTGACTTAGCAAAGAAGACAATTTCTACACCCCTATGGTTCCTCCCCGAACCCAGCCAATTAGCAGACCCAATTGCCTAGCCTTTTGCCCACCAAACTATCTTTAAAAACTCTTTCTCCCAAATTCTCAGGAAGACAGATTTGAGAAATTTCTCCTGTCTCCTGGCATAGCACCTGCAATATCAAACTCTTTCTCTGCTGTAACCCCTGCTGTCTCAGTGTATTGGCTTTCTCTTCAGCAGTGGGCAATGAACCTGGTAAGGCTGTAACAGAGATTTTAAAAACTCTTGCTCTAAAAATTAGATATTAAAAGTTTTATATAATGTCAATAAATGACTTATGGGCTTCCATGGCTTATTTTACTTTTAGTAAAAAAATGTTAAATTTTATTTTGAAATAGATCAAAAGTAGATGGTGTTCTTCATCCAAAATCTGACACTTTGTGTTAGGTTTGAGAAAGTGACAGGCAAATCTCCTGAGTTAATAACAATGATAGATGCGACTAAGTATGTTTCATTAGTTTTAAGGGACAGAGAACTTTTTTCAGAGTTTAAAAAGTTTGTTGCAAATCATAACATCAAAAATTTTAATGTGGCTTGGAGATTAAAACACTATTATTTAGTTCTATGCTAGACTTAAGAGAAAAACCTCATGTGATCTATTTGTGAGAAGAATAGTAAGAACCGAACAACAAGAAATGCCCACCTCATCTCTATAATTAAAATTTTAAAGAGTTTATTTGCAAGGAAGGGAAGATATGAACTATAGATGAAAACTCCTCAAATATAAATTATTTTGAGAGAGTAAAGCATTCGACAGTATTTGATTAGTTGTTAACACTGTGGTAGCATGAAACGGTTAACACTTTTATACAAAATCCTAATTTTCATCAACATATTTGCTTACTTGGAAAATCTGGTTAACTAGGAGTTATTCAATTATGGAATTATTTTTACTGGAGAATCAGAAATAACAGCACTGCTATAAAGACAGATATTTTTTTCTATGAATTGTTAGATAAGAGTGAAGGGTATCAGTTTTGAATAAACTTGTGTAATATTTAACCACTACACTTTCCATATTTGCTCCAATGTTATGCAAAAGAGACCCCAGGTAAGACAATGTCTCATTTCACATACCTTGGATGGATATATTTATACTGAACACAAGGTACATTGAACCTTGGTTGGCATAAATTTTATGTTAAGCTAGATATCTCAAAGCATTCAGCTTTCCTAAGGCCTCCATAAAACTTAGCTTTCTTTGCTTCCTCCCAAATCTAGTTTCTGCTTTTTAAAGAAGGTATTAGTGTTAAACTTAGGTGTTAGGAAAAACTTTGTATTCTCAGTGGCTTTACCAGAATGATTAGTAACTGATAGTGGTAGTAAAGAAGTTTAGAAGTCTAGAATAGTAATTTTTTTTAAAAAAATTGTTAACATATGTTGATATATTTTGGTTAGAGGCAGTAAAGTACCCGAAAGAGCATAGATTTGGGAGAGACCAGCCTATATTTGCATTTTAGTTTTTCCACTCGTATTCATCCCTGTGAATCTGGGTATGTTGTTGGTCCTCTATAAACTTATTTTCTTATTTGTAAACTACAGATAAAGTACCAATTTCCTATAGCCGTGGATTACATAAGGAATCATATGGAAAGCCTTTAATACAGAGCCTGCCAGAGACTTGGTATATTATAAATGCTAGTTGTTATTATCATTATTCTCAATTATATTCATTGGGTGTCGTTTTACATAGGTGAACTTTAGAGACAAATGGATAGTCCAGTTGGCCGATAGGGAAAAAAAAAAACGAGGGGAAAAAAACTCCTGTTTACTAGGCTTTGCTGCCTTCTTTCATCCTGTCCCTGTCTGACCTAGAAAGATGAGAGCATACTGTCAATGGCCTAGAATTCTCAGATAAATGGAATTTGTGGTTATAATCTACCCAGGAACAATGCATGCATCGTTCAGAATAGAAGTGGAAAAAGTGGAGAATAGCTTCGTGGAGTAGAACAGTCAGCAGTCATGTTAACAAAATACAGCCACAAAATAAAGGGAGTTAAGAAGATCTTCAGATATATTTCTTTATGTATTAGATATTGTAAGTCCCTTGTGTTCATCTTTCTTTTGCTTATATCTAGCCTTGTTTATATTTCAACAAAGCTGAAGGAAGAAGTATTTAAAGCAGGCCATTGGCTATGTATTTGTGGTTCAATTTATGTTGGGAAGGTGTTTGTAATAGTTCACTGACATGAGTCATGTGTTTGTGTTTTCAGGTTCCCCAAGTTTTTGAGTATACCTGGAAATGATCCTCACCTGGTAGAATTCTAGCATAATACCCAGAGCAGCACCGATGATGTGGTTGTGCCTCTTGTATTCGGCCACCACAACAAACTCCAGTTGAATTCAGGACAAATGGAATATACTTTTCTTCACAACAGTAGTGTCCAGGCTGGGGGTCATAGAGAACTCCATTACAACAAACCTGAAAGTTTGGGATCAGTTTTAAAGAAATAGCAGTTTAATTAAAAGTATTATGCTACCATATCTCATGTGATATAATTATTTTCTCAGAAGGCCTTGATCTGAAACCACATTACTCACATTTCATAGGTTTTAAAAAAATGTATTTTCCAGCATCATTCCAATTCTATCAATGCTATTTGTTACGAATGCAGTTTTTTTAGTCTTCAATCATGCTTTGTGCTATATTATGAGACTCCAAATGTGAATTATCTTTTGAATGTCAGTGCTTCCAATGTAAAGATGTTTAGAATTATGAATGAATAATTTCCTTCACATATGTTCTTATTTTAATGATTGTTTAATTTGAAAATGCCACATCTATGAAAACTGTCTCTCCTTGATCTTTCTTTTTTAAAAACACATTGCATTTTTCTTATAATTTATATGATCACTCATTTATGAACTGAATCTTCAGACAGGCGATCTCAACAGAGTCCAATATTTACATATATATATATATATATATATCTCACAGGCTACCACATTAAAAAAGGAAATTTATATGGAAATTAATTTTGAAAAGCCCCTTTAACTCTGTTTTCTTCAGGAGCTGTGGAAAAATGATGTGCTTGAACAATCAAATAATTATTTGCATACTCACTTGAGGTCTGAGAGACTGACGCACTGTATATACGACAAATCAAACACTGAATAGTTGCTGAAATGTAGCCTCAAAACCTATACTTGGCATAAGTTATATTAATTGCATAGATGCTCCCTGTGGTAGGCAAAACCAACCACTATTTAAGAGGCATTTCCCTTTTTTCTTTTTGCTCTTTGCTACCTCCAACATGCACCAACATTTGAGCCAAGCTCAACATAGGAACTGTAGAATGTAGAAGCTCTAAGTCTTCAACAGGGCCACTAGCTTAGTATTTCATTCATTTTTCAAAAGTTATCTAAAAGCTAAGAAACTGGGCTCTTACATTCAAAGTCTACACTTGTGGTTCCCCAGATCGCCTTGCTAAACTAACTGTAATGAATTTCTGTTGCTGGGTTTAGTTATGAGCAATAAGGATTCAAAGTTATTCTAATTTCAAGGTGACTTGATAAATTGGATGACTTCTCCCTTCAATGCCATATTTGAAATTGTGTCCCATTTTTTTAAAAGTTAAACAAGAACTCTCTATGTGTTTGTTTGGGATTTTGGGATGCTGGTCAGGATGAAACAGCACGCACCTCCCTCTTTTGACTTAAAATCTTGCCATTTGTTTTTTAATCTTAAAGCATTTATTAAAGTCCCATTCATACATAATGTTTTTCTGGATACTTAAGCACATTCAGTCTTTTAGTTCAGCAAGTTTATCCAGTACTTATCACCCTCTTTTGAAATTATTCCTCAAATATTTATTTAGTGATGGCCCATTAGGAGTGGTTCACTTCCTTCCATTCTGTCATTATCAGTGCTTTCTCTGGCTCCTTGAGCCCTGCAAACATGTGCCTTTTTTTTTTGTTTTTTTAAACCCACTCTGGGTTAGATCATTGATAGGTCCCAAAAGAAATGTTTCTTCAAGCAATTATTTCTCTTGGGAGGTCTCCCCATAAACAGAGTGTTTCCTAATCTTCTATGTCAGGATTCAAGTTAGTTGTCTCAGAAAACATAAATGGAAATTTCAATAACTCGAGCTAATCTGTGTGTGGCTCATTTTCAAATAGGTGGCTTTTTCCTTGCTCTATGTTTTCCAAAAGCACTTTTGTAATCTAGTGCTTCTCAAAGTGTGGTCCCTGGACCATTTGCAGAGGCAGCACCTGGGAACATGTTAGAAATGCACATTTTCACAGTGTATTCCAGACCTACTGAATCAGAATCTCTGGAAGTGGGACCTTGCAATCCTGTGTTTTAACAAGCCCTCCAGGTCTGATGCTGGGATTTGAGAATGGTGGCTGCAATCATGTGGTGGAGCTTGTATTTTGGGTTCCCTGATGTTTATAGAGATTCAGCCAAGTCTTATTTTCATTTCAAGGATTAAAGGGACAACACAGGCATTGTCAGTGAAAAAGAATAAAGGCAGTTAATTAAAATTTCAAGAAAAATAATTGTTTGTAAACTGTAGCTTGGGGTTAGGTTTGAGTATATATTTCCTGGGGTGAGAGGTTGTAGAGAAACAGAAACACCTAAACTACTAGATAGTTTCTGGACAGAATCAGTTTTTATTTTGATGAAACACATTGTTTCCTGCACGGGAAAAACCTTAAATCACTAATTCATATGCCTAAACAATTATTCTCTACCTGCTAGCTTCCCATTGGATAATACATATTAAAGTAATACAAGCAAAAGAAAAACATTGAGAAGTGAATTCTGTATTCTGCTCAACATTTTCTCAAGTTTTATTTCTTTCTCATGGAGAACATGTTTAACGGGCAAATTTATTCCAACATTTTTCCTCTCAGAAATACTAAATTTAATTTTATTTTATAAAAGTATGTTCATCAGGCATGCATATGTGCATATTTAAATATGTGCATATTTAATGGCTTAAAATGATGTATAACTTAGGCATAATGACAATTTTGGAGCCGAAGTGTCAAAAAATATGTATAGTTGGTAACTCCTGGCTTTATGCATTTCTTAGATGGTAAGTACTGCTAAATTTGTGTCAGCCATAATAATTTCTATTTTGATTCAAATTGCTTCAATAACTCACTTTCTTAATTACTATGCTCTTTTGCAGTGAATTTTATGAATTTAATAGTAGTTTTAGTCATTGAATGTGTGATGTTGTTGTTGACAAATAGGAACATTATTTTATTATATGAAATCCTACCTTCAAACTAAGGATTTTCTGTGTTGTTTGCCAATAAAAGCCATTTATAAACTTTTCTATCTGGCTGTATTATTGATCTGATTCCTAAACAGCAACTAATATGAACATTAATCTGCAAATGACCATAATTCTAAAATATTTCTGACAAACCATGAAAGGTTCTATACACAGTTACTCATCAGTGTCATGTAAACAAACACCCGTTTGTGGTTGAATGTATTTGTTGTAAAGAAAATTTCAAGTCACTCAATCAAATACAAATATAGGATGTTCCTTATTCTAATAAATTAATATTTCCTATGAAGACAATGAAAAATGGGAAGGCTAAAGTGTTTATGAGGATGATAGGATTTTTATAAGTGTCCTTTCTTCTCCATAGGATCTTCTTGATAGAGTAGTGGAAATATGGATCATGATCCATCATGGTATAAAACGAATGTGATTTTATTTGGAGTTTTTAGAGAGAAAAACATATTTCATTAACTAGTTTGAAAAGATTTACCTTAGCTTCAGGAGAATAGCAAATGCGTCCACAGATATTTTTAGGTTTTTGACACCTCACAGCCTTGCAGAGCTCATCATTGTGGTCCTTCTGCATTTTAGGGCATGAATATGACGTTTTCCGTAAGAGATCATATCCAAGAATGATGCCATTTGGCTTCCCTGGAGACACCCAATCAATTTGAAGGGATCTGTAACAGATAGAATAATCAATACTTCTGAAAAGACAACATTTAATATTGCTGCTATCAGTCTCATCTACATTTCAATTAATCTTTCAGATTGGCCAAAAGGTCTATTTTGTCAATAACATCCTAAAGAAAAAGTGGCAGCTATAGATATTAATACATGTAATAAATACTTACATGTTTACATATAGATATGCACACATTCAAATATGTGACTACCATATAATATGTTTTAAGAATCATTCGAAACTACTTTAGCTTTGGAGAGAACAACACATGGGGAGAGTCCAGTGGTCTTTCACTTTAAGTTTCAACGACAGAAAGAAAATATCACTGTTTGTGACTAATCAGAAAAATCAGCAGAACATTTGGTTTGGTAAGCAAAGATATGACACAAATAACATGACTTGCTAAACAGAATGACAATTAGAATTATGTGGCACACCTAATCCCTACTTCTAACCATCTTCTCCTTTTCTTTACCTTAGCTAGGAGTGGTGATGGGACCCATAGCTGCTCAAAGAGATACCACTGGAGAACTGCTATGGGATTCCTACGAAGGTTCCCAGGAAATTTTTGCTTTCTTGACACAGTTTCACCTTCTACCTTCCTCTGTCTTTCTGCTAAACATGATGACTGCAAATTCAGCAATTATCTTGCAGTCATTCAAGAAAGGCCGTAAGAATCACAAAAGATGCTGCCATGGTATTTGGTATTGTTGAACCAATGCCAACAACTATCTGTGGTTGACCCTTAACACAGGTTGGAACTGTGTGGGTCCACTCATACACAGATTTTCTTCCATCTCTGCTACCCCTGAGACAGCAAGACCAACTCCTCCTCTTCCTCCTTTTCCTCAGCCTACTCAATGTGAAGATGAAAACTTTTATGATCTACTTCCACTTAAAAAATGGTAAATATATTTTCTCTTCTCTATGATTTTCTTAATAACATTTTCTTTTCCCTAGCTTACTTTATTGTAAGAATACAGTATATAATACGTATAACATATAAAATATGTGTTAACTGTTTATGTTATTGATAAGGCTTCCAGTCAAACAGTAGGCTGTTACTAGTTAAGTTTTGGGGGAGTCAAAAGTTATACATGGATTTTCCACTATGTGGGGATCAGCAGCCATAACCCTCATGTTGTTCAAGGTTCTACTGTATATCTAGAACTATTTATCATACTTAGGTCTCTGCTGTCGAGTGTTTTGTTACTTACAGGCCAAAACAAATGCCCAAACTAATCAATTCTTCAGTATTACTAACTTCTTTCAAATATGCTTTACTTTGATATGTCTTAATTTTTAACTCAAACAGATATTTCTCTAATAATTCCTTAACTAGTGTGGTCAGACATGTTTTTTGGTCAGAAATATAGGAATTGGAGATTCTCATAACAAATAACTTTACACCATCATGTTCTTAAAGAAGATGTTGATTTTTAAAAATTGAGTCCCAATTTTATTTTAAATCCAAGTATACTTTTTTTGGGGGGAGGGGTTGGTATACAATGAAGGTATAACACCTGATCAAAACTTTACTGCCTTTTCAATGAACTATTAATATTTCATTTGCTGTAGTGAATGAGGTCATAACATAAAGCTATTCACAGAGGAGACAACCCTGAATAAAATGATTTACTCTCAGGTTAATGTTATATAACTTTAATTCTCACTTTGGTCTACTTGCCAGAAAAATACTGCCTAGATCACACATCCATACTCTCTTCAGTATTTTCTTAATAAGCTCTATAAGCAAAAAGTAAAGTTTTTAGTAAAGCCCCAGAGATTTGAATGTGACATATTCTTGAAGTGCAACATGGCAAAGAAAATCTCCTCTTTGCAAAACACTAGGTAAATGTAAAAATAATTATTATTTTTGTTATTTTTTTTCAAAAAAGTGGAACCCTGACATTCAAGATTAATTCTTTTTTTTATAATTCTAGAATTTCCAGCCCTAACAATTAATCAATCATAAATAGCTATAGGGTACTTTTTTACATATAAAGCATTCCAGTAGGTATTTTAGAGGAAATCAAGCACATGAGTTTTTCCCTGTTCTTCAAAAGTCTTATAATAAAAATCTCACAGTAACATATGTTGACCACTTTTCTGCCATTTTGTAAAATAACATTTTTAATATACTTTTCATTTTAAGGAGAAATATATTCTCGTAGGCCAAATTAATGGACCCTATTAGAATTTCAGGTGACATCATGTATTAGGAATTCAATTAAGCCCAAACATTTACATTAAAAAGCAAGAGTCAAGATAAACCTTGACATTTTAATAGCTTGCTAAAAAAAGAAGAAAATTATTATTTCATTTTTGGGGGGATACAAACATAACACATTCAGTAATAAGACTCCATAGATAGGAAATTAATGTCACCTATGAGAGAATTTTCATGGGTGACTTGGATAGGCACTGTTATAATTCTAAACTCTTTAATCCAACTCTCAATTCCGCATTCTGCAGATACCTCTTTTATGTTCAATGCATAATCAACTACTGAAAAGATTACAGTTAAGTGACATTCAAGGATCTGAATTATCCGCTAAAGCTGGTGAACTAGTTAAGTCCAGAAAACACCATGTAGAACACCTAGCCATTATGACTTCTCTTTCTTGTACAACAAAACTGTTAAGTGAGACCACCTATATCTTCAGCAATGACATGAACTACTCAAAAGTTTTGCTTTTGAGGATTTGAGTCAAGTTCATGAAGGTAAACGATCAAAGAACAGTAGTGGGTTTAACATCTGCGCATGCCTCATTAAAGCCAACTGGAGGGACATTGAAAAATCCTTTAGTTGCTGATATGAAAATAAAAGGCATCTCTGAGAAATATGCACCATTTATTAACTGGATTAATGGTTTCATTGCTTTGGTGTTAAAGAGTAAATTAGAAGGAACATTCTTCAACCCTAGGAATAAATGTTAAATATTGGGGCAAAAAAAGCTGAAGATATTTTTGTACAGATCAGTGGAAGTTGTACATAAATAGACTGGAAACCTTTGAATGAATCAGTTTTGTAGATTTGTTCTTGACTAGTGTTTATTTAGCTCTCAGAGCCACTAGGGACTAAAATTTAAGCTACCTTAATAAAACTTCTGATAAAGGCCACCATGTCTACACACATTTTTTTTCCTCTCAAAACTCTAGGTTACATTTTTCACATTTTCACAGTTTCTTCCCATACACACACACACCACATTGTAGATGACACTTTGCAGAGTGTCTAGGTTGTGTTATCTTCCTCTGAAAGTAACAGCCTTTACTAGCAGTCAGTTAGATTAGAGGTAGATTATAAACTTGGAAAAATTTTGGTGTTTTTTAAAAATGTCTTTACTGGTACATAAAAGAGGTACATATTTGCAAGGTAATATATGTGATAATTAAACACATTCATATAATTTGTAAAGATCAAATCAGTGTAATTGAGATATCCATAACCTTAAATATTTATCTTTTCTTTATGAATTAATAATAATTCAAATTATTCTCTTCTAGCAATCTTGAAATATCCAATAGATACAGTAAACTGTAGTCACCCTACTGATCTAGCAAATGCTAGGTCTTATTTCTTCTATCACATTGTATATTTGTACCCATTAATCAGTGTCTCTTCATTCTCCTCTCCCTCCTACCCTTTCAAGCCCTTGGTAACCATGAATCTACTCTCTATCTCCATGAGAGCCACTTTTTAAACTTCCACATATGCATGAGAACATGTGATATGTGTCTTTCTGTACCTGGCTTATTTCACTTAATATAATGACCTCCAGTTCTATCCACGTTGCTGCAAATAACAGGATTTCATCTTTTTATGGCTGAATAATATTCCATTGTGTATATGTTCCACATTTTCTAATTTATCCATTCACCCACTGATGGGCACTTAGGTTGATTCCATATCTTGGCTATTGTGAATAGTGCTGCAATAAACATGGGAGGGTAGATACCTCTTCAATATACTGATTTCCTTTCTTTTGGATATATATCCAGCAGTGGGATTTCTGGATCATATGGTAGTTCTATTTTTAGTTTTTCGAGGAGCCTCCATACTGTTCTCCATAGTGGTTGTAGTAATTTACATTCCTACCAACAGTGTACAAGGGTTCTCCTTTCTTCACAACTTACTAGCATTGGTTATTGCCTGTCTTTGAATAAAAGCCATTTTATTCAACACCCATTTTAACTGGGTGAGATGATATCCCATTGCAATTTTGATTTGCATTTCTCTGATGATTACTAATGTTGAACATTTTACATATATCTGGTTGGCCATTTGTGTGTCTTCTTTTGAGAAATGCCTGCTCAAATCTTTTGCCCATTTTAAATTGGATTATTTGATTTTTCCTTAATGAGTTGTTTGAGCTCCTTATATATTCTGGTTATTAATTCCTTGTCAGATGGGTAGTTAGCAAATATATTCTTCCATTCTGGGGGTTGTTTCTTAACATTGTTGATTGTTTTGTTTGCTGTACAGAAGCTTTTAGCTTAATATAATCCCATTTTCCCATTTTTGCAATGGTTGCCTGTGCTTTTGAGGTATTAATGAATCAATCTTTGCCAAGACCAATGACCTGGACTAGTTACTCAACTTTGTCTTTTAGTAGTTTCATAGTTTCATGTTTTAGAGTAGTCTTTAATCCATTTTGATTTGATTTTTGCACATAGTGAGAGAGAAGGTTCATTTCATTCCTCTGCATATGGATATCCAGTTCTCCCAGCACTATTTATTGAAGAGATTGTCCTTTCCCCATGTTTGTTCTTGGCACTTTTGTGAAAAATGATTTCACTGTAGATGCATGGATTTATTCCCTATTCTGTTCCATTGGTCTACATGTCTGTTTTTATGCCAGTACTGTGCTGTTTTAGTTACTATAGATTTGTAGTATTATTGTAATATGATTCCTCCAGTTTTGTTCATTTTGCACAAAATGGCTTTAGTTATTTTTGGTCTTTTGTGATTCCATATAAATTTTAGGATTCTTTTTTCTAGTTCTGTGAAAAATGTCATTGGTATTTTGACAGGGATTGCGCTGAATCTATAGATTGCTTTGGGAAGTATGGAATATGTTTCCATTTTTTTGTATCCTTCAATTTCATTCATCAATGTTTTATAGTTTTCAGGATCTTTCACTTATTTGGTTAAGTTTATTTCTATATATTTTATTTATTTGTATCTATTGTAAATGGGATTGCTTTCCTGGTTTCTTTTTCAGATTGTTCACTTTGGTATATAGAAATATTACTGATTTTTGTACATTGATTTCATATCCTGCAACTTTACTAAATTTCTTCATCAGTTCTCATAGGTTTTTGCTAGAGTCTCTCAGTTCTTCTAAGTATAAAATCATATCATCTTCAAACAAGGGTAATTTGACATCTTCCTTTCCAATTTGGATGTTTTTTTCTTTATTTCTCTTATCTAATTGATCTAGCTAGGACTTTCAGTACTGTTGAATAAGAATGGTAAAAGTGGGCATACTTGTCTTGTTCCAGGTCTTAAAGGAAAGGCTTTCAGTTTTTCCCCATTCAATATGATACTAGCTGTGGGTCTGTCATATATGGCTTTTATTATGTTGAGGTATGTTCCTTCTATACCCAATATTTTGAGTGTTTTTATCATGAAGTGATGTTGAATTTTATTGAAGGCTTTTCTGACATCAATTGAAATGATCATATTGCATTTATTGATTTGCACATGCTGAACCATCATTGCATCTCTGGGATGAATCCCACTTAATTATGATGAATGATCTTTTTAATGTGTTGTTGAATTCAGTTTGATCATGTTTTGTTGAGGATTTTTTCATTTATGTTCACTAGAGATATTAGCCATTAGTTTTCTTTTTTTATTGTGTCTTTTTCTGGTTTTGGTATCAGGATAATACTGGGCTCATCAAATAAATTTGGAAATATTACCTCCTCCTTGATTTTTTGGAATAGTTTGAGTGGGATTGCTATTAGGTCTTCTTTAAATGTTTGGTAGAATTCAGCAGTAAAGCCATCAGGTCCTGGGTCTTTATTTGATGGAAGATTTTTTTTTCTGCTTTTATCTCATTAGTTGTTGTTGGTCTATTCAGGCTTTTGATTTTTTCATGCTTCAATCTTGGTAGGTTGTATATATCCAGGAATTCATCCATTTCTTCTAGGTTTTCCAATTTATTGGCACATAGTTGCTCATAATAGTCTCTAACAATCCTTTGAATTTTTGTGGTATCAGTTGTAATGTCTCCTTTTTCATCTCTGATTTTATTTATTTGGGCCTTCTCTCTTTTTTTTCTTAGTGTGGGTAAAGTTTTGTCAATTTTGTTTATCTTTTCAGAAAACCAACTTTTCTTTTTGTTGATCTTTTGTATTTTTAATTTAATTTTATTTATCTCTGCTCTAATTTTATTATTTCTTTCCTTCTACTAATTTTGGGTTTGGTTTGCTCTTGCTTTAATAGTTCTTTAAGATACATCATTAGGTTGTTTATTTAAACTTTTTCTCCTTTTTGATGTAGGTGTTTATTGCTACAAAATTCCCTCTTAGTGCTGCTTTTTCTGTATCCCATAAGTTTTGGTATGTTGTATTTTCATTTTCATTTGTTTCAAGAATTTTTAAAAATTTATTCTTATTAATAATTTCTTCATTGACCCAATGGTTGTTCAGGAACATATCATTTAATTTTCATGCGCTTACATAGTTTCCAAAGTTCCTCTGTTATTGACTTCTAGTTTTATTCCATTATGGTCAGAAAAGATACTTGATATGATTTCTACTTTTTTTAATTTGTTGACACTTGTTTTGTGGCCTAAGGTATAGTCTATTCTGGAGAATGTTCCCTATGCTGATGAAAAGAATGTCTGTTCTGCAGCAGTTGGGTGAAATGTTTACTAAATGTCAGTTGGGCCTATTTGGTTTAGTATGTTGTTTAACTTTGATGTTTCATTTTGATTTTCTGTTAGGATAATCTGTCTGTTACTGAGAGTTGGGTGCTGATATCCCCTACTATTATTGTATTGCATTCTCTCTCCCTTTAGGTTTATTAATGTTTGTTTTATATACTTGGGAGCTCTGGTGTTGGGTGCATAGATATTCATAATTGTTATATTCTTTTGCTGCGTTGACTTTTTATCATAATATAGTCACATTCTTTGTCTCTTTTTACAGTCTTTGACTTGTAGTCTATTTTATCTAATATAAGTATAGCTATTCCTGATCTTTTTTTTAACTTCCACTTGCATGAAATATCTTTTTCTACCCCTTCACTTTGAGACTTTGTGTGTCATTATAGGTGAAATTGGGTTCACATAGGCAGCATATAGGTCTATCTTGTTTCTTTATCCATTCAGTGACTCTACACCTTTTAATTAGAGAATTGAGTCCATTTACATTCAATGCTATTACTGATATAAGTAAGGACTTACTACTGCCATTTTGTTGCTTGTTTTCTGATTGTTTTGTAAGTCCACTCTTCCTTTCTTCCTTTCTTACTGTTTCCATCAGGGTTTAGTGATTTTCCTAGTAGTATGTGTTGATTTTGTGCTTTTTATTTTAAGTGAATCTATTTTAGGTTTTTGTATTGTTGTTACCATGAGGCTTACAAAAAACATTCATAGATATAACAAGTTATTTTAAAGAAATGACAACTTATCTAAGATTGCAAAGTATAGAAACAAAGAAAAAAATGAGTAAAAATCTAGACAATTTAACTTTATGTTGTCTCAGTTTGCATATTTTATGTTGTCTATCTCATAACAGGTTGCTGTACCTATTATTGTTGTAATAGAATAATCTTTTTGGCCTCATACTAGAGTTATGAATGGATTGGACACTGCGAATATAGTATTCAAGTATTTTTGGTTTGTTCATATACTTAATTTTGGGTTTTATGTCTTCAAATGTTTTCTTCTTTCATCTTAGTTTTTTTTTCTTTCAGATTGAAGAACTTTATGAGTCTGGTGATGGTGAATTCTCTCAGCTTTTGTTTTTCTGGAAAGACTTTATCTCTCCTTCATATTTTAAGAATAGCTTTGCTGGATGTATTATTATTGAATGGAAATGTTTTTCTTTCAGCACTTTGAAAATGTCATCCCACTTCCTCCTGGTTTATATGGTTTCCACTGAGAAGTCTGTTGCCAAACCAATTGGAACTTCTTTATATTATTTACTTCTTCTCTCTTGCTGCTTTTAGGATCTTATCTTTGCCCTTGACCTTTGAGAATTTGATTATTATATGCCTTGGGGTAGTCTTATTTGTGTTGAATCTGTCTGGTATTCTCTAAGCTTTCTGTACATTTATTGCTTTCTTCAGTTTTGGAAAGTTTTCCATTACTATTTCTTTGAATAAGCTTTGTAACCTTTGCTCTTGCTCAAATCCCTTTTGAACACCAATAATTTTGAGATTTTGTCTTTTTAGGCAATTTTCTATATCTTGCAGGCAATCTTAATTCCTTTTTGTTCTTTTTTCTTTTTTCCTCCTCTAACTGTGTATTTTCAAATAGCCTTTCTTCAAGCTCACTGACGCTTTCCTCTGCTTGATCTACTCTGCTATTGAGAGCCTCTTATGAATTTTTCAGTTCAGCAAATCTACTTTTCAGATCCAAGATTTCTGTTTGATTTTTTTGTTACTTCAAACTCTGTTAAATTTTTCTGACAAATTTCTTAATTGCTTTTCTGTGTTATCTTGGAGATCACTGAGTTTCATTAAAAATGTTATTTTGAATTCTTGATCAAATATTTCTCACAATGCCATCTCATTAGGGTCAGTCACTGGTCCTTTGCTTTGTCAGTTTGAGGAGATGATGGTTACCTGTTTGCTGTTATTTCTTCTGGATCTATGTCTATGTGTTTGCATTGAAGAATTATATATTGCAGTCTTCTTTGCCTGCCTTGTTTTGGTTTTTATTGAATATAATTACTTATAGGCTCTTTGTAATTTACCTGTTGGTTTTCTTTCTTTTCTTTATCTGCTAGGTCACTGCCTCATTTTGGCACTAGATGGTGCCCCAAGCCAAGGTTTGCGTTGGTTCTAGTAAACCATGAGAGTGCCACCCTTCCTGAATAGGGTAGGAACCGAAGGGGACTTGAGGAACAGAACTGCTACAGTGTGGTGCTGCTGAACAGCCACTCTGATTTGGCATCTCCTTTGGCTGAATTACAGAGTAGAATTTTCATGGCTCAGGATGGCAGTCCTGCTTCCCCCCCTTGTCTCTGGTTGTCTTCAGGGATGTTTCTCCTCTCAAACACTCCTGATGCTTTCTGTGAGTTGAGGCAGGAAAGGCCTCCTGCCAGGAAACCCAAGATGGTGGGGAAACTGTCCACTTTGATCTCACTTTTTCCAGCATAGAAACCATAAGTCAGTGGGAAATTTTCCACACACTTGGTGCCAGATAGATTGGAAGGAGGGAGGTCACAGATATGGAAGTCCAATTCTCTTACCATCTGCTCAGAGATTTTCCACTTCTCTGTGCCACCAGGCACTGTCTCATCCTAATATTTGGATTCTGCAATATTGTTGGTGATAATCTCAGTGTTGTAAATTTGTTTTTGGTTTTCTGTGGGGGGTGGTGTGCTTCTATGGCATCATTTTGGAAGCAGAAATCCTCTCCACTCATTTTGGTAAATGAATTTATTGAGTGTCCGGACATTTTGTTGGAGTTATTTCTTGTTAATTCTGTCATAATGTTAGTAGAATTACTATTCTACATCTGTTACTATTTCATACTATTGTAGCCACCACCACAGTTGTCATCACTTCCTTTTTGTCATTTTTTTTTTTTTAGAAAAGGGATCTTGCTACCTTGCCCAGGCTGGACTCAAACTCCTGGGCTCAACAATCCACCCACCTCCACATACTGAGCATCTGGGAAACAGGGATATGCCACTCTGCCAAGCACTAATGACTTCCAGTTTTCACTTCAAAAAGTACAAAATACCATTGAAGTTATTTCATTTATTAAAATCATTTATTACCACCTACCTTTATACAAGTAAATGTCAAATGACACAGGTCAGACAGAATTTGTATGAAGAGTGAGGGCTCACCCTGCCACTATTTAACATTTTATTCTAATATTTTATCATCATTTTATCAAAATGATCTTGTTTGGACCAAAGAAAGGAAATCCTCATATAACCCTAAGATATCAACCTAAATTGCTATAGATTAAATAGCTCCAAATTCTCTGATCATGTTTACATAGACCTTTTTTTAACTAATGGGTTTATTTTATTTATTTTTATTTATTTGTAGAGGAGGTCTGTCCGGGAAGTATCCAGCCATGTAATAGGAAAAATAGAGATGTTTATTGAAGAAGATACAAGATACAAGAAACATTGTACAGAGGACAATGACGCCTCAGTCCCCTTCAAAGTAGAAACCTGGGGGTCTCACACAGTTCTACCAGTATCCCTTAACATAACTTGTACATGTTCAACATTCTCAGGTGTACTGCTTGTACCAGGCCTTCTAGAAGGTGGATCACTTTCAACAGATTCTTCACCATTTTTGAAACATTTGTGCCACATTTTATTTGTGCTGTACTCATTGCATTGTCCCTGAAAGCCTTCTGAATGATCCGAATAGTTTCCATGGAGGAATGTTCAAGCATAACACAAAATGTAATGCAGATTCATTGCTCTACTTGCTGAGTCATTTTGAATGTAACTGCCACACAATACACATGCTCACTCAACAGCATCTTGCACCCCACTGACTAGTACAGTGAAGTCATTGTTAATGCATGCACATTATAGTCCACTCTTCTTGGCTACCAGGTTATATCAATGTCACACAAACCATTTTCATTATATTAACAATGGCCTGATACTTTCCAGACAGACCTCATATATATTCATGGGGTACAAGTGCAATTTTGTCAGAACCTTCAGTGCATTCATCACTGGAGCAATGCATATTGTACTCACCAAGCAACCTCCCATCATTCACCCTCTTCCCACCCTTCCACCCCTCTGAGTCTCCATTGTCCATAATTCTACACTCTGCTTCCATGTGTACACATTATTTAGTTCCCACTTACAAGTGGGAACATCCAATATTTGTTTTTATGTGCCTGAGTTGTTTCACTTCAGAGAATGGCCTCCAATTATCCAAATTACTGCAAAAGACATTTCATTCTTTTTTATGGCTGAATAATATTCCATTGTGTACATATACCACATTTTCGTTATCCAGTCCTCTGTTGATGAACATTTACGTAGATTCCATACCTTTGCTATTATGAACAGTGCTGGGATAAACATACAAGTGCATATTTTTTAAATATTTATTTCTTTTCCTTTGGATAGATGCTCAGTAGTGGTATTGCTGGGTCATATGGTCAATCTAGTTTTAGTTCTTTGAGAAATCTCCGCACTGTTTGCCATAGAGGTTGCACTAATGTCCATTCCACAAAACAGCATATAAACGTTCCATTTTCACCACCTCCTTGCTAACATTTTATTTTTTTATCATTTTAATAATAGCCATTCTGATTGGTATAAGATGATACCTCATTGTTGTTTTCATTTGCATTTCTCTGATGATTAGTGATGTTGAACATTCTTTCATATGTTTGTTGGCCATTTGTTTGTCTACTTTAGAAATGTCTATTCATGTCCTTAGACCATTTTTATTTAGTTAGTTTTTTATATCAGAATATTATGGGGGTAAAAACACTTTGGTTACATATATTGCCTTTGTACCACCTGAGTCAGAGCTACAAGCATGCCCATCCTCCATAAAGTGTGCACCACACCCATTAGGTGTGAATTTACCCATCCCTTCCTCCCCCCTCCCACCTGCCACCACCCGATGAATGTTACTTCCAAATGTGCACATAACTCTGACTTGGGCAGTGCATAGGAAATATATATAACCAAAGTGTTGTACCCACATAATATTCTGAAATAAAAGGAAAAAAACAAACAACAACAACAAAAATGTGCACCTAAGTGTTGATGAATTAGTGCCAATTTAATGGTGAGTACACGTGGTGCCTGTTTTTCCATTCTTGCGATACTTCACTTTGAAGAATGGGCTCCAGCCTTCCAGGATGATACAAGAGATATTAGTTCACCATTGTTTTTTTGTGGCTGAGTAGTACTCCATGGTATATATATACCACATTTTATTAATCCACTTATGTACTGATGGGCACTTGGGTTGTTTCCATATCTTTGCAATTGTGAATTGTGCTGCTACAAACATTCAAGTGCAGATGTCTTTATTATAGAACATCTTTTTTTTTCCTTTGGGTAAATACCCAGCAGTGGAATTGCTGGATCAAATGATAGTTCTACTTTTAGTTCTTAGAGGTATCTCCATATTACTTTCCACTTAGTCCATTTTTAATGGGGTTATTTTGTTTTGTTGCTGTTGTTGTTGAGTTGTTTGAGTTCCTTGTAAATTCTGGATATTAGTCTCCTGTAGGATGCATAGTGTGCAAATATTTTCTCTCATTCCACAGGTTGTCTGTTCACTCTATTGAATATTTCCTTTTCTGTGCAGAAGCTTTGTAGTTTAATTAAGTCCCATTTGTCTATTTTTGTTTATGTTGCCTGTGCTTTTGATGTATTAGTCATGAATTCTTTGTGTAGAACAATGTCCAGAATAGTTTTCTCTAGATTTTCTTCTAGTATTTTTAGTTTTAGGTCTTAAAGTCCAATCTTTAATCCAACTTGAGTTGATTTTTGTATATGGTGAGAGATAAGGGTCCAGTTTCATTTTTCTGCACACAATGTTCAAATTTTTAGAGCACCATTTATTGAGAAGGGTGTCCTTTCCCCAGTCTATGTTTTTGTCAACTTTGTCAAAGATCAGTTGGCTGTAAGTATATGGATTTATTTCTGGGTTCTCTGTTCTGTTCCCTTGATATATGTGTTGATTTTTATACCAGTACCATGTTCTTTTGGTTACTGTAGTCTTGAAGTATAATTTGAAGTCAGGCAATGTGATACCTCCAGCTTTGCTCTTTCTGCTCAAGATTACTTTGGGTGATCTTTTTTGGTTCCATACAAAATTTAGTATTATTTTTTCTAAATCTGTGAAAAATTATGTAGGTGTTTTGATAGAGATTGTGTTGAACCTGTAGATTGCTTTGGGCAGTATGGTCATTTTATCTATATTAATTCTTCCAATCCATGAGCATGAGATTTTTTCCCATTTATTTGTGTCATCTATAATTACTTTCATCAGTGTTTTGTAGTTTTCCCTATAGAGATCTTTCCCCTCCTTGGTTAAATATATTCCCAGGTTTTGTTTGTTTATTTTGTTTTGCTTTGTTTAGTTTTTTTTAATCTATTGTAAATAGGATTGCTTTCTTGATTTTCTTCTTGCCTATATTGTTGCTGCTGCATATAAATCATACAGATTTCTGCACACTGATTTTGTATCTTGAAACTTTACTGAATTGATTTATGAAATCTAAGAGTTTTTTGATGGAGTCATTAGGGTTTTCTAGATATAAGATTATATCATCAGTGAACACAGATAATTTGACTTCCTCTTTTCTAATATGGGTGATTTTTATTTTTTTGTCTTCTCTGATTGCTCTAGTGAGGACTTCCAGTATTGTGTTGAATAAGAGTAGTGAAAGTAGGCTTCCTCACCTTGCTCTATTTCTCAGGGGGATGCTTTCATGTTTTCTGTAAGTATGATGTTGACTATGGGTTTGGCACGTACGGCTTTCATTATTTTAAGATATGTTCCTTCTATGCCTAGTTTATTGAGGATTTTTATCATGAAGGAATACTGAATTTTATTGAATGCTTTTTCTGCATCTATTGATGTGATCATATTCTTTCCCCATAATTTTGTTTATGTGATATATCATATTGATTGGTTTGCCCATTTTAAAATATCCTTGCTTCCCTGGCATAAAACCAATGTGGCCATGGTGTATTATCTTTTGGATGTGCTGTTGGATTTGACTTGCTAGTATTTTGTTGAGGATTTTTGCATCTATGTTCATCAGGGATATTGGTCTGTAGTTTTCTACAGTATTGATAGGCACAATCTTTGTGATTGTGAATTGTGCTGCAATAAACATTCTAGTGCAAGTGTCTTTTTGATAAAAATGACTTTTTTTCCTTTGGGAAAACACCCAATAGTGGGATTGCTGGATCAAATGGTAGGTCTACTTTTAGTTCTTTGAGGTATCTCCATACTGCTTTCCATAGAGGTTGAACATGTTTGCAGTCCCACCAACAATGTATAAGTGTTCCTTTCTCCATGCATCCATGCCAGCATCTTTTGTTTTGGGACTTTTTGATAAAAGCCATTCTCACAGAAGTTAAGTGATATCTCATTGTGTTTTACCAGTCTTCAAGCTATACTACAAGGCTACAGTAACCAAAACAGAATGGTACTGGCACAAGAACAGAGACATAGACCAATAGATCAGAACAGAGAACCCAGTTATAAAACCATCCTCATATTGCCATCTAATATTTGACAAAGTAGACAAATACACTGGAAAAAGAATCCCTATTCAATAAATGGTACTGGGAAAATTGGATAGCCCCATGTAGAAGAATGAAACAGGATCTGCACCTCTCACTGCTAACAAAAATTAATTCATGATGGATAACAGACTTAAAGCTAAGGCATGAAACTATAAGAATTCTGGAAGAATATGTTGGAAAAACTCTTATAGATATTGGCCTATGCAAAGAATTTATGAAGAAGACCCCAAAAGCAATCACAGCAACAACAAAAATAAATAAATTGGACCTGATCAAATTTTAAAGCTTCTGCACAGCCAAGGAAACAATCCATACAGCAAACAGACAACCTACAGAATTGGAGGAAATATTTGCATGCTCTACATCTGATAAAGGGCTAATAACCGAATCTATAAAGAACCCAAGAAAAAATCAAACAACCCCATTAAAAAGTGGGCAAAAGACATGAACAGAAGCTTTGCAAAAGAAGAAGGACTAATGGCCAATAAACATAAGAAAAAATGCTCAATGTCATTAATCACCAGGGAAATGCAAATCAAGAATGTATATTCTGTAGTTGTTAGGTAGATTATTCTCTAAATTTCTGTTAAGTCCATTTGATCTAAAATTCAAATCACATCCAATAGTTCTTTATTGATTATCTGCCTTGATGACCCGTCTACTGCTGTGAGTGTGCTGCTGAAGTCTCCCACCATTTTTGTATTGCTGTCTATCTTTCTTTAGATCTAGTAATATTTATTTTGTGAATCTGGGTGCACTGATATTGGGTGCCTATATATTTAGGATTGTTATATATTCTTGCTGAATTGATCCCTTTATCATTATATAATGACCTTTTATGTCTCTTTTTACTGTTGATGATAAAGTCAGGTTTATCTGAAACAAGCATAGCTACTCCAGCTTGCTTTTGGTTCTTGTTTGCATGGAATATCTTTTCCACCCCTTTACTTTCAAACTCTGTGTATCTTTATGGGTAAGTTAAGTTTCTTATAAGCAGCATATAGTTGGATCATTTTAAAAAATCCATTCTGCCAATTTATATCTTTTAATTGGAACATTTAACTTATTTATGTTCAAGGTTAATAGCGATATGTGAGGATTTTTTCCTATCATATCATTAATTGTTTTCTGGTTGTTTTATAATTCTTGTTTCTTTCTTTTTCTTTTTGTCTTTGTGGTGTGATGAAATTCTGTCATGTTGCCATATAATTCCTTTCATCTCCTCCTTTGTGTGATTGTTTTATAAGACATTTTCATGTGTTTTCATGCCAGTGAATAACACCCTTTCATTTCCATGTTTAGCACCCCTTTGAGCATTTCCTGGAGGGCTGGTTTAGTGCTGAAAAATTCCATCAGTGTTTGTTTGTCTGGGAAAGACTTAATTTCTCCTTTATTTATGAATCACATTCTGGCAGGACATAAATTCTTAGCTGCCCGTTTAATCTGATGGGTTTTACTTCATGGGTGAGTAGATGCTCTTCTCTTGCTAATTTTAAAATACTTTCTTTCTTTGACTTTAGACTTTTTGAATGTAATATGCCATGGCAAAGTTCTTTTTGCACTGTATATGCCTGAGGATTGCTGGGCCTTCTGTACCTGTTGTCTAAGTTTCTTGCTAGACTTGAGAAGTTTTAATCCATTATTTCCTTGGATAGGTTTTCTAAACTTTTTGATCTCTTACCCACCTCAGGAATACTGATAATTTGTACATTTGGTTGGTTTATGTAGTCCAAAACATCTCAAATGTTTTGTTCATTCTTTTTTATTCTTTTTCTCTTTATTTTTGTCTGATTAGATTATTTCAAAAGACCTGTCTTCATGTTCTGAGACCCTTCTTCTGTGTGGTCTATTCTATTATTGAAGCTTTAAAATGTATTTTGTATTTCCTTCCATGAATTTTTCAGCTCCAGAATTTTTTTTTTAATATCTATCTCCTAGGTAAATTTCTCATTTATATCTTTAATTGATTTTCTAATTTCTTTGTATTGCTTTCAGATTTCTCTTGCTTCTCATTGAGTTTCTTTAAAATCAATATTGTGATTTCTTTATCTGGCATTTTGAGGAATTCTTTTTAATTGGGATTTGTTGCTGTATAATTGTTGTATTCCTTTGGTTGTGTCACATTTCCTTGCTTTTTCATTGTTCCTGGGTCCTTCCATTGATATCTGCACATCTGGTGTATCAGTGGATTGTTCCAATTTTTGAAATTGCTTTTATAGGGGAGAGTTTTTTCCTGAAGATGTGTATATGTTGTTGGTTAAGTATGACACTTTGCCTTTGATTTTGGGTGCCTGCAGTAGTGTGGGCAAGCAGCTTGGGCAAGATATTGAGGAGATTGTGGTCGTCTCACATCTTGGTCTCACAGCAGCCCATTGCAGGGTAGTTGTTATTATTCTTGGTATGCCTCAGGGAGACTGGTCTTCCTGTCCCTCCTTGGCCAGGTGGCAGCTACAGCTGTGTCAGCCTGAACTATGCCTAAGGATGATGCACATAGACCAGTGTTAAACTCTCAAAATTTTGCCCTACCCCTACAACCAGAGAGGGTGGAGTTCCTTCTAAGCAAGCAGTGTATGCAAGAAGCTTGGGAAGTGTGGTCTGTTCACCTCTCAGTCTCAACAGCAGCCTGTGGCCTGGTACTGAGAACCTTCCCAAGAGGGCATGGGAGCATCCAGTCTCCCCTCTACCTCCTGAAAGCAGCATAGTGGCAGCAACTGAATCTGTATTTAGGCTCTCAGAATGGCATCCAGCCTATGCTGCTCTAGGCTTGGATCCCTATGCAATTCTGTGTAGTTTCCTTTCTGAACCAATGTCGCTGGCAATCTCTAGGCATCTCCCTATGCTAGGCCCAAGTCCTGTGTTGGTCAAGGAAGTTCTCGTGTAGCCAAAATTGTAAAAGTCTATTTTAGAGTGTGGAGCCCTTGGGGCTTCTCTCTTACTGTTTCCATGAGTCCAGGAACTTCGCCTAGTTCTCAGCCAGTCCCTGGCTAGGCAAGCTGCCTTGAACCCTCTCCTTACCTACTTTTGGTGTTTTCCACCACTTCTTTAGTAAATCCTAGCTTTCTCTTCTAGATGATACATTCAAAATGTGAGTATCTACTTACTATTCTGGTTCCTCTTTGTGGAGGAGGCACATATTACCTGTGTGTAGTCAGCCATTTTGATCTCTCTGCAGACCTTCCTTTTCCCCCTATTCAATTTGGTCATCTTTGTCAATCATTTATGTAAAACTCAAATTCTTCAGTACTATTCCAGATTATCATTATCAAAAATCATCAGAACACTTTTAATATAAGACTAAATAAATGTAATATGACAAAAATATTAATTCTTTGCCCTTAAGTCAAGTCATTGAATATTTAATTATCCTACTGGGACATTTAGTAAAAATTTTACTAGGTAAAAAATGACCAGGGAAAACCTATGTCCTTGAGTAATAGGGGATATAAAACATACATACATGAAACACATAAAATGATATATAACAATGTAAAATTTAAACAATGTTTAAATGTGTAGTTTTGGCTAAAAGTATTATAAAAACACATAAACAAAGATCACTGAACTCTAGACTAAATAAGGAAGGTTTCATGGGTGAGGTGAATGTGAACTTGAATTGGTTAATAAGAGGATGGGAAGAATTCTGGGCAGGAAGACCAACATAAACAAAAGTAAGAGTTAGGAATCAGCCTGGTACATACATAGAAGAGCAATGTGACCAACTTGATTAACAAAGGACCCACATCTAATAATAATGGAATATAAGTTTAAATATAAGATGAAAGTTTATTGAGCCCCACAAATACCATGTTGAGGAATTTGAGAGTGAAATATTATAAATGTATATTGTTGTTACTAGCAAAATAAAAATTCCCTTTGGAGTTAATAACTTGGATTATTAGAAGACCAGGGATAGGTAGATATTAATATATTGGTGGATTATATTAGTAACTCAAGTGTGATAGAATATTGAACTTTGGTTTTCCTCTTATTTAGGAATTTCAACCACAGCTCCAAACTTAGGAGGACAGATGATGAGTTCCTCTATTTAAGAGCAATAAATATCTCTCTTCTAAAGGGAACAAGATTCTGCTAAATTCTGAGAATAAAACTGCCCTTTAACACTGACCTATCACCCTAACCAACCAAAAATGAGCAAAATTTAAGGGGAATTTGTGTAAGTATGAGCATTAATAAATATTTATTAAGTGTTCAGTATAAGGCAAGCATCATTTTATGTTTATCAATGAACAAGGCAAACTCCCTTTTTTCATAAAACTTACATTTTCCGGGAGAGAGAGGGACAGTAAACAAACATGTAAATATATCATGTATCTTAGAAGGTCTTAGAAGTCCTGGCTCTTCTGTGCAGAAATCCAAAAGAAGGGATGAAGCAAACCAAGAGGAGTTTCCAGGTAGAGGGAATAGGAAGTACAAAGACTTTGAGGTGTCAATGTGCTTGGCTTGTTGAAGGGAGATCAAAGAATCCTATAGCACTGGATGTACTAAGCAAGAGATAGAAGGTTAGAAGATGAGATCAGGTGAGTATTGGGAAGGTGGGATGGGGGACTGCAGATCATGCAGGATTTTGTAGAATATGGAAATGAATTTGGATTCACTTTCAAGTGTGTTGGAAAACCATCTGATGTTTTTGAGCCAAGAAATGAAAGAGGAGTTATTTACTTAGTAATACCCCCCACTCCTGTCATTCCATACACATACCCTAGGCTCTGGGAGGAAGTTCCAAATACAATTCTCAAAGAAATTAAAAGAAGAGAAATTGGAAGCACTTTCTTCTTATGGTTAGTACTTACTGAGATGCAGAAATGTTTAAGCCCAATCTTCCTGGAGGAAAGTGTGGTGAGGAGGTCTTGGGATAGCTTGGCAGAGGGGCCTTAGGTTTGGCAGTCTATATGAGCACAGAAAATGTTTCTTGCTTCTCAGGTAGAGAATTCTGATGGCCAGAGATTGGCCAAAGCAGCTCTGTAATGATAGGTTAATGATAGATGCTAGAGTACCATAATATCAATCTGTAGCAAGGCACAGATGGGTGAGTTTCTCATGAGCTAAGTGGATGCCTTGCAAGATGGTTAGGCTTGAGCTAACTTGAAGGTGCATTTCCCAGGACAGCAGCCTTTTAGGATGAGGGAACTCCAGCAGAAAGAGTCTTTGGGATGTTCTACTCTGTTAGCACCACAAGAGATCAGCTGTAGAGCGCAACACTCATGTCATGGAATTAGGCTATGTGGAAAGCCTTGTGAGACCTCTCATGAAAAGCACAATTGCCAAAAAAAGCATCATCTGCCACACAGAGGGTTGTAATTGCCACTCAGTGATGTCAGTGAAATAATAACATTGGGAGGAGACACATTTGGATGAATTGGAATAGAAAAGAAATAGTAGGGAGTGAGCAAGATGGCTGACCAGAGACACCAGCTGCCAGAGTGTCTCAGTAAGAAGGAGAAGGAGAAAAAATGAACAAACAGACAAAGAGAGATTCGATGTGGATCTGAGGGAAGGGTGCCAGAACCTTCAGGAGACCCCATGGGAGGAAGTTGCAGAGCAGAACAGGAAGGAGCAAGGTACTGGCAGAGATCAACCCCCGAGAGGCTTGAAGTCTGGTGAGAAGGGTAGGTGGAGCAGTTTGTTTCTCCCTCAATCGCATCTCTGACAGTTGGCAGATTCCCGAGCTGCTGGAGAGACTTGCTGCCCACATGAGCCCAGAAGCTGCTGCCGCCAGTGACCTGGGAGCTTCTTGTGGACAGGGCTTCAGGCTCCCAGCCTCCCGGGGGAGCCTCCCATCTCCACAGACCCGAGCTGAGATGGCAGACACCATATTGCTTCTCTACCCACCTTTGTGCTCTCCAGAGGGCTTCAATTCCTCAGGTTTCATCTTGCTAACTCCTACACAGATATTTCCCAACTTGGGCCAAGACTGCAACAGGCACAGGGGTCCAGTGGGTTCCAGGTGATCTGCACAACTCCAGTCCTGGACATTCTGGGCAGGTGGCCTCCCAGAGTAAGGGACTGACGCAACCAGCGTGCTAGCTTTCCTCCATTTAGACTGTTTTTCTCCCTTCCCCTCCCAAACCTGTGGCTGCTGAGAAAGACAATTAAGCCATCACACTGAGGCTTCCACAGAGAGTGGGGCTCATACCTTTCCTCTTGGGGTCCTGCAGCAGACCAAGAGGTGCTCAGACTGTAAGCCCCTTGCCCACTGGCCCTCCCGGGTGCTGCTTGCCTGGTGATTCCATCAGAGTGGGGAATGTCCTGAGGTGGAGGAACATCAAACCTGCTTGTGCAGCCTGTGGACAACTCAGGACAAGCACACTTCTCCCTAGCATGGTCAGGGATTAATCTTCAGAGACCCAAGGATGAGCCCACAGGCCAGATCCCATATCCCCAGATCTTGATTACATTGTTTGGGGGAAAGGAGGGGAGATTTTTGAATCAGTCTCTGGAGGCATGGGAGACCACATGGGCAGATCAGGGGGAGAGTGCAGTGTGGGTGCTAGCTGCAGCATGCTTTATGGGGTGCTTCCCCCACAGGAGGGCCACACTCTTAGCTGAGGCTGGGATCTTGGGCTGGGAATCTCCTGGCCCACATCACAGTTGTGGGGGAGCTTTGGTGGCTTGAGCTCCTGCCTCCTGGGAGACATCAGGAGGAAAACACAGAGCAGGGGAGGGGAGAGAGGAGCAGGGCATGCTCCAGACTGTCAGATTGTGAATCTCAGATGGCACTTCCTCCACAAGCAAATTTGCTGGTTGGGTGGGGCCACATCAGCCCTTCCCTGGTGGCTTTCCCCAGAAGCTGGGAGCTAACCTTCCACAACTGCTGAAACAGATACCTTACCAGGTTTTTGGAGCCTGAGGGCAAGTTCACCCAACCCAGTCCTGCCCAGCCTCACTCCCCCACCCACCTCTGCTGTGACAGAGAATAAGGACTCACCTGGAAGTTCCAGGGCCCAACCCACCACCTGGGGCATTTGACTGATTCTCTGGCGGGACTAGAGCTGGTCACAGGACCCAAAAACAATACTGCAGCTTGTTCCTTCTGGCAAGTGCCACCAACTGACAGGGAGGTCAATTTGCATGCCCTTTACAGAATTTACTGACTCAGTCATATAGGCTGTGGTTGATTCTCATCCACAAGCACCACCTACTGTCTCAGAGATTATATTGGGCATGCCATTACAACTTACACTGTTAAAAAGACCACAGGGATGGGGAAAAAAGAAAGGATTTCAAAGACTTCCATCCCCCCTCATCAAAGAAGGCAGGGAATCTGCCCACTCACATAGTTCACTACTGCTACAGCCTACAAACAACTAGCAACTCAGAAAACCACCACACCAAGGATATCTATAACAAAGGCATCCATCCAGAACATAAATTGCCAGTAAATCACCCACAAGCAAAGCCAAAGTTTCTTACCCAACATATGCTACAAACACACCTGTATGGGTGAGGCAAAGGGAAAAATCGCTATCTAAACAAAAGAAAATCCAAAAATAAGAAGCAACAGCTGCTCCAGATGAGAAGGAATCAGTGAATGAACTCCAGAAATAAGAAGAATCAGAGTGAAAGATCACCCTCAAAAGGGAACACCAGCTGTCTAGCAATGAAAACCTACTGAGATCAGAATATTGACATGACAGATAAAGAATTGCAAATATGGATTATGAGTAAGCTCAACAAAATACAAGAGAAAATGGAAAACCAACACAAAGAAACCATGAAAAATAATTCAGGAAATGAATGAAAAATTCATGAAAGAAATTGAATTTTTAAAAAAATCAAATAGAACATCTGGAAATGAAAAATTCATTCAAGGAAATACAAAACACAATGGAAAGTTTTAAGAATAGACTAAACAGGTGGAAGAAAGAATATCAGAGCTTGAAGACAACACCTTTGAGTTAAACAGGTCAGTAAAGATAAAGAACAGAGAATTAAGGGGAAGGAACAAAGCCTACAAGAAATGTGAGATTATGTAAAGAGACCAAACATAAGAATTATAGGCATCCCTGAGGGTGAAGAAGAAAACACACAAGGGTTTGGAAACCTATTTGAGGCAAAAAAAGGAGCAATTCATCAAGAAGACATAACTATCCTAACTATTTATGCACCCAACACAGGTGTGTCCAGATTCATAAAGCAAACCCTACTAGATCTAAACAAAGTGATAAACAGCAACATCATAATTGCTGGGGACTTCAACACCACATTGAGAAAACTGGACTGATCCTCTAAGCAGAAAATAAGTAAAGAAACACTGGACTTTGACAGGACTCTAGAGCAAATGGGCCTAACAGACATTTACAGAACATTCTATCCCCAGACTACTGAATATACATTCTTCTCATCAGCAGATGGAACATTCTCTAAGAATGATCACATATTAGGCCATAAAACATGTCTCAACAAATTCAAAAAATATATAAATTATACCATGTAGCTTAGACAATAGTGGAACAAAATTAGAAATCAACTTCAACAGAAACACTCAATTCTACACAAAGTCATGAAATTAAACAACCTACTGCTGAACGATTATTGGGTCAAGGAGGAAATAAAATGGAAATCAAAATATTTGTTGAACTAAATGAGAAAGGGGATACATGTTATCAAAATCTGTGGGATTCAGCAAAAACAGTCCTAAGGGGCAAATTCATAGCCTTGAATGCCTACATCAAAAAGACAGAAAGATCACAAAGCAACAATCTAATGAATTGTCTCAAGGAACGAGAAAAGGAAGAGCAAACCAATCCTAAACCCAGCAAAAGAAAAGAAATAACTAAGGCCAGAGCAGAACTAAATGAAATCGAAGACAAAAAAAAAAAAAATACAGAAGATTAATGAAACAAAGACTTGGTTCTTTGAAAAGATAAACAAAATTGACCTCTTGCTAGATTAACCAGAGTTAGAAAAGAAAAGGCCCAAATAAGCTCAATCAGAAATGAAAAAGGAGCTATTACAACTGATACCACAGAAATACAAAATATCATCTGTGAATACTATAAACTCTCTATGTACATAAACTCAAAATCATTGAGGAAATGGACAAATTCTTGGAAACACACAACATCCTAAAGCTTAAGCAGGAAGAAATCAAAATCCTGGACAGACCAATTATGAGCAATGAAATTGAAGCAGCAATAAGAAATCTTCCAACAAAAAAAGTCCCAGAGCAGACAGTTTCATAGCTGAATTTTATCAGACCTACAAAGAAGAATTGTAACCCATACTACAGAAATTATTTCATAACATTAAGAAGGAAGGAATCCTCCCCAACTCATTCTATGAAGCCAGTATCCCCTTGATACCAAAACCAGGGAAGGACACAACAACAACGACAACAAAAAGACTATAGACCAATATCCCTTATGAATATAGATGCAAAAATCCTCAATAATATTCTAGCAAACTCAATTCAGCAGCACATCAAAAAATCAATCTGCCATGACCAAGTGGGCTTTATCCTAGGGATGCAAGGATGGTTTAACATATGTAAATCCATAAATGTGATTTACCACACAAACAGAAGCAAAAACAAAGATCATGTGATCATCTCAATAGATGCAGAAAAAGCATTTGACAAAATTCAGCACCCTTTTATGATAAAAACCCTTAACAAAATAGTCATAGATGGAGCATATTTTTCAATTATAAAAGCCACATATGACAAACACACAGTCAACATTATACTGAGTGGGGAAAAGTTGAAAGCATTTCCACTCAGAACTGGAATAAGACAAGGATGTCCACTGTCATCACTTCTGTTCAACATAGTGCTAGAAGTCCTAGCCAGCACAATCAGGCAAGAGAAGGAACTTAAGTGTATCCAAATGGTGAAAGAGGAGGTCAAACTATTGCTCTTTGCTGAGGATATGATATTATATCTAGAAAACCCCAAAGATTCCTCCAAAAGACTCTCGGTATTGATAAATGAATGCAGCAAAATCTCGGGCTACAAAATCAATGCACACAAATCAGTAGCATTTCTATATACCAACAATAGTCAAGCCGAGAATCAAATCAAAGACTCAATACCTTTCAGAATAGCTACAATGAAAATAATATACCTAGAAATATATTTAACCAAGGGGGTGAAATATCTCTACATAGAGAGCTAGGAATCACTGAGAAAGGAAATTGCAGTTGATGTAAACAAACAGGAAAACATATCATGCTCATGGATCAGCAGAATCAACATTGTTAAAATGTCCATGCTACCCAAAGTGATTTACAGATTCAATGCAATCCCTATCAAAATACCAACATCATTTTTCACAGATCTAGAAAAAATAATTCTACCCTTTGTTCAGAACCAGAAAAGAGCCCGAATAGCCAAAGCAACCTTAAGCAAAAGGAACAAATCTGGAGGCATCATTTTACCAGACTTCAAGCTATACTATAAGGTTATAGTAACCAAAACAGAGTGGTACTGGCATAAAAATAGAGACACAGACCAATGGCACAAAACAGAGAACCCATATATAAAATGACCTACGTATTGCCATCTGATATTTGACAAAGTAGACAGCAATATATACTGGGGAAAAGAAGCCCTATTCAATAAACAGTGCTGGGAAAATTGGATAGCCACAAGTAGAAGACTGAAACAGGATCCATATCTCTCACCACCCACAAAAATTAATTCAAGATGGATAACAGACTTAAATCTAAGACATGAAACCATAAGAATTCTAGAAGAAAATGTTGGAAAAATTCTTCTAGATATTGACCTAGGCAAAGAATTTATGAAGAAGACCCCAAGGGCAATCACAGAAACAACAAAAATAAATAAATGGGACTTGATTAATTCAAAAAGCTTCTGCATAGTTGAGGAAACAATCAGCAGAGCAAATAGATAACCTATAGAATGGGAGAAAATATTCACATGCCATACATCTGATAAAGGGCTAAGAATCCACAAAGAACTCAAGAAAATCAGCAAGAAAAAAACAACCCCATTAAAAAGTGGGCAAAGGACATGAACAGAAGTTTTTCAAAAGAAGATAGAGTAATGGCCAATAAACATATGAAAAAATGTTCAACATCATTAATCATCAGAGAAATGCAAATCAAAGCCATAATGAGATATCACTTAACCCCAGTGAGAATGGCTTTTATCAAAAAGCCCCAAAGCTATAGATGCTGGTGTGGACGCAGAGAGCAAGGAACATTTATACACTGTTGGTGGGACTGCCAACTAGTACAACCTCTATGGAAAATAGTATGGAGATTCCACAAAGAACTAAAGGTAGACCTATCATTTGATCCAGCAATCCCACTACTGGGTATTTACCCAAAGCAAAAAAAGTCATTTTATCAAAAAGACACTTGCAGTAGAATGTTTATTGCAGGACAATTCACAATTGCAAAGATGTGGAATCAACCCAAGTGCCCATCAATTTATGAGTGTATTAATAAAATGTGGTATATATATACCATGGAGTATTACTCACCCATAAAAAATGAATTAATACCTTTTGAAACAATCTAGATGGAACTGGCAACTATCCTCCTAAGTGTAGATTCACAAGAATGAAAAAACAAACATCACATCTACTCACTATTAAATTGGAACTAACTGATCAGCATTCATATGCACAGATGGCAATAAAATTCAACGGAAATCATGCAGGTGGGATGGGGCAGGAGGGGATGGGTGAAATCATACCTAACGGGTACAATGTACACTATTTGGGTGACGGGCACACTTATAACTTTGACTCAAGCAGTACAAAAGCACTCCATGTACCCAAAATGTTTGTACCCCTGTAATATTCTATAAAAAAACCCAACTTAAATTAAAAAAATAATAAAAGTACCACAGTTTGAAAAACCACACCAAACCAAACCAAATAAAATCATGCCAGGAAAAAAAAAAAAAAAAGAGTAGAAAGGAGGGAAAAAGCAAGCGACAATGAGGTCTCAGCTTTTGAAATGGTAGAAGCTTTGAACTAGATGCGAGCTTAATATTTTGGTGGCAATGAAATAGACTTTTTAATACTTGATCATGAATCTTAATTATCAAAGTGAGACTCATAACTAAAAATAATTTGAAATCCAAGAGATGTGCCTGCAGGGTATTCAAGAGTTCAGGAAAGGATATCCAAAAGAGAGTGTTTAAAGCAGTAAGTAGCAGACGAAAAGTAAAGGTTTGTCCTCTTTGCATCTAATTGAATTAAGACAGCTCCATAACTTGGTTTTATAAACTTAAATGATGAAAGTATGAACCAGGGTGGTGGTGGTAGAAATGGAGAAGAGAAACATATATGAGAAGATGCTCCAGAAGTATACTAAAATTGATGTTAAATGAACTCACGGGATTAAAAATAATTCAAAGATGTATATATCCTTGATAATTTGCAGGATGGTGATATATTTGCAGAAATAGATGTTGGAAAAAATGATGAGTTAGATGAGAATTAACTTTTGAGGCTTGATGGGTGGATATGATGAGGAAGTGATGAGGAAGTGATGGGTGGATATCACAACAAAAACTCAATAGATAACTGGATATATGGGATTAGAATTTAGGGAGAAAACAGGGCCAGAGATCTTTGAGACCTCAGTACGACTAAAACTGAAAGCATGTTTGAACTATCTGAGCAGGAGGGAGAATCTTTCTATTGAGGTCACCCAGAATTAGTGAGTGGGTTTGTAATGGAACCAATTAAAAAAAAATATGTGTTCAGAAAGCTAGGGACAAAGTGGCAGTTTAAGGCCAAAGTAAATTAGGAGGAAAAACTGGATTTTGCTGAGAAGCATTCCAAAGCCACTTCAGTGACTAAGCTGCTTTTGTGGGAGCTATAAGAAGTAGAAAAGTTAGGAATTCGGGAAAGAAACGGAGGTGAAAAAATGAGAATAGTGCCAGCAGAGGTCAAAAATAAGGTCAATATTCTGTCTATTTTCTATATATTCTGTCTATGTTCTACTAGGTCTCCTTAAATAAACAATGTGTGAGATAATCAGAACAATTGCATTGGTCACTGAAACAGTAATATTTTCTAAAAGCTACGGTGATCACAAGACTATTGACTGGATCTGCACAATAGTACTAAATGTACTCCAAATTCTCTCTCAAGAGTTCTTCCCATATCATTTAAAGATTGAAGCAGAAAATTTTAGCCCAAATTAAAAATTGTCTACAATTGCCCATATTAGTGAGGGAGTTTAAAATATGGGTGAAGAGAAGGTGCTGTGCCATTGTACAATACATCCTCCAGCCTGACCTTCTCCCTGTTGAAGCAAGCAAACAAACAAAAGTATGGCTCTAATTTTTCTTTCACAAAATTGTAAAATTATTGCTTCAGTTCAAGCTATCGTTCACTGAAAAGAGTCATGAAGAGAAAATCAAGGATAAAAGAGATTCCCTGATATCTAACGTCATACTATAAAAAGTAGAAGCCTTCCAATTTCACCTCAAGTTTGGTGAGGCGAAAAAGGGAAAACTCTTTTTCCACAGCTCTGACCTCCTGAGCCAAACTCAACCCCAAGTTAAGGAATTTGAAAATATGTGGGATTTATGATTGATGATAGTGGTTTAACCATCATTTAGAGACAGTCAGGCTATGCTGCTATCAGAAGGATTTCTGGAAAATTGGTGTGTAAAAATGTCATTGATGTCATTAAGGATCTTGAGGCAAATTTTAAAACCATTATTTGTGAGTGCTACAAAGACATTATACCTTAGTGCCCTCATCAATAATACAGCCCCAAACTGATTTGGAATGAAAAAACCTGCCACTGTTCCAATTAAAGGCAATACAAGACATGATTGCATTCTCTCCACTTTCCCTTAAGCCTCATGCCTGGAAATCATGCATTTTGGAATACTAGCAGTAATATAATAAAACATCTTTCTTGTTTATGTTCTTTCCTTAGTTTATCCATTTATGGAGAATAAATAAGTAAACTTCACAGGCAGCCCAGTATCCATTAAAGCTGTTAGCTGTAGTGTTTGTCATATTTCAATCAAAGCCAGAGCCAGCTAGCTATCTTCATCCAGTGCAGTCTCTACATTCTCGAGCGCCAGAATTAATGAATTAGCTATTGATTAAATTCCACTCTAGCAAATCCACCAAGGCAAATAAATGAACTACCCAGGGCACGTGTAGGCCATGGACAGACATGTCCGGGCTATCGATCAGCAGTTAGAATTCTTTTGGGATATAGACGCAGCTGATGATAATATGACAAGTATGGAAAATGCAATGTAGAAACAGAGCTTGTTTCTAAAGAAGCAGCTTATAAAACTAGAAGGGTCCATCTGATTCTTCTACATTTCTGTTCTGTGGCATCTTTGGTTTATATATGATAAGAAAAACATGCATCAGGATTTCTACTGCAGAAGATGTAGTTGAAAGCAAGGTATATGTTAAGGCCAAAGACAAAGATGAGTTGATATGCTCCATGCATATAATCAAAAGGTTGGTATGCTATCTGTATATGTTATTAAAATATATGAAAGTTAACTATTACTGACTACTGACTTTTACAAATAAACAAAGAAGGCAAGAAATGTATGTCTTATTAGAAACCAAATTATTTTAAATGCTGTAGAAGTAAACCCAATCTACTGATGTTTTTCTGGAAGGATTTCACATTTGATTTTGCATGTTGCTAATATAAAAGAGATTTTTTACCATCAAAATACAAACATAACTAACAAGTGTATATGCCAGAAGTATAATGAAATTACACAAACAATATCATGTACACAGGAGGCTAACTTCTTTGGTGTTGGTGTAATTTTGATGAATGTCTTGGCAGCCTACACCTGCTCCTTAGAGTCTTGCCTTTGGAAAATGTTACTCTGCTACAATGGATCATTTTAAGAAAGGAAAGACTTTTTACGTGCCAATATTTAGTTGTGAATGATTTCTATCAAGTTTTTGCTAGATCTCTGACTGGGGGAAAAAAACAAAAGAAAGTTGCCAAAAGCATTGGAATAAAGAAAGCTATGGCCAAGGAGGACTTCCCATTTGGAATAAGCCCATTACAGCCTATCTATTCCATTGATTGTAACTTAAAAAGTCTGCACGAATTACAAAAAGTAACTATGTGAGGATCATGAAAAGTTAACAATAGCAGGCAGATCAAGAGGGGAGCCAAAACTTGAAGAACAAATATACAGGATGAGTTTCCCATTTTCTCCCTCTTTTTTATCTTTAACCCAAAGGCAGCCCCAGTTTGGAATTTTGAAAGGGGTAAGGCAAATTAAAAAAAACTCAACCTTTCTTTCTGGAGGTACCTAGAACAAAAAACGCCTTGCAAGCCAGACAGTGTGGGGGAAATCCCAATTTTGTTATGTTTTGTTCTCTCTTTCTTCCTCTGGGCCCTGCTCTAAGGATGATTCCAGCCAAGGAGCTGCACTGTGGCAGCTGTGACCAAACAGGAATCTAAAACCCCAAGAAAAAACCCATCTTTCTGTCCAGAGGAACCAGGAAAAAAGGCCCCCGTGGTCCAAAGAATGTCTGTGGGGGGAATCCTTGTTTGTTTGTTTTTTTAATATTTTCTCTTACCTCATTGCCTCAAGAACAGCTCTAGGTATGTGAGCTGGGAGGCAAAAATTCCAAGAGAAACTATATAATTCTAGCCAAAAATCCAGGAAAGAAAGTCCAAGGGAGCTGGAAAGTGTGGGGGAAATCTCAGAGAAAAGAAAGCTAGAAGATCTCCTGATTCTATGAATGAAGCAACACACTCCAGACTCAACTAAGAGCTGCACGTTTATGGTTGCCTCACATGCATAGGATGTACAAGCAGCATAGCAAAGACTCTGAAATCTGAATTATTATATAATTACCCAGCCAAATCCCAAATTAGCCACTGAGAGGCACATGCATGGGACAGACACAAAGGAACATAGCAAAGTTGTAGCCACTGATAAGGCAAGACAGAATTTGTAGCCTGAAGCTAACCAGTTGGTCACCCACGACAAAAGCAAACAAAAACTTCAACCATCTTCAGAGGACTTTAACAGGACTCAGATTGTTACAACCTAGTATTCAAAATGTCCAGGAAACAATTCAAAATCACTCATAATTACACTAAGCAATAGAAAGGTGGAGTGGCCCCTTTATTTTGTTTGATGTTAACATCAAACAAAATAAACTTAAGAACAAGGAAATTATCAGGAAGAAAAAGGGATTATTACACAATGATAAAAGGGTCAATTTATCAAGATATAACAATCCTAAACCTGTATACACCTAATAATAAAACATCAAAATACATGAGGCAAAAACTGATAGATCTGAAGAAGAAATAGGTAAATCCACAATTATATTTGGAGACTTCAACACTACTCTCACAATAATTGATAGAAGCAACACACATGTTCTGACAAGAAGGCAGAACATACATAAGTATACAGATGATTTGAACATCACCACCACTCAACTTGACCTAACTGACATTTATAGAACACCCTGACAACAGCAGCATATACGTTCTCCTCAAGTGCACGTAGAATATTCACCAAGATAGATCATATTCTGGGGCATGAAACAAACGTTAACTAATTTAAAAGAATTGAAATCCTAAAACTATGTTCTCAGACCATCACAGGATTAAACTAGCAATCTATATAGAAACATATCTGAAAAATCCCCAAATATTTTGAAATTAAACAATCCTTTTCTAAATAATCTATGGGTAAAAGAAGTCTCAAGGGAAATTAAAAAGTATTTTGAACAAATGAAATGAAATGAAACATTTCAAAATTTGTGAGATTTACCTGAAGCAGGATTTGCAGGAAAATTCACAGCATAAAATTCTTACAGTAAAAAAAAGAAGAAAGTGTCTCAAATCAAGAATGTAAGCTCTTCTCTTTAAGATACTAGAGAAAGAATATTAAAGTAAGATGGAAGAAAACAATAAAGAGCAGAAATCAAAGAAATGAAAAGCAGAAAACAATATAGAAAATCAATAAAACCAAAAGATGGTTTTTTCAAAAGATCAACAAAATTGATAAAACTGTAGGCTGACCAAGAAAAACAGAGGACACATAACCTATATCAGAAATGAAAGAGTGCAAATCAATTTAGACTCTACAAACAAACTACAAAGAACTTTCTGTCCATAAATTTGACAAATTTGATGAAATTAACTAATTCTTTACACCCATAAGATAATGAAACTCACTTGAGAAAAAATAGCCTGAATCATCCTATGTTACTAGGAAATTGAATTCTGAGTTTAAAAAAAAAAAACTTTTGCAAGGAAAATTCCAGGCATAGGTGAGTTTCACTGGTGAATTTTACCAACATTTAAGAAATAAATAATAACATTTTTATGATCTCTTCCACAAAATAGAAGGGAAGGGACTGCTTCTCAAATTATTTTATTAGGCCAGAATTACCATGATACTCAAACCAGGCAAAGATATTATAAGACAAGAAAGCATAGTACAATATATTTTATAAACATAGATACATAGATATAAACATTCTCAATAAGATGACATCAAATTGCTTCCAGAAATAAACAAAAAGGAAAATGTATCACAACCAAGTGGGGATTATTCAGAGAATATAGGCTCATTCAATCTTTTGAAAATCAACCAATATAATTAACCACAGTACAAATTTAAAATGTGGAAAAAACATTTGACAATATTCCATGTCCAATGATAATAAAAACTCTCAGCAAATTTAAAATTAAAGGTAAATTCTTCAACCTGATAAAAGGCATCTCCAAAAAAAATCATAGGTAACATCATATCTAATGATAAAAGACTGAAATCTTCCTTCTAAATAAAGATTGGGAATAAGTCAAGGATGTGCTCTTATCACCTTATTGAGCCAGTGCAATAAGTCGGGAAAAAGAAGTAACAAGCATACAGATTGGAAAGTAATAAATAAACAGTGTCTTTTTGTAGGCGATCTATGTAGACCTAAGGAATCACAAAAAAGCTCCTAAGACTCATAATGAATTTAGCAAGGTTACTGAATACAAAGTCACTGCACCAAAATCAATTGTGTTTCTACACACTAGCAAAAAACAATTGGATTTAAATGTTTTTAAAAAACATTAAGAATAACACACCTAAAATAAATGATAAGTTATAAATCTAATGAAATATGTGCATTATCTATATACTGAATTCTACAAAATACTGATGAAATAAATGAAAGAAGACCCAAATAAATGAACATATACTGTGTTCATGAATTGGAACATTTGATAATGTTAAGATGTCAATTCTTCCCCGATTGATCTATGGATTCAATGGAGATCTAGTCAAAATTACAGAAGGATTTTTTTGTTGATATCAACAAGCTGTTTCCAAAATTTATACAGAAAGACAAAGTAATGAGAAAAGTCAAAATGATTTTTAAAAAGGTCAAAGTTGGAGGACTCATACCACATGATTTCGTAACTCACTGTAACGCTATAGTAAGCAAGATTGTGTGGTATTTGTAAATGGATATACACATTCATCAATTGAACAGAAAAGAGAATCTAAAAATGACCTACAAGATGTGTTTAAATTGATTTTTAACAAAGATCCAAATATATTCAATAGAGAAGAGATAGTCTTTCCAACAAATTGTGTTGAAACAATTGGACGCTCATGCAAAAAAATTGGTTAACCTTGACCCATGCCTCAGTTTATACAAAAATTAATACAAAATAAATCATAGACATAAATTCTAAATGTAAACATATAAAAGTTGTAGAAGAAAAGATAGGAGAAAGTCTTTGTGGCCTCGAGTCAGGCAAAGAGTTCTTAGATACAACCAAACGCACCAACCAGAAATGAAAAAAGTGACAAATCAGACTCTAGAGGAAAAGAAGACCTTATATAATACCAAGTTCTAGCAAAAATGTGGAGCAGCTGGAATTCTCATACAATGCTAATAGAAACATAAGATGTTATAGCCACTTTGTCAATCAGTTTGGCAATTTCTTATGACTCAGCAATCCAACTTCTAGGTATTTACCCAAATGAAATGAAAACATGTGTTCACACAAAAACCTGTATATAGATGTTTATAGCAACTTGAATCATGATCACTGAGAACTGGAAACATACCCAAACTATACACAAATGTGGTACTTTCCATATAATGGAATCCTACTCAGCGACAAAAAGTAACAATTACTGATATGCATACAAAAAGATTGAAGAATCTTAAATGCATTATGCCAAGTGAAAGAATCTAAACTCAAATGGCTACATATAGTATAATCCATTTACATGACAATATGGAAAAAGCAAAATTATAGAGACTAGAACACAGCAGTGTTTGCTCAGTTTGGGGAGGGGTTGGGAATAAAGGGGCAACCTGAGAGACATAATGGAGCTGTTTTATATCTTGATTGTGGTGGTGTTTACACTATGCATTTGTCAAAACTCATAGAACTGTGGAGCAAAAAGAGTGAATTTTACAGTATGTAAGTTAAAAAAATTTTTTAAATTTAAATTTGTTATTAAAAATAAACAAATTCAGGAAACCCAGAATCTTTTCAGAAGTTTAAGTCATTATTAAAACTAGGCTGTTCTCTTCACATTCTTGCAAGTTTTTAATAGAATCTATAGTTTTTCTCTTTGCATGTCTTAAATTGCCTTTATTCAAATCTCACACTTAATTGATATTTGGCAGAGTATGGAAAGCTGTTATAATATGAAAAGTTTTTTGATTCAGAATTTTGAAGGCGTTGTTCCATTGTCTTTTAGCAGTGAATGTTGCTATTTAGAAGTCTGATGTTGCCATTCAAATTCCCAATGTAGTATGTACATAATCTGCCTTTTCTTCCTGGAAGCTGTTTGGATATGTTTTTTAAACCTGGTATGCTATAATTTCCTGATAATATCCCTTTACACATAATCTTTTTTCAGTCATTAAGTTGGTATCTGGGGATTATTTTAATCTGCCAATCAGTACTTTGGTTCTAGGGTATATTCTTCTATCTTTCTTTGATTATTTTATCTCTTTTCCTCTGTTCTCTCTTTATGGAACTCTCATTATTCAAGTGTTAGACTTCCTGGATGTTTTCTAATTTTGTTAATTTTTTTCTTTTTCTTTTCTTTTCTTTTTTTTTTTTTACATTTTTGTCCTTCATTACTTTTTCATGTTTTTGTTTCATGGATAGAGGCTTTCCTTTTATCTGTCTGAGGTTATAATCTTTTTTTCTCACCTGCATTGCTTCTAAGTCTATTGAATCATTTCTTTTATTAATTTTGGTGTCCTTTTTATCTTTAAGAGTGATGCACCAGAAAAAAAAAAAACTGACTAGAAGCTTTGTAGATGGGTAAGTCTTGTTGATTGGTATGGTTCCCTACTGGATGACCAGGTAGCAAACTGCTTTTTCTGTCAGGGGATCCCCACATGCTAGTATCTAGAGAGATTTTATTTGGCGTTATTCATTGTTTTCTAGAGAAGAATGTCTACTTTCCTATCGGGAGGCATTTATGACTACCTACTTCCATTTCAGAGCAGAACTGGGGAAAGCAGCCAACAGTCCCACTATTCAGGCTGTAGTCTCGCTTTGTCATTGTTTTTACCTCCACCCCTCATCTCGGCTCCCCTGTGCCTAGTAGCCTTCAGTTTCTCCAGAGAATACATGTCTAATCTTGTAGGTGGATTTTGAAATAGACCCCTTGCATGCATCATAAAGAGGTAAGAGGCCTGGGGTTCCAATCACATTTTTTTTTTTTTAGATTTTCAGCTAATCCCATGATTTCAGCTTTGAACCTTACCCCACCTCTCCACCTCCCAATCCTTAAAGCTTCTAAGTGCTCAGCCTCTCAGGCTCTCTGCAAAGAAATGAGCTTGTTTCCTGTCATTACTCTCCTCTGCCAACCAATACTTCGGCTGTAAATTTCTCCAGTATACTGAATCATTTGCCTCTTTCTGACAAACATCGCTGACACAATTGTGTCGCAATCTCTCTTCTGTTGTTGTCTCCTCTCTCATTTTTCTTGCTCTTGTTGCATAATATTCTTTTTAATGTTTTTGCCATCAATTAATATATTTGGGTATAAGCAATCTTTAGTCACAACTAGAAAATATTTTTCCTGCGTGATCATCTGCAGGAAACTTCTTAAAGGAAAAAACGTGCTAGAGACACAGACCCATTTTCAAAATTTCTTACAAAGTTTAGAGATTATTTTTAGCTACATATAAATATGTAATCTAAGACATATTCCCTTATGCCATTCACCTGGGCTTGAGTTATGACGAGGATAGCAGACAAGAATTTGACAACATCCACCACCTAACTACAATTCTTCCTTGACTTTTTTAAGACTGAACTGAAATGTCACATCTTCTATGATGCCTCACTGATAATCCTGGATAGAGTTTGGTATTTTTCTCTATATGCTCTTATTGTGCATTATAAACCTCTACTACAGTGTTTTTCACACTGTTCTGTAAATATTTATTTAAGAGAATATCTCCCACAGTATACTGGAACTTTGCAAATTTAGAATTAGGCCTTATACTCTTTTGTATTACTTTTGCCTTCTGTATTATTATAGCCACAAATGTGTTTGCTGAAATAATAAATAAACGTCTCTGATGCCTGTTTAACCTGCCTATTTCCTCCCTGTAGGCAATCCTGTTGGATAGGTGGGGAAAATCTACTGAGGGGATTATCAGTTATTTAGCACATCAAAACTTAGATCAGTATCTATCATGTGTTTGATAGAAGATGTACTCAAGAAGACAAGATATGATTTTTTCCATGAACAGGTAAGAATCCAATTAACTGGGTTTTTCTAATATTTTAATCACTAGTTGCCAAAATCAGTGTAGATATTTTTGAACTGATCTTTTAAAAAACTCAGAAATTTCAATATTTCATAGAATTATCCTTCAGAATTGAAATATTTTATAATGGACTGATTATTTCAGTCAATGTGTGTGTGTGTGTGTGTTTAGGTGAAGGGTGATTCATTTGGCTCTGGCAAAAGTTTGATATGGGAACACACAGATTTCTTTCTCCAGCCTCAATTTGATGTAAAGGGATGAAAAATTATCATCTCATTTTTGTTTTTGGAAATGACATTAAATCTTATTATTATTGCTTAATTATGAATTGTAAAGGGACTCACTTTCAAACCATGGTCATTTCTCAGCAACAAAAGGATACATAAAGAAAAAGGGATTCTACCAAGAATATAATAAAATAGTAATGGTCATCTAAAAATTACCTGCCCTATATATTTTATGGCTATTTCTAGCTTTAGCGCAATCTGATATATGTAAATCAATTTTTTTCAAAGAGATGAAGGTGAAAAGTAGTCATTCCAATTAAAATTGTATTTTGCTTCACAAAAGTACTCATTAAAGGACACATTTAAATAAGGAGACTCTTTTGGGCATTTAAGTATTTGTTCACAGATTACTAAAGAAGTGAGTCAGGGCAATCAGGTAAATCAAAGATTAAATGTTATTGGATGTCCAATGAAGATAAACACCTGTGAAGTAATATAAAAAATTTGACTTACACACACAGTTACAGCAATTTATTAAATGAGACTGTCATGGCTGAGAGGATAACTTTGGTTTTTATTTTCATTTCTTATAATCAGTGTTCTTTATATTAACTGACAAAAAATTTTTTACCTTGAAGTGATGCCATGAATTGTGGGCATTGGTATATCACTTGGAGTATCTTCCACAGTGGTGGCTTGGGTTCCATTGCTTTTCACACATGCATATTTTGTACAAACTTCAACCTGAAAACATTATTTTAGAAAAAAATAAATCCAACCACTTTCAAAATACAGACTAACAATGAACTAAATCCCACCTACCCTTATTTCAATATGAATCTCTTGTAGTTCTCTATAGCCTCTTGGGGTTTAATAAATATTCATTTTTGATGTTAATTGATTCCAGTGGGATCAGCTCAGAGTAGAGTACAGGATTAGGCTTGGAACCATTGATTTAGTGATTAGAATGGCGATGTTTAGTCTCTTGTTTCAACCATTCAGAAAGAGAAAGACATATTAATCTACTCAGAGCACAGTCGAGGAATGGAAGACGCCCAAGTGACAGTTTGCAAGCATAATAGGTTATCACTGCACACTGCTCTCTAGATCTATAACCAAGTAGTGTAATGATGATATCTTCTGGAAGTCTTGACACTTTACAACAAATAGCCTAAATGCTAATGTCTAATGGAAGAAAAATGATGCCTAGAAAAGCCTTTCAATATGGCTGAGCTATTTTATATCCATTTGTTCCAGCTGCAATTGTATTTTTACCTTAATCACAGCAGAAAATCATCATTCATCCCTTTAATTCTGCCACCTAATCTGAATAAAAACTGAGGAGGGTGGAATAACTAAAGATTAGAAATGGGGTTCATCAAGCATTAGCAACACAAAAGGAACACATTCAGCAAGAGGGAGGACAGATGAATGAATACACAAGAGATTGCTGCTAGTGGAACATCCACAGAGTGACATCACTCTGCTCTCAATTAAAGGATAAACCAAAGAGGAACTGTACTTTTTACAGTGCTAATTTACTTTCAGCATCTAATACCTAAATGGAGGAGGGAAGCTAGATATTGCTGAATCCTAAGCACTAACTGCGAGCTTTTTATATGAAGCAGTTCTCTAATTTTTCCATTGGGCATTTGAGGAAAGGCAAATGTGATTCTTGTCGTATTTAGTAGATGTGCCATTTTATTCATAGGGCAGTTTACACCTAAATAGGAGGTGAGGCATATGCCTATCATGCTATGTGAGTTGTGTTATTTATTGATGCCATGTATGTTTTGAGGTAATATTTAGTAGATATTTAAACACTTTCAAGGCCCTGTGTTCTGAGTATGTCCAATTAAACCTCAAATAACCTAAAGGCAAATAAACTTTAAAAGCAATGCTGTAATAGAATTAATGACAATAAACTTTATATAAGCAGCAAATTCTCAAATAACATTGTTTTATAATAACGTCAATATGGAAAAAAAAAGATTCCTAGCTGGAGCCATTGTCTGTATGGCGTTTGCATGTTCTCTCCATGTCTGTATGGGTTTTCTCCAGATATCCAGTTTCCTCCCACATCCCAAGGCTGTGCCTGTTAGGTGAATAGTCGTGTCTGCATGGCCCCAGTCCAAGCAAGTGTGGGTGTGCGTGAGCATGCCCTGTGATGGGATGGCGGTCTGTCCAGGGCTGGTTTCTGCCTTGCTGGGATAGGATCTGGCCATCCGGGTCCCTGAACTGCAATGAGTGGGTAAATAATTATTTTACTTGTTTTTATTAATCTTTCTTAAATGTATGTATGGCTCACATTTATTTCAATATTTAATATTAGAAATATTTTAGTCTTTATTTAGAAGTTTGGTGATGTTTGTGTGACCAGAAATATGCTGTAGGTACTTAATTCTTTTTTATATCAATTAGTAAAATTGGTTTTGTTATACATCCTTTTGCCGAAAGTCATAGTTTCCAAGAACCTATCAAAGATGTTAAGTGAAGACTCATTGTATCAGAAAATATTAGACTCTATGGTATGTAATGAGATAACTCAGGATCAACGCAACTAAATTTATTATGTATCACTTATGTGCCAAATATTATGACAGGTACTTGCACGAATAGTTTTATTGAATCCTCATAACTTCATTTTGACAAGTTTGCAAATTGAGGCTCAGAGAAATCAGGAAATATGATCAAGCTGGTAAGATCTGGGATATCCGATTTGGGCTTTACTGCACGTTATTGCCTTCTCATCTACACAGCCAACATAGTTTTAAGCTCTAAACTACTTAGGTATATTCTAATGTTTCTCCAGAAAACTTTTCTTTTGACATTAGAGAAATATACCAATATTTTTTAATTCTTACTAATGAAATACTCCAACTCTCCATCCTTGGGACAATTTCTAGTGCTATAACTATATTGTATAACATGAATGAAACACAAATATAAGAGTTTACCATGTTTATATTAAAAGAGATAAAATCAAATAAAAATTGAAATTATTAATCTCTTTAAAAAGGGATATATAAAAGGATTATTCAAAAAGTAGATACTCAGGTGCATTATCTGCTTTAAAATCAATAGTTATTTTACAGAAGGGGTTAACATAGAGAACCTTAATTCTAAAGTATTAAGCATACCAACTAAATGCTTATTTTAAATGAAGCCAAATCATCTTTGACACCACAATGAAAATCATTGAAATTTGATATTCAAATTTCCAGAAATGCCACAGCTATATCAAGTGCAGTAGTCCTTAACTTTGAAGAGCTTCACAAAAATGCAGTTATCAGGAATAAGAACATCTTAGTCATTAATAACAAAATTAAAGTTTTGGATTCTACTTTGCACTTTTGTCCCCTTATCTGTTGCCATGTCCCAAATCTGATTAAGATGTACTCTCTTCAAGCCATCAAATCAGTAGGAATGAATGAAGCCTTTCACCCTAGAACACGCCTGAAATACTTTGAAATGTCAACTCTTGTTCCATGATCATAAAGCCAAGTTGCACATGCATGCACAGCACCCAGTGTTCTTGCCCTCAGGTTGTGTTTTGAGTCCTGATAAAGCAAATGAATAAGCTGCTTTTTGGGAACTCAGCTTTTTCCAACAGGGACCAAAAGAGGATAACACAACAAATCCCCCATCACTTTCCTATGCTAACCTTATTCATAAAGTTATATTTCTAATTATTTTGAGCATGATTTTTATTTCATAATTTGACCTATGGTCTACCTGCATACGTGGACTCACTCTAAGAATAATGAACATAGAGATCAGTCCACATGTTCCCTGCTAAGATAACACAAGTAGGTTAATGGAAATCATGGAGTGCAACGAAAAATAATCAACGTATCTTTCTTCTTTTATCAAATATATTTTTATTTGATTTTCTTAGGAAGCCAGGCCTATGGGTCATAGTGAGGGAGACTGAAGTATTGGTTGTTGCCAGATGATTATGTATGTTTCACTCTCAAATGTGGGGAAAAGGAGATTAAACTGCAAGATGTAGCAGTACTAAATGGACAGAACCAGTGAGAAGTTTCTATGGTCAAATAAAATTGCTGTGCTTAATATCTTCTCAAAATTATATACGAAGCCCTTATGAGTTTTAGAAGTAGCATAGTTTATTTAAAAATTTACTAAATTGCAAGCCTTCTCCATACATGTTGAGCTTCTGAAATACTCTGTTTTATCACTAATTTGCACATTTGGCCTTGTTACCTTTTATATCTTAGTACTCTAACAAGATTTCCAATTCCTTGAGAATAAATTTCTTGTTTTGTATGACTTAGTATTTCCTATATTTTTTCTACTTTTGTGGTCAATAGACTCTGAAAAAGTCTATGAGTTGGATTTCAGGTGATCAATGCACTCTCTGAAATTGTGTGTTAAATTTTGTCATATAAGTGCATAAATATTTTTCTAGGGCAGAGTGCACTGACTTTATAAGGTTTTCAAAGAGGTCCAAGGGCAAAAAAGTTTAACTGCAACTGCTTTCACATAGGTGAGAATCATTGAACATTCATAGAATGATGAATGGATATATTTCTTTCATCTTTAGACAAAATCTTTTAATATTTTTTGTCTGCCACATTTTCATGTATGTTTTCCTGTTGCATTCAGAATTATAGAATGCTAGAGGTGGGTAGAAGGTTTTAAGGCATCTAGTCCCTTGCCCTTACAAAAGAGAAAATTGACACCAAGTGAGGTTATGTAACTTCCCTGAGGATATTAAATTAGTAAAAACAAAAATGGAAACAGAAAGAACATCTTCACATTCTTAGGCCGATTCTGATTTTGATACCAGTAAAAGATCCAGGAAAAAGGCAAACTGCTCAGCAAGATTTATGTAGAATATGTGATTAGTTTCATTTTGTCAGTGAGAATTTCATCACCATCCTCATCACCATCGTTTTCCATATTATCATTATATTCTCTCCAGAGATTTACATGTTTGCCTACAGCAAACAGACTTAATTCTGATCAATTTCCTTCTTCTCTCTCCCCTTCCCCACCAAATAAATAATCTGTAACCAAGACAGAAGATATCCACTTGAAGACATAGCCCAGCATGTTTTATTTAACATATCCATAAGCTTAACCATCAAAAAACAATGTTCTAACCTGAATGTCATAGATAGTAAAGGGAGACAGGTCTCTCAGAATAAACGACCCAGGCACATTCATTCCAGTCTTGTAGAGCTTATTATTTACATAGATAGAATACGCAGTGACAACACCATTTGGGTTTGAAGGAGATGTCCAGATGACACGTACAGCTGTACTGTTGATGATGACAACCTCTGGAGGAAGCATGCCCTGAGGCTCTAGAATTAAAGGAAGAAACTGAATAAACTCCAGCTGTCTCTGAAAAAGCACTTGTTAAACTAAATGCAGATTAGTATTTAGGTTTAGCAAAGGCTTCGGTTGCTTATCTGCTTTTCTCTGATGAAGTTATCACAGTCTGCAGTCCTCTGTAAATTGCCTTATTATACTCTCAGTTAGAAACCATAAGAATTGGTGGTAAAATGCTTTATATCACCAGCATAGTGCTAATCTTCCATACTATGTGACCAGTGGGATATGATGATAAATTATTCACCCATCTGCGTTACTAACACATATCTATTATTTGTCTTTTTTCCATCCTTTAACTCCATACATCCCAGGTGGGGGTGAGGAGGGAAGGAAAGAAATTTGCTCCTTAAGCAAAAAATTAAAAAAAAATTCAAATACATTGAGGCTGGTGGAACATGAAAAATCATTTGATGTTACTAGCTTGTAACTCAAGCGATATGAAGCAATAATGCAATATTGTCATTATGTAAATGATTTTGAATGTTGATTACCATAGGTAATGATGAAATCTAACATAAGAAAAAAATCTTGCTTAGCATTAAATTACACAATTATTCAAGCATGTCAGAAATAACTATGCAAAGACCTATTTTTATCATCAGAACCCATCTTAACTAGTTGAAAAATTGTCCTTGTGATCCATCCTATTTTATAAACAAAAGGTGCCGACCTTTGGCACCACGAAGGGAAATGGGTTCCACACTTAAAGAGCTCTGCTAATGACCTGGAACACTTGCTTGGGAGGTAATGATATTATAATGTTTATAATGAGACTTTATAAAGCCAAAAAGATTAGAAAGACCATTCCAAACACATTTCAGATTCACAAGTTGCTTCCCTTCCTTCCTCCCCCTTGCTAACTGGCTTAGAAATGAGTCATAGGCAATTTTTCCCAGTGGCTGAACTTCCACCTATCATTTCTGGTGACTCAGGGAGGGCCCACACTGTGTTTGGCTGTCGTTTTGAAAAACATACTGCTTTTGAGAGCAAATCTTAAAAAAAAAAAGTTTCTAAATGTCACCATTTTATTGATGTAAACTCAGCTCCAAAATAAGCAATACACTGAAAAGAACAGGAACAAACTGGGCTAATATCTCATTATTAGAGCCTTGTGCTGCTATCTCAATGGGACCACTTATTGATCTGCTACTTGACGACAGAGAGCACTTAAGCATTTTAGCCCCGACCCCCTTCCCTCCAACACCGGAAATTTTATAATGGAGGGATGACCGATCTCAACCTCGGCAAGAATCAATCAATTCCATTCGCATCTCTGAAGCCAAGTGTCCCTTAGAATCTGGACTCACCCCCATCGCAAGTGGTTGCCTGCAGTACTGCACTGTTGATGCTGTGGACTCCATTGAAGACAGAGATAAAAACCCGATACTCTGTGTTTGGATTTAAGCCGCCAATGACATGTGAGTTTACATCTGGGAAGATTTTTAGAGATTCATTTGAAGTAGCAGAACTCCAAAAAAGTGTATAATATTCAACGTCACCTTGTAGGTCTTGAAAACCTGTTAACAATAAAAGCAGGACAAAAAGTGTAAACGTAGCTGATCTAAAAGGGTCTCAGGGAAAAAAGAGAATGAATTCTATCATTAGCTTCATTATCGTTAGTTTTTTTTTTTCTTTAGAGACAAGGTCTTGCTCTGTCTCTCAGGCTGGAGTGCAGTAGCGCAAAACCATAGCTCACTGTAACCTCGAACTTCTGGGCTGAAGTGATCCTCCTGCCTTAGCCTCTCGAGTAGCTGGGATGATAGGCAGTGCACCCAGCTAATTTTTAAAAAATTTTTTGTGGAGATGGAGTCTCGCTGTGTTGTCCAGGCTGGGCTCCAACTCCCAGCCTCAAGTGATCCTCCCATCTCAGCCTCCCAAAGCACTGGGATTACAAGACTGAGCCACTGTGCCCAGACTCATTAGCTATTTTTAGAATGGGAAAAAAGGAAGCTTATGGAACCTTTTCTTTGGAAACGTTAAAAAAGCTTATGGAGCCTTTTTTGTGGTACTGGTGGTGATAGTTTTTATTTTATTTTTTTAAGAAATTTGATCTTTTGTTCCCATCTTATTAATTACAAAGACACTCATATAGGAATATGAGTCTTCTAAAAGTCCCATAAACTTTTAAGTTTCCATTAAATATTTTAATTTTGCTACTTACAATTATTCAACTAATCTTCAAAACTTTGATATGACACTTAAGTAAGAAAACTAAGAGTAAAATAAAAGTATATAATACATGGAACAACTTCTGTTCATAAGTAACATAATCCTAGAGAGAACTCTATGCTAATACAAATAAAGGCATTTCCTGACAAAGATCCTAGAGATATTTTTTAACTTGCTAACAAAATTTGCTAAATGATATCTAGAAAGATGCTTAGATAGATACCCTTTTATGTACACTGTCCATGCAGCAGGGCTACATAGCATGTTCTCCTTAAGGACTGGCACAGTAGGATCCTAGGATGATTTTAAATTTTTATTAAGGCTCTCATCCTTTTTCCTAGTTCAATGTGTTTCTATAATGTAGACAAGCTTTTAAAAGAGGCCAAAAATCAATCATTGTTTCCCAAATATAACTCATCAATTCCTCAACCTTTATTCTTTCAAAGACCAGTCTATTCTTTTTCTTCTTTCACCCAATTTCTCTATTCTTTGCTCTTAGTCTGCTTCTCATTATCTCCCCACAATGATCCCTTAAAAAGAGGAATATAAAAACAGCCATGTTTTTTTTAGGTAGGAAGTAGTAGTATACTGGTCTATTTATATCAATATTATTTCAGAGACCTCAACAGGACCTATTACCTTGGTTTGTGTTAGGGTCGGGGTGGAGGGTTGGCCTACAAGCCGTCTGAACTTGCATGGCAAATTATGCATCAAAAAAAGTTCAGCAGCACCAGTCCAAGGATTGGGAGGAAAAGGTTGCCTTTCTCTTCTTGGTTATTGAAGTACAATTTTTTAAATACGTGAGATCCCAGCATATGGCCATGTAAAGTAATGTAGCTTTGGGAACGGTATGACTTTCTTTTAAGGACCCCCTTTACAATGAAGGTCTTGAGGGTCTTGCATAAAAACTGAATGCTAGGTTTTTATTTCTGCTTTTCCCAAGAACACTATTGCTTTCATTTTATCTCTGGCAATAGTTAAAAAGGTGTGGTGTGCCAGTATTGTTGGAAGAGTTTATATTAGAAGACCTTTAGCATTAGCTTGGAAAACTCTGGGGATTGAGATGTTTCTTTTCTCTGATGCCACAAAATGTAAGCACATGTAATAATAAGGTCATTATTTGTTGGCAAGAACTGGCTATTCATATCCTTTAGTATTTTCCTAAATGATAGTATTAGTCAAGTACAGCAAAAGTTCCTTCTGAGTACTGAGTCAAAAGTTCCTTCTGTTATTAGAACTATTTTCTATTGGCTTACAGTATTATTACTCATTAATTGGTGACTACTGTGGCATAATGGAAAGTACACTACATTGGAAGTTCATGTTATATTTTAGTTTGTTAAGTGAGCAAGCTGATCATAAAGTCAAACCTCAAAGATATAACATTAATGAAGTGTTTTCAAAGTTTACTTACAAATATAAATGGGTTTTCCTAGTGTTATTAAATGTGCCTGATATCTCTTCTATCAAATGGCAATTAATATACCTGTGTAGATACATTACATACATCGGGACTAGCACCACCAATTCAAGATGAGCAAAGATCATATGTCAGTGCTGGATGAGATCCCATTAAATGCCTATTCTTAGTCGTGTGCCACGTGTCAAGCCCTCTGAAATAGAACAGAACCTATTGGCCCAAAGAAGATAGGAAAAGACGGTGATTCAGTTCCATTGTTTATGTCTTACTGCATGATATACAGGCTCTCATGACCAGAAACAGGCAGTATCTCTGGGCAACAAATGCTAGATTTCTACTCTATCCTCCCTGCTGCCAACATCTGCTTCAACACTTCTCTTCTTCATTCATGCAGACATTACAGTTCAAAGTCAAAACCACAGAAAAATAGTAGAAACACATACATCTTTGTATTCCTAGTCATCACATAAGAAGTTCTGGGAGCAGTAGATGCATAGGAGTATGCTTTTTCATTGTTCAAATAAGGTCTTTAGACTTCAGTGGGCTCTTCCTAAGTCAGTGAACCGTCCAAGAAACAGAAGATACATCCTCAGTTCAATAGACCGGCACAAAATTAAAGGCTGATGACCTTGATTTTACCTCTGAGAGAGGAAGGCTATTAAAATTGAAATTGCTGGAACGAGAAGGCAAGTAAATTTCACCCTCCCTGTCTATTGAGAAATACCTGAATGTATCTCTCCCTTTTTAAAGAGGAAAACATAAGTTACAAGGCTTCTTTATATCACAAGACAAGGGAAACATTGTATAGAACCTTCAAAAGCAGACTTTTTATGTATATAACTTCTATGAGAATGAGATGGAGGTTTTCTAAAACATTTGCATAGTTTACCCAGAAATAACAAAAGGGACATGCCTTTTGTTATGAAAAAGAAGACTCTATGAAACAGGTGCCTGGAATCATAAAATGACAGCCATGAAGACAGAGACGCAAAAGGATCTGCCTTAAATAAGAAAGGAAAGCAAGGAAACATAAAAGGCAATGGCAGAATTAAAATCTACACTGAAAGCAGAAACTAACAGAGTTACAAATGCACATCACCAAAGAATGAAGAGAAAAATGACTGCTAAGAAATTGACAAATGTCAAAATTACAGATATTGAGAACAGAGAATGGAAAAAATCTAGTTAACTTGAAATAAATGCAATAATCATGGATATAAAGTATCCCATTAAACCTTACCCAAAATGAAGGCTTATGTCTAAAAACTAAATAGACAAATATAGTTTTGTCCAAAGTAATGACAATATATCCAAATGTAGACATATAGAACATCATGACATTTTCAAAGTAAACTAAAAATAAAAGATCATCTACAAAGGAGAAAAAAAATCAGACAAGCTTCAGACTTCTCGTCTGGAACATCAACTGTTGGAAAACAATGGAACAAATTTCAACAAGTTTTGAGGAAAAACATATGATCTAAGAATTTCATACACATTCATATGATTACTTATGTGCAAAAACAACAAAAAGACTTTCTTATATAGGCAAAAATTAAGAGAACGTTCAAAGATAACAGAAATACTTTCTGATATAGGCAACAATTAAGAGAATATAAATCAATTAATTTAATTTTTAAAAGTTTCATTATAAAACTATCCAATAATGATCCAGAACTCAAGATTGGGAAAGTTTAAGAATTGATGATAAATATAGAAGCCATTTAGAGAAAATAGTTGTGTGAAAAATTATATAACAACAACAATAATAATTTATAAACCAAACATTGAAAATGGCATGTGAGAAAGGCAAGGAGACCATAAGTGCATGAAATTATTCATTATACGTAAAAGAGAAAGACATGGAAAAGTAGAGAAAGACATCACTAACCCCTAATAGCATTAATAGCATTTAAATTTTAAAATACACTACAGAAGATAAAAATTGTGGCAAAGATTTCTAGAACTCACCAATACCAAAGTTTCTCGTTCTTGTCAAACAACTAGACTACATTTTCCAGGCCTCATGCATCTGGATAAAGTTGTGTGACCAGTTGTGCCATTTTTGGTCTGAGGTGTTAAGGAGTAGCTGGCCCTCTCTGATCTTCTACTTGTCCCATCTAGGGGAGGACTCCAAGGCCCTGAGAGATGGTAGATCCACTAGAGGGAATTAGCTGAGATGCTTAAATGAGCCATGAGAGTTTAGAGAGAGATAAGGAAGAGCTATAGATATAGCTAAGGTTATTGGTTTTGGTTTCTGGATGAATTTCATTAAATAAAATAGAAAACATAGGATGAATTATGAGGTGGAGGTTTTGGGACTCATTTCATTTGAGACTTCTTGAGTTTGAAGTGTGTTTGTGGTGACTGGTGAACTTAAAAATTAAAGTGTGAGTGTTTGAGCTAGGGTTATATAATTAAGAGCTAAGGCATAAATATGAGCTTGTATTTGAGGCAATAGAAAAGAATGGAGATTTCTGGTGTGATTACGTTAAATATATGGATACTGGGAAATATACTGTCAGATAGTCTAATCCTGTTCTGTATAACCTATACTTTTTAGATGACATAAATTTATCTGAGTATTTGTCTAACTATAGTATATCAGGTCAACTTCGGTGAGTTGAAGATGGTTTTAACCTCTGGACATGATCTTTGCTACTAAATGCCATTTTTGGTGGCAATCTCCAATTGTTGATCAGAAATGTGGTCTTAACTGGAGCAAATTTCCAAATATAGAACATGCCCCTCTCCTTTGTAATGGATTCCCCCCAAATTCAAAACAGTTGTTAGATGTGTATTAGTCTGCTCCAGCTGCCATAACAAAATACTAGACAGGGTGGCTTCAACAACAGAAACTTATTTCTCACAGTCTGGAGACCAGAGGTCCATCGTCAAGGTGTGACAAACTTGATTTCTGGTGAGGGCTTTTTGCCTGGCTTGTAGACAGTGGCCTTCTTGCTGAGTCCTGTCATAGCCTTTCCTCTGTGTACAGACAGGGGGGAAAGAGAGCACGCACACACAAGCTCTCTGGTGTCTCTTCTTATACAGACATGACTCCTGTGGAATCAGGGCCCCACCCATATGACCTCATTTAACCTAAATTGTTTCCTGAGAGGCCCATCTCCAGATACTGAGAATTAGGGCTTCAACATATGAATTTTGGGGGGACAAAACATTCAGTCTATAACAGATGGGCTAGTTGAAAGTCCTCCTGCAATAGCAATTAAATTATGCTTCTCCATGCTCTTGGATTATTTTTAGAGATTATTATTGCTATAGTTTGGATGTGGTTTGTTCCCAGCAAAACTCATGCTGAAATTTGATCTCCAATGTGGCAATGTTGGGAGGTGGGGCCTAAGTGGGAGGTGTTTTGGTCATGGGGGAGGATTTCTCTTGAATGGCTTGGTGTCTTGTTCTGTCAAGACTAGATTTGTTTTCACAGGAATGGATTAGTTTCTGTGAGAGTGGGTTGTTATAAAGCCAAGGTACCCCTCAGATTTTGCCTCTTCCAATGTGTCTGCTCCACCTTTGACCTTCTCTGCCTTGCTTTGTTGCAGCACAAAAGCTCTCGCCAGAAGCCCAGCAGATGCTGGCACCATGTTTCTTGCACTCAGCCTGTAGAACTCTGATGTAAATAAACCCCTTTTTCTTTATGAACTATCCAGTCTTATGTATTCTGTTATAGCAACACAAAAGACTAAGATAATTATTAACGTCAGTTACGTCCTCTAGATCAAGGGTCAGCAAACTATGGTCTATGAAACAAAGCTGGTCTGTTGGCCTAATCTGGCCCACCACTTGTCTTCATATAACCTGTGAGCTAAGAATGGTTTTTACATTTTTAAATGGTTAGGGGAAAAATCAGAAGAAGAATAGTATTTTGTGACATGTGAAAATTATATGAAAATCAAATTTCAGTGTCCAAAATAAAGTTTTATTGGAACACAGCCATGCTTATTTAAAATCATCTATTGCTGTTTATGTGGTACAATAGCAATTGAGTAGTTGAGACAGACAGAGACTTCATGGCCTGCAAAGTCTAAAGTATTTACTATCTGGCCCTTTACAAAAAACGTTTGTTGTCCTGATTCAGATCAATTACAGTAAATCATTCCATTCAATAGGTCTCCTAATTTATTTGTCTAGGACTGAATTCTTCAGTCATCTTTCATTAACAGGCTCACTGGGAGGTAATTTTGTTCAAATGTAAAATCCTGGAAGGACTTTATTGAGGTTATTTTATGATGGAAGTGTTGATCTTGCTCACAGATTCTCCAAATTAGAGTCCAATTTTCCCAGTTCTATGGTGCAGAGCTCTGTGTCATCAACTAAGTAGTTCTCGGAAAATTTGAGCTTATCAAAACTGCTTCTTAAGAAAAGTCTTTACTCTGCTTAAGGGTACTACTGCTCACATGAAGTGGAAAGATTATCTTCTTGGATAATAATCCTTCAAGTCAGCCTCCTTAGTTTTCCCAGAAAGATATCTCATGTCTTCTATCTAGTTTACACATCTGTCAAAAACAAGCAACTGCACTTTGTAAACTCTCTAGTTACCTTAGTCTCTTATTGTCTCCTATCAGTGGTCTGCCAAAGAAAATTATATTTAAAGGAGATGGTATATTAGATGTATTAATTATTCATCATTTTATATTTAGTTTTAAAAACAGGATAGCTAATTTCTGCTTTTTAAGTTAATTGGTATGGGCAAACAAGGATTGGGAGAGTTAGCTAAGCTGTTGTAACCAAGAATCCCCCAAATACAGTAACTTAATTAAAATCAATGTTAATTTATATCTCACATAACAGCCTCCAAGTGAGCAAAGCAGACTGTGTTCAATGTGGTCCCCTAAGAATTCAGGTTCTTTCTCTATGTGGCTTTGGATCTCTTAGGGTGTTGCCCATGCCTGCATAGTTGAAACTTAGAACTGGCCATGCTCCCAGTCCAGTCCAGGGGGAGGACGAAGAGAGGACAGGTAGGCGTAAGAGGAGTACAAGGGAAGAAGAACAGATTACAACAGGTGCACAAGTGAATGGGAGGGAAGACAGTGAAAAAGGAAGATGGGATCTGTTGGCTTTGATGACCGGGGTGACAGGAAAGAGAACAGAGGAACAAGGTGAGTGCTTTTTAGAAGAGGTGAGATTTGGAATTATTAATATTTATAAATATTGCCACCTGAACAAGATAAATTCAGGCAAAGTCAGAAATTCTGCTAGCTATAAAATCTGGTAGTTTCTGATTAGAGATCAGTATGAGGCAGATGCTTTTTCTGTGGTTTTAAACTTACTCTCTTGATGGTGATACTTCATGCTTTATGAATTTCCCAGAGAGTTCACTGAGATACTATAACGTAGGAATCAAGTCATTCATCTTTGCATTCCCAGTGCCCAGGACAAAGTAAGGGATAAATAAATATTTGTGTAAGGAAGGAAGGAAAAGGGGAGGGGAGAAAGGAAGGATGGTAGAAGAGAAAAGGAGAAAGAGGGAAGACAGAAGAAAAAGGAAGGAGAGAGCAAGACGGGAAGGATTATACGATGCGAGACACGAACATCTGGAGGTTGGGCTGAGTGCTAGACAGAGTGTAAAGTGGACAACATTTGGATGATTTTTCACTTCCTCTTTCTCAATAATTTCTCTCTTGCTCCCACCAGTGTTTTCTTGCTCTTTTCTGGCCATCACTGACCTTGTTAGGAAGTCACCCTCAGAGGAGGCGCTACCTCTTCTCTGGACTCCTTTCTGTAGGCATTTTTATAGTTTGCCTTTTATTTCAGAGGGGGCAGTCAAATGGGAAGGATCTTATTAAATCTTTCTTGATAAAGTGCTAATGACCATTAAGGCTAAATGCACGAGAAATAGAAGGACATTTGATGGCTGAGCCCTACATTTGAGTTTGGGAACTGCTACTTACAAACTGTAATTTTGGGTAAGTTACCAAGTTTCTGAGTATTGTATGAATAATTTAGGTGAAGGCGTTTTGGTATCTCTTCTTATAAAATTGTGATTTTTAAAAAAATCACCAATATAATTTATCTTCAGTGTATTTACTTTAGGCTAAAAGATTTTGTTTTATTATATAGAGCAAGGATAAGGACCTCGTATCTCCATTAAGACCAAGAAGATGGGGACTGGATTGGATCCAAGGGCATGACCTATTTAAAGAGGCAGCCACTACTCAGTGCCAGCTGATATTTCCCTTCTAGAGTTGTGGAAATAGTTTCACCCAGTCATTTGATTTTTCAAGTGAATTCCAAAATCATCATTATGTGAAATCTTCTGATTGTTATGTCTTGGTAAAATATTACTTTTTCAAATATTGTAGGCAAAACAATGCCTGGAGAATGGAGGAAGGAAATATGGCCTATGTGCTGCCAGTTTGCAATATGTGCCCCCAAAAAATAAATTGAAGAAATGCAGGGATTCTTTCACGTCGCATTATATCACATGTGATGCTAATGTTTAAAAGGTGCCCTTCTAAAATTTTCAGTAACTTATCCCTGTCAAACTGTGACTGGTAAAAATTCACCAGGAACATTTTGCTACCAAAATGATGTATACATGTGGAGGGTCACAGTAAAAAAGAATATGCTTTTAAAAATACCTTTTATGGTCTGGGAGTGGTGGCTCATGCCTGTGATCCTAGCACTCTGGGAGGCCGACGCGGGATCAATTGCTTGAGCTCAGGAACTCAAGACCAGCCTGAGCAAGAGCTAGACCCCGTCTCTACTGAAAATAGAAAAATTAGCCAGCCTTCGCGGTGCGTGCCTGTAGTCCCAGCTACTTGGGAGGCTGAGGCAGGAGGATCACTTGAGCCCAGGAGTTGGAGGTCACAGTAAGCTATGATAACACCTCTGCACTCTACCCAGGGTGACAGAGTGAGACTCTGTCTCAAAAAAAAAATACCTTTTATGGTTTTTTGAAAGGCAATTTTTAATAAGCAGATATTTATAAATTTAAATCTTATGATTTTCAACTACAGGTATTTTTAATTTATAGTTTTATGTCTTTGAGCATTTTAGACTGTATGCCAATTTTTTCCTACCAGGAAAGAAAACAATTTACAATTAAAATTGCAAAAAGTAGATGGCTTTTCACAGAGGATTGACTAGTTAATTTACTTAAGATAGCAGGTTGCACAAAGAAAGAATATGATAATGCAACAAGCTTTCACAAGGCTGACCCTCTTCTGAGAGTTAACCTTTGTGCTCACAAACAGTTATCTGAAAAATTTCTAAGGTATGAATAGAAATAACAGCAGATTGCATTACCTACATCCCGAAGGTCAGAGGTTCAGATTACCAAGGTAATGAAACTTCAGTGAGCTGCTTCAGATCTATTAGGTTTGTCAGTTTTTATAAGCACGCTTACTTCAGGAATGCAATTATAACATAAAGGACCTATATTGGTGAAAATTCAGGAGCCGGATCTTAAGTATTCAAAAGTCAGATTGGGGGGAGAGACTACCCTTACGAGTAGGCTTTTAAGATGAATCAGTTGGTGAGGTGGAGCACAGAAAAAGTGGGAGATGCATGAAAATATATTATACATAAACATACATTCCCAGATAAAAATTTTGTATTTTTCCCAGAGGTGTCTCAGAGGGTAATCATAAGCATCTATTACCTTACATTATTTCATTAAAATGGTTTAAGAGATCCCAACACAGGTGTCACACATCATTAGAAATCTGCAACCTTACAAGAATGCTAGAGTGATAGTTTTTTGTAAAAATGGATTATTTAGTGGCAATGTAGATTAATATAACCAGTAATTAATTTAATTTATGATTAATGTTACCTAATGCTTGTTTTAATTCACAATTGATATCATGTTACATTGGGACAAATTCACTCAGTTGTCCTAAATGGACCATTTCTCTTCTTAGGCTGTAACAAAACTCAAGGCTGGATCAAAATCACGTAGTAACCAGTAGTAACTTTATATCTTTTTATATGATAGTAGATGTTTACCCTAGTGAGCAGAGTTTTCTTTCATAAAACAAAATATTTTAATTGGGCCTTTCCAAGCCAGATATTTCTCAACACTTGGTAATATTCTAACAAGTTTTGATTCTACTATTTGCCAGATCTCAAGGTATACCTGGAAGAATGATTACAATACATATTTTCATGGTGGATTCAGGGCTGGGATTTCTTCTGGTTTTCAAAATGCATCATCACGAATTAACAGATCAGACGTTAAATGGTAACCTACCATCCAAGTAGCTCTGAAATTTCAGTTATTGCAGTTTCTAAAGTTGCAGAGGGTTGGGAAACCTGTGGCCTTGGGACCACATGTGGCCTTCTGGATCCTTGAGTGTGGCCTTTTGACTGAATCCTAATTTTACAGAACAAATCCTGTGAAGTTTGGATTTGGTCGAGGGGCTGCAAAAGTGTTCTGAAGAGGACCAGGGTCAGACACTGCATTATTTGAGAGAATCCAATGGTGATGTCCAGGCTTCCTTTTACTGTATCAAGCTGAAATTCTGTCCACAGCCAGTGCTGAAGATGATTCACTCAGAAAAATCTGTCACACTATTGCAATCTAATTAAATGCTTCTTACTAATGAGTATAAGTTACAAAATATTGGGCAGAGCTCTCTGAAGGGAGGTGTACGATATTACACTGTATCAAATTAATACATGGACATTTGCATCTCAACTGGCTGTTGTGACAGAAACTATAATCTCCACCCAAAAAGGAACAAAAGAAGGGCGGGCAGGAGGCCCAAGAAGGGTGTTAGACGTAGGAGAGAGAGTTTGCTTCTCAAGAAGAATAGCACAGGGACTTTAGCTTTTCAGTTTTTATTTTTTAATGTGTCCATGTTTAATTCATTTGGGTGCTCATACACGAAGGGGAAATAAAGACAGACATTAGAAGCTTACTTACTTGGTTTAGCCCAACTCACTTCTATGGCTGTGTGGTTAAGAACACTCGCAGTAAGATGGGCTCCTCTCTCTGGAAGACCAGCTAACGTTGTCACAGTCGCTTCTTGGCTTGGTGTAAAACCCACGCTGTTGTGTACAAACAGTTTATACTCGTAGGTTGTGAATCTAAAAAGTTGTTTTATATAAAAAAAGTATATAAACTTCTATTTTACAGAAAATATAACACATAATTTCTTTTGTCTTCACAAAATACAGGATTTCCTTCTCCCACCTCCACAAAATGCTCACTTACCTTTTTTGCCCTAGGAAATACATTATTTTCTCTTTCCTCCTTACACAAAACATATCATTATTTTTATAACTCACCAGCCTTAACCAAAGCATCAGGGAAATATTTTATTAGGAATGCTAAGCAAATATTGCTATTTAAAACAAATGTGCTTTATCATTTTCTTATACTTATTGTTTTCAGAGTGGTGAGGATTACAGCTCAATTCAAGATGCAATTACAAATCTGGCAACCTGCCAGCTTTCTATCTGAATTTGATCCAGAGAGTTTTATGCTCTTCTTTTCGGAAACTCATCCATTTTCAAATATCAGGATCCCTCATCACCATTTTCTTCCTATACCTATGCTTCTTTCCCATAATCTCATTGCAGACAGATAAACCCCTAAATTAAATTGTAACTGTGACCAAAGTGTACAACATTCTCCCGCTGAGAGTTTTGCTACAGTGAGCTGTATTTTGCCAGAGTGTAAACATATTTACTTGCTTCAATACAGTGGAAACTGAATATTACTTTGCAGAAGGCGAAAACTGACATGGTGATGTGATATGAGGAGGACATTCCAAGTCATATATTAAACTGACAATAGAGTAATGCCACCGATTCTTCATCTCTTTTGGCTTTTTTGGGCAGAAGATCATCAGGCTTTCTTTGTTTAGTTCAAAACTGCCTGGGTAGGAAAATGCTATTTATACACACAGGCAGGCTATGACTGGACAGTAGCTTAGACTGAGACACTTGCTTAAGCACCTTGTGCACACGTGACCATCGCAGGGGCATCCAGGACTCACGGCAAACACTGGCCTGAGCTCATTACCTAACTTGAGTTCCTTAGATGATCAAAAATGCCTCGCCTCCCATGCAGGACCTACAGTATTTGTCTCAAGATATCACAACTTCTGGTGGTCATGATGCAAAGGGGAGGGTGCCATTTGCAGGACTGTGCTAAATCATTTGACCAAAATTGTGTCCAGATTCTCAGAGCATTTTGCTACCACCTAGGTAGAAGAAGTCTGCTTGACTCACCCTGTTTCTCACTCATGTCCCAAAGGTATTTTTGCAGGGTTCTTCCTCAGCCACATTTAAGGGTGTTGCTTTGCTTTTGGGACTCCAGGTAAAGACTTAGTGACATTTGAGGCTATTTATCTATTTCTCCTAAATAAGTGCTGGCATCAGGTTTTCTATACTTCTCTGCTTTTCCATCTCTTCTCAAGTGTTTATTGTCTTTCCTTTTTCCCTGCTTTGTATGCTGTAGTGGGTTGAATTGTGCCCCCATCCCCAAAGTTATTTTCAAGTCTTAAGCCCTATGAATGTGATCTTATTTGGAAATAGGGTCTTTGCAGACATAATCAAGTTAAGACGAGGTCATATTGGATTAGGAAGGGCCCAAAATCCAATGCTGGACTGTAGGGAAAAGACAGGGAAATTTTTATAGAGACATAGACACACACAGGGAGGTGATGGCCATGTAAAGACAGAGGCAGAAATTGGAGATATGCTGCCACAAGCCAAGTAATGCCCGGGGCCACCACAACTGTGAAGAGGCAAGGAAGGATTCTCCTCGAGAGCCTTGGGAGGGAGTCTGGCTCTGAAAACAAACTTGATTTGGGACTTCTAACTTCCGGATCTGCAAGAGAATAAGTTTCTGTTGTTTTAAGCCACGCAGTGTGTAGTATTTTGTTATGGCAGCCCTGGGAAACTAATCCATATTTTTTTTAGCAAGTGCTAATAGTCCACCAAGATAATTAAAAGATAATTAAATAATAAAAAATAATTTAAAAATAATAACAACAGTTACTTTATATGTGTCAGGCATTTTCTACATGTATTAACCAATTCATTCCCCACAAAAACCCATAAAGTGATATTATTATACCTATTTTGAAAATGAGGAAAATAAGGCTCAAAGAATTAACTTGTGCAAGTTATTAAGCTAATAAGTAGAGGGGTTGGGATTCAAATATAAACAGTCTGATTCCAGAGCCTGCTCTTTTAACCATGACACTATACTGCCCACCTACTAGTGATGATAATAATAATAGGGTAATAGCAACCATAATGATAATCTGGTCTGTCCATACTTGGATGATGTCATATCACCAGGTCTTGACCTTTTAATTATTTTTCTAGCAGAGGGGATAGATTTTTGCTTATGCATCCAAACAGTCTAGTCAAATTTCCTTTGCAACTACTAGCATGAATATGAAGGATGGTGAGTCAGGGTTAGGAGGGTAGCAAGCCTATGACAATGGAATGGAATGCAGCTAATGGCTCACATGGGAATTGAACCAGCGACCTCAGCTTCATTAGCTCTGTCCCCGGGTAAAATACTTATAATTGTTTTTTACTTCATAAAATGGTTTAAAAGAAATTTAGCTGGAGTCTGGATACCTAATCTCCTCTCCTACAATATTTGAATTTTTCTTCCATATGTCTATGCTATTACACAATTAGTAATCTTTATGGCTTTAAAGTGATATCATGTTTGTGGCTCTTTTCTATGTGTGGAAGTAACAGCATAAGGTGGCACTAAAATAGTTAATTGTAAATAAATTCTGTAGTGCCTTAGTTCTTATGATACTATAAGGGACTTCATCATAATTTAGGTATGGTGAAATATACAATTTATGTCTGCATAGAAGAAACTTAGACCTCATAGATACATGCAATTGGGAAGCCTGTTTTCAAGGTGGTACTAAGATTTTAGAGTAAGAGATGCCTTTAGAGTTTATCTGCTTCAAATAATAAAATGTCTACTAAATTTTACAGATTAAAAAGAAAATCTAAGACCTTGAGAAATTAAGTGGATTTGCCCAACCTTGCACAACTAGTTAACAGGGCTAGCTGGGCATCTAGTTTCCTCGTTTTCAATATTAAATTCTTTCCACTATTCATTATTTTATTTAACTGAGAAATCAGTAAATCACTTGATGCTATGCATTTGCCTTTCGCATGTTCTTTAACTTTTATTAAGTTAAACTTTTAAGGAAATAAGATCTTTAATTCTCTTAAATACTAAAATACACTGTTTTCATTGCATCTGAAATCTAATCTTTATTTAGTAAGGATATATACCTATGACACTTAACTACATATATGTGTTGGTTATATTTCATCACTTCATATCAAAAAAGAATATATTAGTTGGCTTGAAGTGGTTCTTCCACTCACTCTATGTATATTGTTTTCAAAATGGACTTAGATGTTGATTGTTGATATAGAATGGGATGTTCCATTTAACTACTAATAAAAGAATACCTTTAAAAGAAAAATACTAGATCAATTGACATCATATACTCATGGAAAAAGTTATGTATAGCAATCAATTTCTTCCCTACATAATAATTGTGTTTCCTAGGCATGTCTTGAAAACGCATCATTTCAAACTCTGTAGGAAATAGCTTTTGAAATCTGCAAAGTAAATGAATACTTATATTAAGTCTATAATGTATCTAGTAAAACCAATGGTTTGTAGGTCAATTTAGCAATATTGGGCTGCTACAATTATTGTTCCCTAAATGATTCAGTTGTTTGAGGCCATCCTCTAGTCCCAGTCTCCCCCCACCAACACCCAGCAAATGGTAAACTTTATTGTTATAGACACGACTATAGTATTTTTACTTATAAAACATAGTATGTATTAAAATCTTATGGGACAATACTCATTTCAAGATTCAGTTATTATTACTGTTATTACTAGCTTCTGTTTAAACAATGCAGTTTTAATCTGTTTATTTGCTGAATAGATAATTTTAGAAATGAATACGTTGGATGTTTCATGGTTACGAAAGCATTCAGTCTCAAAAATTTCAGGTCACTTATATAATTTGATAGGTTAGTGACACAAAAATCTACCTGTCCAATACAGAAATGATTCCTACTGAAACCTAGCAAAGTGCTTCTTTTAAAAATATATTGAAAACAAATTATATTGTTCTTTCATTGTTGATATACCATCACTTTACTCATTCATTAATTTGTTCATTCATTCAAAAATATATATTGGAGACTAACAATATGGCACATGCTAAACATAATGAAGTTGATATCTGTCCTTCTGGAGCCATGGTGCATATAAATTTTTACAGAAATATGGTTTTAAATAAGAACATCTAAAATATTTATTCATTTGTTCCTTTTACTTTGAACACATATCAGCTGAAGCATCTAATTTAACCTTGCCTACCTAGAAAGTCTTCAGAGAGGAGATAACATCTGGGCTAGGTTTCGATGACAAGTGGTATTTTGTCCAGTGAAGACATTTGTCCAGCAGAAGACATTATTCCAGGGTAAAATGTGTGAAGGTTCATATCTTGAAAAGGTCTGATATGTTTGGGGAACCAATAAAAGTTTTCAGTGCAGCTGCAGAATGCCTCAGGTTATTTTCATCAGAATTAAAAATGTGTCAACTTTATTGATGTCCTAACAGAATTCATGTGTCAATATTGTCACCAATATAAATGATGCTTCTGAAAATGCAGGCTATTTAGTTGCTTCTTCCACTAACTCTTCCTCATATCTGCCACAACCCAATTTATGCTTTAGTACAACATTACACAAGTGAGGATTTGAGAAACCTCAGAAAGCATACTGTTCCTTAGATCTTCAAATCATTTCTGGGAATAAATAAATAAACAAACAAACAATGCAATACTGTTTTCATTGCTTAACTCTGCAGTTGTTGAAATTTTCCATGGATGGTAGGTACATTTTCTTTAAATCTATCTGTTGATTCTAAAAACGGCACTGAAGAATTTTGCTTTTGAAATTGAAGAGTAATGTTTATCACACTTGAAAGTTTTTATAATATCATACTTTTGATTATGAGTGAAAGTTCCTGTTATGTTTCTGTAGCTATCTATACCTGTACTACCAGAATATCACACTTAAAATAATTCTGCTGTAATTTCCATCTTTCTTCTACTATGTCATCAACATGAGAAAGAAACACAGACAAAGAAAGTAAATTTTTTCTCTAAGAAAAGAGTAGGGGCAAAAAACCTCCTGTGACAAAATGCATCTTTCCAGATTTAGAAGCTCATTTTTCAGGAGGTAACATTTAACATGATGACACTTGGAAAAGGATAGCATGAGGTGAATGTAGAGCAATGAAAAAAAAAATCCCGACGGAGAAAAGTACCGTGATCAATTTAATTTGAATGTGAACGGTATACATTTTCATTCATTTTGAATTAAGTACATTGCTATGAGATGGCACACCAATGTTGACAGGTTGGCTTTTATTCTTAGACTCAACTTTTATTCACATGCTGATATTAAGGAAGAAAGTAACAGGATCTACCTCATCTTGGTAGTTATGGGAGAAGTCCTTTCTTCCACTCACCCTTCCTATGTACAAAGTTAACTTCTTTACTTAATAACTACAACTTGAATATATTTGTATTGTAGGAATATGTGTCACGGAATTGACCCAGTCTTTTGTCTTTAACAAAGACGAAAATATCACCTGTGCAAATTTAGTCTCTTTACAAAGGAGGGGGAAAAAGTTATTTTCTTTTGAATATTATCACACATGGAAACAACATCTTCTTTTAGGACTTGAAACATTTTCACTCTAGTAGGTTTTAAAAATATATTAGAATCTATATCAATAAGTTTTAAGCATAGATTTTATGATACATTTAGCTTAAGTATTTAAATTTTAAAACAAACAAGTCCAACCTTTCTCTGAAAATAAGATGAAAATTAATTTTGAATGCTTTCATTTAAAGATAATACAATTAGCAGATTCTTGAGGAATCCCATAGAGGTCTCTATCCAAACTTTCATTGCAAAAGAAATACTTTGAGGAATTTATAAATCATTGAAAGGAATAGGAGAACACATCTTCCTTCATAAACTTAATGACAGCTAAGTCAACATTTTCCCTAAAATAGTAACATAACCCTATTGTTTCTTATACCTGATTCTTCCTTCTTTAAATCTACAAAAAGAAAAGAGGACGTGCTTCACTGTCTTCTTAGCAGCCTTATCTAATCTCTTAGGAGCCAAGGCAGTATTAGGTGCTAAAAATTGTAAGGGTAGATGGATGCTTAAAATGAAGGAGGTCGCTGCCCTCTTGTTAAACTCTGCCTGACTCACATCGGCAGCATCAGACGATAACAGCACGTTCACCAGATTTTCCAAGTGATGAAAATGTCAGGACACCCAAAGTTATGGTTCCCCCAACAACCATAACTTGGCCACTTTGCACAGAATTATTAAGGAAGAAAAGTTAGAAACTGACATTAGTACAAACCTGCAGTTACACTGAGTTTGTGTCTACACAGGCAGAGAAAAATTCAGTCATGAGGCAACTAGCTTTGTAATTCAGACGAAAATTACCCTTTATCTAAGATAATCATAAGAACAAAAAATATTTTTATTTGAATTAAATTATCTGGATAATTGGCTCAATATTCTGCTTTGTACATGTAGAAATAAAAGAAAAAATAACTGCTAAAATGATCTGAATTTCAGAAGAGAATGATATTTTAGATTAGATTGGTGTTTTTCTATATATTATAAACATGTCCTTAACCAGAATAGATCACTTGAAGAGGGAAATTGACTTCAACTTATATTTACCCTCACAAATAAATGCATAAACAGATGCTTCGTGAATCTTAATTTTTCTTTTAACATCAAGAGAAGTGCCATTTAAAAGCTGATTTTAAATGCAGCTATAGTGATATCAAGTCAAGATGGGAAGAAACACTTCAGTGCTCCTTTGATTTATGTAGATGTAAGTTAAGAAGGAAATAGGGAATGCTGGACTATTGGGAGAATAGGAAATCAACTATTCCTTCTAAAGGTATTAAAATTCAATTAAGAAAACCGAGAAAACATAGCCAGCCAAACTAAATCAGCAAAATAAATATAGGCCAAAGGGAAGGGCCATTAAGGAGCCCCCTCTGCAGTTTGAGAGACTGCTAGCATCCCAGCAGAGATGGTGAGCTTGGCTGCTGTCAAAGTGGGCAATGGCAGCACCTGACCAAACGAGATCACTCCCTATTAACTGAAAAACATGGCATCCACCAGTGGACTAATTTCCAGTTTTCTCTTAGATTTGTGACACACCCCCCTTGGGCTAAAGAGAACCCTAACTTTTTTGAACTTACAAAGGGTAGAGGACTAGCAAAAGAGATTCTCACAATATGAAGACTCATGCCATTTGTTTTGAATGTTAAGAAGTGCATATTGTTCTTCACCACAAGCAGTATACAAGGGATGTAGCAGTTATTTGAATAAAAAAAATAATCTTTGCTAGTACTAGCAGAAAAAAAAATCCTTTCATTCAGCATTATGAAGCTAGTCAAAACATCCCCTCAGCACGACTGTGTTACATGCACACTTCCCTTCTAGAAGCAGCTGCCATGGGTATGTTTATTTCAACTCATATTTCAATTTAATTTGTGGGGATTTAACTTTATTTTTTTCCTTAAATCATAGACTTGAATGTCTCATTAAGAATCCTTAGAGGAATCACTAAAAATTCAAAACTGAGTTTATGGCCTTGGTCCTAATTCTTTAATAAATTTTTATTTCTTCTGTGAAGAAACAAAATTAACTTTCTGGGACTTATTCTGTGTTTCTACTGAACACCACATGGCAAAAACTCAAATTCAGTAATGTTAATTAGTCAGGTTCTATTTATTTTGGAAATTGTTACATTTAAGGCATTTAGAATTCACAGATCATAGAAAGCTACTTTTTAAAAATTATTTCCCTAGTAAGTGACTCTATAGATAACTGTAATGATAGCAATTAATATGTATACCACATTCCCTGTGGTGTGGGCAGGGGTCCTCCGCTAGACTGTGAGCTCTTTGAGGGCAAGGGCTATACTGTATTCATCTTCTGCTCCTTATCACAGAGGCTCAGCATATAGTAAGCAACAATCAATTGCTGACAAAATTAATTTCTTCAAGTAAAGTGATAATCTTATAGGGGTGCCGAAATATGTAAATAATGAATCAAAAATAGTTGAGAATAGTATAATTTGGTTGAGCAATAAGGATCTGCTCATAACTGCCCAATTTTGACTTACCAAAGTGGCAATTTCATAGGGTTTGTTCTGTTGCTTGGTTAGACTTACGTGCTGCCTCTCTGCAAGAGTCTTATCCTAGCTAAGATGTTTTCCCACCACAACCCTTAAGATGGACAGGAGAATTTTCCTTAGTTTTGCCCATTCCCTAAAGAGAATAACACCACAGTTAATATTCCTAGTGTGCAGAGAAATTAAATAACAACACTCGGTTGAGTTAACATATTTTTTCATTTAACAAGTGTTCATGTGCCCACGATGTGCAGGGCATGGGGGTTGAAGATAGAGAAGTCATGAAGACAAAGCCCTTGCCTTGGGGTATATCTGATAATATAAGGTGGCATCCAGACAAGCAGCCAGGCCAGCATGTTACAATGATAATAGTGATATATTGGGGGATGTGCTATGGAAATACATTAAGGGGAGCTGATTCAGACCACCAAGAGAGTGGGCAGTGAAGCCTTCCTGGAGAAAGAAACTTCTAGGCCAAGACTTGAAGGATGATCTAGTCAGCCCATAGGAAAAGGCAGCACTGGGGTGCAGCGGAGTGAGCAAGTGCCGCACGTTGGAGGTACTGAACACAACACACACAGCAGCCTCAGTAAGGAAGGGGTGGCAGGCAAGGCTAGAGCTGTAAACAGGGTTCAGAATACAGCTACTGAGTGGTGGGTCTAGAAAAATAACCACCCTGATAGAAAAGATATTGAAAAATATGATTGAATAGTTTTCATAAAATGACATTCACGTTTTTTGAAATTCAATTACATTGCTTGGATGCATGAGGATTTACAAGTCATTTAATCCCATTAAATGAACTCATTTTATAGACAACAAAAGTGACTTCCAGAGAAGTTAAGTGATTTGCTTTAGGTCACAAAGCTAATTCTCTAGCACAGGATGAAACAGAACCCAGATCTCCTAACTCTCCCATGTAGCACTCTTCTCTGATACCATGTATTTGCCCACTTCATTTCTTTGAACTCTAGATTGAATTCTTTGAAGCCTCAATCCTGTTTACTACATAGTTTTTTGCAGACTGAACCAATGAATTACAATCACTTTCCAGAAATAGTAAGCGTTTACAAGTGCCCCATAATTTCCCGTTTCATATATGTTCAGTATTTCTAAATTCCTCTATTACGTTTCCTGTCTAGATAGAGTTGTGACAAAGGCAATAGGTTAAGGCTCAAACACCTACAAGTTCAACTTCAAAAGGCTTATTTTAAGCATGCCGTTAAGATGGCAAACATTAAACATGCTGACTGTTACAGTTCGATGATTAATGTCACAGATAATAACCAAACATGTTTTATTGCATAACTGATAACATGCTCACACAATGAAGACACTAAGATACTTTGAACTATTCAACATGCCCCAAACTAAATGCCAGCATTTGTTTTTATAGTTTTTGTAATCTCACCTGCTAAGACCCTTATCTTCATAAAACCACTGAGTTCCTGAATAAATATTGTGCCACAGATTTAAATCTTCTGGGGGATTTGATGCAAGTGGTTGCTGGATTTTACGTCTCAGAAGCTCATATCTAAAGCAAAAGACAAGCAGGAACATCAGGATTATCTCAAATAATGTTATTACCAAAATTCAGGTTGTTTTGTGGTATTTGTGTGTGATACATGCATGCAAACCTAAAGGATAACATTTTTGAAGTTTTTTTCAGATAAATTTTTTTTTTCTGCTCAAGTTTCATATATTCAATTATTTTGAAACAATCAGCTACATTCACATTTTACTATTACGCTCAAGAACGATAACATTTTAGTTTTCTTTTATGTCAGATTTGCCAAACATTTATTGTTAGTTTCACACAATGTAGAAATACAAAAGCTTATCAAGTTAATAATTTCCTAAGACTACTCTCATCAATACTTTATAAACAATGATAATATTATCAACTCTGTATTCTTGGCTAAGGATCAAGTTCAGGTGGTTACAAAGCCATTTAAGAATCACAACTCTTTCCTTTCATCTGGTCTATATTCCCGACCACATTATTTACAAGTTTCCAGATAACAATAACACGCCAAAGAATTACTGTGTTAGCTTTAGAATTTTGAGTCATATTTGTGCCAATGTATCAGAATGTGCATCAGGTTTGCCTAACGTAATAAAACTATACTTTGAAACTGAAGAGAAGGGTTATGTAGAGAATCCTTAGAGAATAATGATTGTTGTTTTTAGTTCTTCACAAGATTATGATGATATTTCTGTTAATACTTTGATGAACTTTTATGGTTCTGTGTAAGTCAAGATATACAATTAATAGTGTATGAAAGTTATGAATTGGGGGATATCCAATAATGAATTAGTTGTTATGTGAGTAAAAGCCTCCTCCTTCCCTACTTCTTGGAGAGATCAGACTATTGCAAAATCCAAAATCATAGTCACTTTCTCTTACCTCACATTGGGTCCATTTGGCTTGGATGGCGGCTGCCAAGAAATCCCAACATATGATTCACTCAGTGGAATCACTGACAATAGGCCAACATCCTGCGGTAGGGTGGGGTGGGTGGTAACATAGGTAGGCAAACTCTCTGTGCACCCGCCTAGGTGTCCATTACCCCCTGAGCAAGCAACAATGGTGACAGAGTAATTAGTGAAAGGAATAAGATGAGTAATTATTTGACTTAACACTGAGGAAGTTACATTGGTTATTGTGATGTGAGGGTCAGGCATGCGGATCTCATAGCTAAGCATGTCTCCATTCTGGATGAGTGGGGGTTTCCAAGTGACCTGAAATAAAAGATAAACTTAGAATCAGTGTGACAATACAGGAACAGAGCAACTGAAATTCACAAAGCCTAGAATTTTGCTCTGTCTTGTTTTCAGTTAAGTCATTTTCTAAATGCCTACTTTCTACTTAGCCCTTTGCAGTAGACAGTAATGAAGGGTTTGGGATCAATTAGCAGTCCACCAGGAACTAAATGAAATGCCGTTTCCTGGGTTTGGCTTTTAGTCTTGATACTTTCTAGGACTGTCAGACTAATACACACCTTGGTGATTCATCTCCACTGTGGGTGTTCTGAAGGACACAGAGCAAACACATGGAGAAAATTCACACACCCACGTGCATCAATGGGGCAGCAGCAGGATTTGATAGTTTTCTTATTTATAACTCAATTAAATGAAACATCAGAACTCCACGATTTGCATTGTTAGTGTACATACTAAGTCACATTTTTTGGAGGGTGGGGGAAGAGAAATCATAATTTACATTTTCTGAGGATGCAAAATTGAGTTCCTGAATCTTACCTGTACATAATTTAGCAAGTAAAGCAATAATAACACATCTTATTCTAAGTGATAAGAGATGTATAGAAAGTTTTTTTAAAAGCAAGCAAAGGATGATCCTGTTTAGCTAATACATGGAGTTGAGCACCAGAAGAAAGAACAACACTTTGTAATGTAATACCATAATGTCTGAAGTTTGTTTTCTTGTCTGGCTAAATTTTGCAAGAACATAGTGGTAACACACTTGTGTTCTTGTAGGGGAAAAGGATCCTAGAAAAATGTGCATAGACCATTAAAAATCACTTATTGATATGCTATCATGTTTCATCTCTTTTATTGTTACCTTCCAGTGTTCCTTTTATACATACTAGGATATATATTTCATCTCTCAAACAGTCTGTAAGCTTCTTGATAGCAGGGCTAAATTGTATATTCATTTATGGCTATGCACACGGAGGTAGAGTTCAGTAGGTAATTGTTGTCCTGCTCATTAGATTGTATGTTTTCCTTAGCGTACAATTATTTTGAAACTTCAAAAGACAGATTTCCACAAAGTGATATATTGATACCTACACTTATAAAGGTATACAAAATCAAGGTCAAAAGGAATAATGGAAAAATTAAAATAGAGAAGGATTGACCATAATTTTCCATCTTAAATCAAAGAGAAAAAGTTTCTTCTAGAAGGAATATGACCTGAGTTTTTGTAAGAGTATTCTTACTAATAATTGGTGACAAACTGAACTCCCAACACGGGTTAGTTGAGCAGTTGCCTGATGATTATTGTGGTAATTTATAATTAACAATGGGCCAATATCTACCCAAATTTTACTACATGGGCGGAAATCATTGTTAATCTTAAAAATTTCTTGGAGAGTGCCAAGAAAAGATGCTGGGATGAAGATAAGTTTTAGATGTATTCCTTACGAGCATAGAGGATTTGTCTGGATGCAGAAGATTTAAAAAAAAAAAAAGCTAAAGCAGGCAAAGTTTGCATTGCAGAGCAGACATAGGGTGGAGGTGCAAATACTCTCTGTGGACTTAGAAAATTAGTCAAGGTCAAACTCAGGGGCTTCCTGGTATTTGTAACATAAATTAAAAAAGGGAGAGCTATCACAGCTAAATCCTACCTTACTGACCTGAGGAATACGACTTTCTTGCCTCTCAAACCAGAATACTTGGAGATTTCAGGTCAGAACTTGGCAACACTTGAAAGAATTAAAATTTAGGAGATAGCCTGTGTTAGTAGCTGAGCTAACAGTGAATTGATCTGGAACTCAGTATTGAGGCTGAGAAAAAGCACTCATAAGATAAAACTTGAATAAGATATCTGCCAGCAAAGATTAAGAGATTTGATGTAATGGCTCTGGAGACAGTCATTTGAAGATCTAAAAAAAACCCTATTTTCTCTACTTTAAATGTTTACATCCAGAAATTAGCTATTTTTCCTCATTTTTTAAAAAGTTGCAAACTTAGAAAAAATTGCCTTTTTGACAGTAGTGAGTTAGAAGAAATGAATCTACTTCTACAAAAAAATTCTAGGAGGACTAAATAACACAATCTTTTATAACAACGTGAAGAAGGATATTGTCTTTATAGTCAGTGGGCTAACAGAAATGGTATCTAATTTGATCACCCTCCTGAAAATATCCTGGAATCACTATTAAAAATAAATATGTCCAAGGTTTTTAAGGAGCCAGTGAGCTAAATATTGTATTCTTACCTATGCTTACAACCACACTTAACTATAGTGTGGGAAAAATGTATGGGATTAAAACTTTCAGCCAGTTTAATGTCCTATGACAATTTCTATATCCATTATACGTAGGAAAAATTTTGAAATGTTGTATCCCTAAAAATTCAGAACAAAGAGCATGTTCTTGGCTTGAATAAACAAGAAATGCATTCTCTAAAATAATAATTTTACACTGAAACCTTTTAAAATAGAATTATAGTTTCCCACTGTAAATAAAATATTTATTTCAAAGGTGGCTTGCCTATCATAATGATTTATTTTATTTGAGTGGTTCTTATTTAGATTTCCTTTTTTCTGTTTAGGTATTATAAATTTTCAGAAAATAGGACAGGTTAGGTGTTTAAGGAGCCACACATTTTACCAACTCTTTCAGATCCATGAAGCATGGCTCTAAAAAATCAAGACACTTTCAAAATTCACCATTTTAAGCAGAAACTTAGACATGCAGCTTAGTTGATTGGCTTCAGGCCTGAAAAGAATTAACACACATAAACATTGTAACTGACTTACTTCTTTAACTCCATCAAACTATTTTTCTGAGTCTCACTCTGTTGCCCTGGGTAGAGTGCAGTGGCGTCTTCATAGCTCACTGCAACCTCAAACTCCTGGGCTCAAGAGATCTTTCTGCCTCAGCCTCCTGAGTAGCTGGGACTACAGATGCGTGCCACGACACCTGGCTGATTTTTCTATTTTTAGTAGAGATAGGGTCTCACTCTTGCTCAGGCTGGTCTCGAACTCCTGAGCTCAAGCAATCCTCCCGCCTCAGCTTCCCAGAGTGCTAGAATTACAGGCGTGAGCCACTGTGCTCAGCCACCACCAAACTATTTTTAAGAACTTTATGAATAAGAGTATTTATGAAGATTAATATTATGTGTTGAGAGTGGGCTAAGATGTGATAAAATCCCTAATATTTGATCAAAGCTATACCATTAAAGCTGTGTGACTTTGTGCAAAATGCTTAACATCTCTGGGCATTTGAATCCTCATGTCTAATATGAAGAGACAATCCTTGCTATCATGTCTAGACATACAACTGCATAATTCTAAGACTACTTAATCAATAGAAAATACAAATGTGCCATTAAGAAAGATTGTGTGGAAATATTTGACTCTATACAGTGTAGTAATTCCTCTGGCAAAACTCCTCATACAGAATAAGATGTGCAATAAATATTTGTTCAAATAAAATTAAAGTTCTCTTTCAAAATGCCTTCCTTTCATTTAAAATTTATTGAAACTAATTTTTAATTTCAAATATCATATCTGCATTTTATAATCAGATAAAGGGTACAAAGATATATCAGGAAAAAATTAATTATGGCCCTCATTAATTAATTAATTATACTCCTTAAGGTGAAAAGGCAATAGCTTAGATTTTATTTTTCCATACTTTTTATATGCTCATACAAGCAAAGCAAACATATTCACACATGTATTAGGTCTCTCTCTCTTTATTTTTAAAAAATTTTTACAGAACAAAAGGTTATTCTATACTCACTATGCTACAATTTGCTTTTAACACTTAACAATAGATTATGGACAAATTATCATTTTTGGCTGTTGCATAGTATTCCTTTCATGGCTAAAAACAAATTATTTATTATCCTATTGATATTACTTAACTGCTAAAAACAATACTTGAAAATGTATGCAATACATACCATTGTATTTATTGTGTATTAGATAGATTACCAAGGATTTCTATGCCAAAAGGTAAATGTATGTTTACTTTTAATTCATTACTGATGGATCACTTTCTGAAAAAGTTAAGGTAACTCACTTTATCACAAAGTGTCTATGATCTGTGTCCCTACAGACTCCTGAAATTACCAATTTTAGTTTTTTCCAATATTATTTCTTTAATAATTAATCATTTAGAATTTAGCATTTCCCTGACTTTTTGTGAGGTATAAATCTTTTTTAATATTATTGACTATTTACATATCTTCTTATTTAAATTACTTTCTATTGAATTAGCTTTTAATTATAAATTATTAGAAGTTATTTGTATATTATAGGAAATAATCTATTTGTCTGTAATATGTGTTACAGATGTATTTTTCCAGTCTATCTCTTGGATTTTAACATTTCTGGTGGGGTTATATGCTTTGCAAAAAACAATTAAATTATATTTTAGCTATATTTAACTATCTTTTGTTTAATAGCTGCAGAGTTTCTTTTTTTCTTCAAAAAGGGTTTCCCTATCTTTAGATTATTAAAAATTCTCCTTTATTTTTTCTGTTTTATATTTTTTAAATAAAATTTTTAATTTATTGGAATTTAGTTATAATATAATATAAAAGAGGGATCTATTTTTTTCCCATACACATGGACAGCCAGTTAGGCCAATATAATTTTTAAAATTATTCTTTCAAAATATTATGGGGATACAAATGTTTTGGTTACATGGATCAATTTTGTTATGCTTGAGTCAGGGTTATAAGTGTGCCCATCATCCAGATAGTGTTCATTGTACCAATTAGGTAGGTTTGCGCCCATCCCCTCTTCCTCACCCCTCTCCCCACTGCTTGATTTCCACTGAGTTTTACTTCTCTCTGTGCACACATGTGCTCATTGGTTAGTTCCGATTTAATAGCAAGTACATCTGGTGTTTGTTTTTCCATTCTTGAGATACTTCACTTAGGAGAATGGTCTCCAGTTCCATCCAAATTGTTGCAAAAGGTCTTAATTCCTCCTTCTCCATGGCTGAGTAATGTTTACCACATTTTGTTAATCCTATTTGTTATACTATTTACCATACTATACATTTACCACATTTTGTTAATCTACTCATGAATTGATGAGCACTTATGTCGATTCCACATCTTTGCAATTGTGAATTGTGCTGCAATAAACATTCGAGTGCAGGTGTCTTCAAATGACTTCTTTTCCTTTGGGTAAATATCCAGTAGTGGGATTGCTGGGTCAAATGGTAGGTCTACTTTTAGTTCTTTGAGGAATCTCCATACTGTTTTCCGTAGAGGTTTCACTAATTTTCAGTCCCATCAATAGTGTATAAGCGTTTCTTTCTGTCTGCATCCACGCCAGAATCTATTGTTTTTGGACTCGTTAATAAAAGCCATTATAACTGGGGTACGGTGATATCTAATTGTGGTTTTAATTGACATTTCCCTGATGATTAGTGACATTGAGCATTTTTACATATATTTATTGGCCATTTATCTATCTTCTTTTGAAAAACTTCTGATCATGTCTTTTGCCCAGTTTTTAATGGGGTTGTTTGCTTTCTTCTTACTGATTCGCTTGAGTTCTTTGTAGATTCTGGTTATTAACCCTTTATCAGATGTATAGCTTGCAAATATTTTCTCCTATTCAGTAGTTTGTCTATTTGCTCTGTTAATTATTTCCTCATCTGTGCAGAAGCTTTTTAATTTAATCAAGCCCCATTTATTTATATTTGTTGTTGCTGTGATTGCTATTGGGGTCTTCTTCATAAATTCTTTGCCTAGGCTGATATCTAGAAGAGTTTTCCAACATTTTCTTCTAACATTCTTACAGTTTCATGCCTTATATTTAAGTCTTTTATCCATCTTGAAATAATTTTTGTGAATGGTGAGAGATATGGATCTTGCTTCACTCTTCTGCATGTGGCTTCCAATTCTCCCAGCACCATTTATTGAATAGGGTTTCTTTTCCCCAGTGTATATTGTTTTCTGCTTTGTCAAAGATCATCTGGGTTCTCTGTTCTGTTCCATTGGTCTATGCCTCTATTTTTGTGGCAATACCATGCTGTTTTTTTATTACTATAGCCTTGTAGTGTAGTTTGAAGTCTGGTAATGTGATGCCGCCAGATTTGTTCTTTCTGCTTAAGATTGCTTTTGCTATTCAGGCTCTTTTCTGGTTCCAAACGATGTGCAGAATTATTTTTACTAGATCTGTGAAATATGAGGTTGGTATTTTGATGGGGATTGCATTGAATCTATAAGTCACTTTGGGTAGTATGGACATTTTAACAATGTTGATTCTACTGATCCATGAGCATGATTTTTTTTCCACTTGTGTCATATGCAATTTCTTTCCTCAGTGTTTCATAGTTTTCTTTGTAGGTATCTTTCACCTCATTGGTTAAGTCTATTCCTTGGTATTTTATTTTCTTTGTGGCTATTGTGAATGGTACTGACTCTTTGATTTGACTCTCAGCTTGATTGTTATTGGTGTATAGGGATGCTACTGATTTATGAACATTGATTTTGTAACCTGAGATGTTGCTAAATTTATTTATCAATTCCAGGAGTCTCTAGGTGGAGTCTTTGGGGTTTTCTAGATATAAGGTCATATTGTCAGCAAAAAGCAATAGTTTGACCTCCTCTTTCCTGATTTGGATACCCTTGATTTCTTTCTATTGCCTGATTATTCTGGCTAGGACTTCCAGCACTATGTTGAATAGAAGTGGTGACAGTGGAAATACTTGTCTTCTTCCAGTTGTGAGTGGCAATATTTTCAAGTTTTCCCCATTCAGTATGATATTGGCTGTGGGTTTGTCATGTATGGCTTTTATAATTTTCAGATATGTTCCCTCTATGCCTTAGTTTGTTGAGGGTTTTTATCACAAAAAGGTGCTGAATTTCCTTGAATGCTTTTTCTGCATCTATTGATATGATCATATGGTCTTTGTTTTTCTTTATGTGGTGAATCACATTTATTCATTTCTATATGTTGAACCATCTTTGCATCCTTGGGATGAAGCCCACTTGGTCAAGGTAGATTACTCATTTGATGTGCTGTTGAATTTGCTTTGCTAGTATTTTGCTGAGGATTTTTGCATCAATATTCATAAAGGATATTGGCCTGTAGTTTTCTTTTTTTGTTGTGTCCTGTCCTGGCTTTGGTATCAAGGTGATACTGGCTTCATAGAATGAGTTAGGGAGGATTCCCTCCTTCTCAATATTATGGAATATACCTGCAGTATGGGTACTAGCTCTTCTTTGTAGGTTTGGTAAAATTTGGCTGTGAAACCATCTGGTCTGGGACTTTTTTGTGTTGGAAGCTTTTTTATTACTGCTTAAATCTCTTTGCTCACTATTGGTCTATATCAGGAGTTCTATTTCTTCCAGATTGAGTCTTGGGATGTGGTGTGTTTCCAGGAATTTGTCCATTTCCTCTATGTTTTTGAGTTTATGTGTGTAGAGATTTTCATAGTATTCACACATGATATTTTGTATTTGTATGATATCAGTTGTAATATCTCCTTTTTCATTTCTGATTGAGCTTATTTGGGCCCTTTCTTTTCTAATTCTGGTTAACCTAACAAGAGGTCTATCAATTTTGTTTCTCTTTTCAAAGTACTAACTTTTTGTTTCAATGATCCTTTGTACTTTTTGTTTTGTTTTGTTTTCCATTTCATTTCATTATGCTCTGACGTTAGTTATTTCTTTTCTTCTGCTGGCTTTGGTTTTGGCTTGCTCTTCCTTTTCTAGTTCCTTTAGCTTTGCCATTAAATTGTTGACTTGTGTTCTTTCTGTCTTTTTGATGACATAGACATTAAAGGCTATGAATTTTCCCCTTAGGTCTGCTTTTGCTGGATCCCATAGATTTGGATAGCTTGTGTGCCCTTTGTCATTAGGTTCAAGGAATCTTTTGATTTCCATCTTAATTTCATTATTGACCCAATAATCATTCAGCACCAGGTTGTTTAATATCCATGACTTGGTATAGAATTGAGTATTTCTCTTGGAGTTGATTCCTGGTTTTATTCCACTGTAGTCTATGTAGAAAGATGGTATGATTTCTATTTTTTTGAATTTGTTGAGACATTTGTGGCCTAAGATATGATCAAACTTAGAGAATATTCCATGTGCTCATGAAAAGAGTGTATATTCAGTAGTTTTTGGGTAAAATGTTCAGTAAATGTCTGTTAGGCCCATTTGTTCTAGAGTCCCATTTAAGTCCAGTGTTTCTTTATTTGTTTTCTGCTTGGATGATCTGTCCATTTCTGTCAGTGGGGTGTTGAAGTCCCCAGAAATTATGATGCTGTTGTTTATCTCTTTGTTTAGATCTAGTAGGGTTTGCTTTATGAATCTCAGCACTCCTGTGTTAGGTGCATAAATATTTCAGATTATTATGTCTTCTGTTTGAATTGCTCCCTTTACCATTATATAATGACCATCTTTGTCTTTCTTTACCATTGTTGATTTAAAGTCAATTTTATCCGATATGAGAATGGCTTTCTCATTCGTTTCCATTTGCGTGGAATTTTTTTTTCCATCACTTCACCTTGAGTCCTTGTGAGTTAGATGTGTTTCCTGGAGACAGCAGATATTGGCTTGTATTTTTTCATCCATTCAACCAGCCTTTGTCTCTTGAGTGGGGTATTCAAACTGTTCACATTGACTGATAGAATTGATATGTGGGATGCTGTTCTGTTCATCCTGTTGGGTAATACCTTATTGCTTTGTTCTACCTCTTGTTCTATTGTTTTGTATGAGCTCTGACTTTAGCTTTTGGGTGGTTTTACATTGGTGGGTGTCTATTATGCTGAGCCATGTGTAATGTGGTTCTGAATATTTCCTACAGATCAGGTGTAGTCTTGACAAATTCCTTCAGTGTTTGCTTGTCTTGAAAAGTTTTTATTTCTCCTTCATATATGAAACTTAGTTTTGCAGCATACAAAATTCTAGGCTGGTAGTTGTTCTCTTTAAGAAAACTGAAGATGGGGCCCAATCCCTTCTGGCTTATAAGATCCCAGGTGAGAAATCTGAAGTTAGGCTGATGGGTTTTCCTTTGTAAGTTACTTGATGTTTTTGCCTCACAGCTCACTGCCTCACAGTTCCTCCTTCATGTTGAATTTGGCCAGCCTGATGGCTGTATGCCATGGTGATTCTCTTTTTGCAATGAATCTCCCAGGTGTTCATTGAGCTTCTTGTATCTGGTTGTCTAAATCTCTGGCAAGATCAGGGAAGTTTTCCTCAATTATTCCCTCATATAGGTTTTCCAGCCCTTGTGTGCTTTCTGCTTTGCCCTCAGGGATGCCTACGATTTTTATATTTGGCTGTTTTATACAACCCCATATTTCTTGTAGGCTTTGTTCATTCCTCTTAATTCTCTGTTCTTTATTTTTGACTAACTGGTTTAATTCAAAAGAGTTGTATTCAAGCTCTGAGATTCTTTCTTCTGCCTGGCCTACTCTATTCTTAAAACTTTCCACTATGTTTTGTATTTCCTTAAATGAATTTTTCATTTCCAGAAGTTCTATTTTTTTTTAATATGTCTATCTTTTTAGTGAATTTTTCATTCATTTCCTGAATTGTTGTTCTGGTTTGTTTTCTATTTTCTCTTGGATTTCATTGAGCTTCCTTACAATCCATATTTGGAATTCTTTATCTGTCATTTCAATATTTTAATTTTGGTTGGTATGCATTGCTAGAGAGTTGGTGTTCCCTTTTGGGGGTGTACTTTTGCTCTGATTTTTCATACTTCCAGAGTTCTTGCACTGATTCCTTCTCATCTGGGGCAGCTGTAACTTCTTATTTTTGGATTTTATTTTGTTTAGATGGGGTCTCCCCCCCAACCCCCATTTGTAAGGGAGTGTCTGTAGCATATGTTGTGAACCTTTGGCTTTGATTATGGGTGCTTTGATGGCAATCTAGGCTCTGGATGGATGCCTTGGTTATAGATATCCTTAGTGTGTTGGTTTTCTCAGTTGCTAGTTTTTTGTAGGATGTAGCAGTGGTAAACTATGTGTTTGTGCAGATTCCCTGTCTCTCTTTGTTGAGGGAGGATGGAGGTCTTTGAAATCCTTTCTCTTTCCCCAGCCCCATGGTCTTCTTAACAGTGTGAATAGTAATGGTATGCCCAGTTTAATCTCTGAGACAGTAGGTGGTGCTTGTGGGTAAGAATCAACCACACCCTGTATGAGTGAGTTAGTAAATGCTGTAAAGGGCTGTGCAAATTGGCCTCCCTGTCAGTAGGTGGCACTTGCTAGAAGGAACAAGCTGCAATATTGTTTTTGGGACCTGTGACCAGCTCTAGCCCCTCAGGAGAAGCACTCAAATGCCCCAGGTGGTGGGTAGGTCCCTGGAACTTCCAGATGAGTCCTTTTTCTCTGCCACAACAAAGGTGGGTGGGGGAGTGAGCCTGGGCAGTGCTGGGTTGGGTGTGCTTGCCTTCAGGCTCCTCAAAAGCTAGTAAGGTAGCTGTTTTGGCAGGCATAAAAGGTCTGCTCCCTGCTTCTGGGGAAAGCCACCAGGGAGGAGCTGAAGTGGTCCCACCCAACCAGAAAGTCTACTTGTGGAGGCAGGGTCATCTGGGATTCACAATCTGGCTGTCAGGAGTGGCTTTCACTCTTCTTCCTCCTCCCCTTCTCTGTGGTCTCCCTCTGGCCTCTGCCAGTAGGCAGGAGCTCAAACTAGCTGTATTCATCCATGATGGCACTGCTGGCTGGGAGCTTCCCTGCCAGGATCCTGCCCTGGGCTGAGAGCATGGCCTTCCTATGTGTGAGGAGTGCTCCACAAGTGTGCTGTGGCTGGGACCCATACTGTGCTCTCTTTTCAGTTCTGTCCTGGAGGGCTCTCTTACCTTCCAAGATTAGTTGATAAATCTCCCCTCCATGCCCTGGAGCAACACAATTAAGTCCTGGTGGTATGGAATCTGTCCTGCAGGCCTGTACCTGGGTCCCTGAAGATCAATCTCTGACCATTCCAGGGAGAAGCACATTGGTCCCAAGTTGCCTATGGGGTGCTCAAGCAAGTTTGATGTCCCTCCACCTTGGGGTGTACCTGCACTGATGGAGCAGCCAGTCAAGCTGCACCAGGGAGGGCTGATGAGCAGGGATCTCATAGTCTGAGCACCCCTTAGTCCTCTGTATATCTTTAAGAGAAACAATTTGAGCCCCTCTGTGGAAGCCCCAGTGTGGTGTACCAACAGGGGGGAAGCAGCAGTTCTTGAGAGCCCTGGCTTAATCATCTCTCTTGGCAGCTATGGGTGGGGGAGGAGAAGGGGAGGAAAAGATTCTGGATGGAGGAAAGCTAGCACTCTAGTCATCTCTGTCTCTTTCTCTGGAAGGCAGCCTGCTCAGAATGTCTAGGCTCCGGGGCACACAGATCCCTTGGGAACCACTGGTGCCCTGTGGCTCCTGCAGTCTGGGCCAGAGTTGGGAAATGTTTGTATGGGAATAAACAAGATGAAAACTGAGGGGCTTAGGCCCCCTGTGGAGGACAAAGGCGCATGGTGGGTGGGGAAGCAATATGGTGCCTGTTGTCTTGGCTCGGGTCTGTGGTGATGGGAAACACCCCAAGGGGGCCGGCAGGCTGGTGCTTTGTCCTCAAGAAGCTCCCAGTTCACTGGTGGCAGCAGCTTTTTGGCTCATGAGAGTAGAAAGGCTCTCCAGCAGCTCGGGAGCCTGTTGACTGCCAGAGATGTGAGAGAGGGAGAAACAAACCGCTCCACTGCCCTTTTCACTGGACTCCAAGCCTCTCAGGGGTTATCCTCTGCTGACATCTTGCTCCTTCTCGCTCTGCTGTGCAACTTCTTCCTGTGGAATCTCTTGTAGGTTCTGGCACTTTTCCCTTGGAATTACACCTGATCTATGACTATTTGTTTGCTTTTTTGTTTTTCATTTAAAATTTTCCTTCTTTCTGAGATGATCTGGCAGCTGGTGTCTCTGGTCAGCCATCTTCCAATATAATTTTTAAAACAGACTGTCCTTTCACAATGAAATAAAATGCCATTTCTACAATAAGTCAAGTTTCCACATATACTTGTATCTATATCTAAACTCTCTAGTTTGTTTCAGTGACCATTTGTCTGTTTTTATGCCAATAGCATATTGTTGTAATTCAGTGGCTTTACAGTAAGTTTACATACTAAAGAAAGTACACCTCACTATTCTTTTCTTCCATAATTTTATAGAATATTTTCAACCATTTAGTTTTCCATTTATACTTTAAAATAATTTTATCCAGTTGGAAATAAAACAAACCAAAAACATTATTGGCATTCTGATTTAAATAATGTTAGGTTTATAGATCAACTTTGGAAGGATTGACTTGTTATGGAATTAAGTCCTTCTATCCAGGAAGATGCGTATTTTCCATTTGTTACAGCACAAAGAATTAGAGAAGAGCTTGGGCTCTAGAACCATATTTCCTAGGTGTGAATCCCAATTCTTATTCCTTATGTAATCTTACACAGGTTACTTAACCTCTCAATTCTCAGTTTTCCTGTCTAAAAAATGGAGATAATAATGGCATCTATGTGACAGGGTTGTAGTAAGAATTAAATGAGAGCAATTCCTGGAACATAATATGAATTCAATAGATATTAATTGTCATTATTATTTTATTTTTTGTTTACGGTTTAATTTAAGCAGACATCAAACATTGGCCCATCTTTAAAAGTCGATGAGAATGATGATGATGACTCAACTCCCTTTACTTTGGCTTATTATCAAACCTGTAAATGAGCGACACTAAGTGCACATAGCTGAGTGAAGCTACACGTAAATGTGGTCTGGGTGACACTATTCATTTTGGTGCACATGCCAAGGCTGGTGGTTTCAGCTGTCTGAGTGAGGATTTTTACTGTATAAGAGGAACTGAGAACTTCAGGCTTGCTCTTTTATTCTGCTTTATTCTTTGAGAAAGTGGACAGGAGCATCAGGGTTTAGAGGCTCATGATACCACCATAAAAGGAGGGTTTTTTTCTTTTTGCTGCATTACAGTTATGCAACTTTAGTTATGTCTACATATTATTTTTTATTAGTTTTTAGTTCAAAAGCTTCAGTGTGGCAGTCTATACCTTGACTTTATCTTATTTAAATACCTTCTTCTTAATCTGATTTTACTTTGAATTTTTGTTAGAAATGGCTGCTGAATTTTACAAGTCCTTTTTCTGCATCTATTGATAAAAATACAGGCTTTCTCCTTTAATTGGTTGATGCAAGAAGTATGTTGAGAGATTTCCTGATATTGAACCATCCTTACATTTTTTAAATCATTTGTCCTGATTTATCATTCTTTTAATATACCTCTTAATTCAATTTGCTAATCTTTTACTTAAAAATTTTGGCTCTATATTCACATATGAAATTAGTCTATAGTTTTATTGAACTATCTTTTGTAGGTCTTGATAAAGAATTTTTACCAACTTTATAAAATGAAGTGAATTTTCTTAGGTAATTAAATATCAAATAAAAGCACATGGCTTTCACACATTTTCAGATGACACAACCTCTTTGAAATTATATATTTATTTTCTTGTAATGAAATAAGATTTTAAGAATATGATTTTCATCTATGCAGTTGTGCTTTCCAATTTACCTCTCTTTTTTTTTTTTTTTTGAGACAGGTTCTTACTCTGTCACCCAGGCTGGAGTGCAGTAGCATGACATAGCTCACAGCAACCTCCAACTCCTGGGCTCAAGTGATCCTCCTGCCTCAGCCTCCCAAAGTGCTAGGATTACAGGCCTGAGCCACCTACTATTCCTGGCCTCCAATTTACCTCTCTTAATGCTCATATCTATGACCAGTCACCTCTTTTTATACTTACAAATATGTCACTTTGGATTTGTTTTCTATAATAGTTGGCCTAAGTAAGTGTAGTTTCTCTTGCTTTCCCTATTAGACTGTACTTCTTACAGGTGGCACTGCATAGAGAAAAGAACATGTGGCACAAAATGAGAAGAACTAGGATGAAATACCAGCCCCACTCCTTTTGTTATCTCCTACCCTATCATCCAGAATTCTCTAGTCCTCAGAACTTGATTTGCTTTCTTCTTCCAAGTCCTTGTCACTTCTGGGCATAGTATATGTTTGTTTGCATTCTGTCTCAAAAGGAAGCTCCTTGAGGCTAGGGACTTTATTTTGATGTCTACTATATCCTCAGTGCCTGAAAGAGGCACTCATAAAGACATGCCTTCATTTACTGATGCTCAATAAATTTCAATAGAACTAAAATTATTAGTGTTATTGTTGTTAATATTACTGACAATTTTTTTCATCCACCCTAATACTTGGAACAACTCAGTGGTAAATGTTAAATTAATTTATTAACCAATGCATTAATGATCCTTCTGGTTATTCCTCATGAATATTTAATCTATTTGAAATTTTGACTTTTAAATCTTATATTTTGCAAAGAAAGGTCATTGTTTAGCTGTCATAGACCTCTGTTTATCACTAGGATACGTACTTTGGTAAAGTCTTAAGATCTTTCTGAACATAATGGCAGCCAGTAATACTAAAGCACAAATCTGTTATTTTAATACTATTTAAATAATATATAGCACCAAACACTAGATTCAGTTGAATATTCCTGCTGATTCTCTTTATTGATAAACTTATTTCCTAGTTATAAAATGGGAATTAATAAAAAGCATGAATTTTTAAAAAGTTATTAACTAGTGTACAATGTTAGTATATTTCAGGCACCTTCTTAGAGACTTTTAGATTCCTGACCTGGGGTTACCAATGCCTGTGGGCCTTCGGTGAGTGCCTGCAAGATTCAATTCTCTAACCAAGCTAATCTAAACTTCTCTAGCAAGCTGAAAGCCATGTATATTGTTTCATTCCTGGATGACATCACAAAATCAAAAGAAGAAAAAAAAAAGAACAAAGAAAAAGCCAGGCAACTAGTTCTGGATACTTTTGATCATCATTTATATATGCTGAATCAAGTAGAATTATATATTGAGTTATTAATTTTCCTGAAAATATTTGTTCTTTTGCAGATCTGCTGCAATCAGCAATGCCTAGGTATAACATTTTTGTTAGAAAGAATCCAGAACAATGTCCATTATGTAGCTTTGCCTTTGTGAAGGGATGGTGTTCGTTATGTTGCATCGTATTGATTGGTATCATACTGCTACCAAAGTTTTGCAAAACTCCCCCAAGATTGAAGAGAAAAATCATTTCTGGAATGATTAATAACTCTAGGTTTGTTTGAGTTTTTTGCTTTGTTTTCTTTTTATTTTGAATGAAGAGCAATTCTTAAGATTGCTTAATTCATATAATAAACATTGTATAATGTGTACTTAAATTAATTTCCTTTTAGTGTTTAATCAATAGAATTCCATGCACTTTTGATATTTTTATCAAAAAGGTGTGCTGCTTGGACCAGTCTCATATTAAAACTAACTAATAAAGACTTTTAAAAATAGTTTTTCGTTTGTAGGCTAAATTAAATCTCTTCAACAATTTACACTGTTTAGCATCACCTAGTGTTTGCTTTTGGTGGGGGAGAGAGAACACACAACACAGATCCAAGTAATAATTTCAACAGATGAACTTTGCTGTTATGCAAATGTCCTTTGTTTTGTGCTCTGGTGAGCAAGCTACTGTACCAATGCTTTTGGCAGTAGTACAAGACTGAATCCATGGAAGCATGTGTGTATTTACACAAAAGAGGCTTCTAAGCTACAAAACTCCCTCCTGTTTGGTTACACTAATTTCCCTTGAATGAAGTTTGTATGCCAGCCAAAACAATGGTAGTTATCCTGTCCTCTAGAGTTCATTCCCAATAGAATGAGGTAAATAATTGAACACTTTCTAGATAGCCCATTAATATGCTGTTTTTATTTCTTTCCCCATAATTTTGATTCTTTGATTATTAAAAAATATCAGAATATTGGCAACGGTAAATTTTGTTAATATGCTAATCCATTCCTCTGTATTTTCCCATCTCT